>OZ010605.1:23940671-23995671 GCA_963932145.1 Acanthosepion lycidas
ACAGTCGCCTACACGGGTGCAAAACATTTGGGCCACATTGCTGAATAACTATTTTTGTTAATTTTACCTCCAAATTAAAACTGATTACCTGTATACCGTTCTCAGTACGTTTCATGATCTTTGAGGGTCAAGAAACAAGTTACTGTATTTTTTTTAATTAGGTATGGGGTAATGCTTAAAAATTTGGTCATCCAAAATTACTTAGCCCCTAATTTCACTTTTCAACTATTTTCTTTAGTTGAAAAGGAATTTCTTTGACAAACTACCTACTAATTTTATTACATCTACAATTGAAAAGAATCTATCTAAACTTAGCATAAAAGTTGTTACTACGACATCCAAAACAATAAAAGACTTAGTAAATACTAAACAAAACAATAAGCTAAAAGGAGGAGTTTACTCTATCGTCTGTAACAATTGTCACAAAAAATATACACGAGACACCTCAAAGAATCTAAATAAAAGATTATATGAACGCAAAAGGGAGATTTTACAAAATAATACATCAAATGCGTTGGTTGCCCACTGTTACGAGACTAACCACAACTTTGAGAAAAAATGCTAATAAAAGAGAAAATTTACTATGATGTAAAAAAAAGAAGACCATCTCCACAACAAATTTCTTTCTTTTATAGAACTTTCAGACTCGATGATGCTTAGATTCATTTTAAATCAGCCTTACTTTTTTTTGCGCAAATGTTGAACCTAAAACGGAGATCCCCCAAGCCAAACAGGCACGGCATCAACGTGAATTTTTATGTCTCTTGTTAATCCCGATGCTGACTTGCATACTTTATGGTAGAGTGTATAAGAAGGCACAAGGATTGATTTCTGGCTTCTTTCAATGGATCAATCCTGATGAGACCTAAGGTGGCTTGGAAAACCTGCCTTCAAAAGAGCAAAATTACCATATAAACTATATACATGCTGTAAGGTTAGAGTGGAAGGTAGCGCTTCAAGATTATTTTTACCAAGATTGCGCTTAATTTTAGCATGTTCCACATGGTCCTAATCAAACTGGTTACAACCCTGATGAACTGTCGTTCTCCACGAAGATCGACATTCAGCCTCCAGTTCATACGTACCAACTGATATCCCAATCGATTTGATATTGCTTTTGATGCAATCTTAAAAACGCTATCTGGGTTTGTGTCTGGTTCGCTTGCCTGCAGATTGTTCACCATAAAAGGCACGTTTAGCCAATCTCTAATCCTCTATGCGCATCAAGTGACCTGCCTACTGCATTTGATTGAGGATGATTAGCTTCTCAATACTGGGGATATTAGCTTTCTCCAGAATTTCTGTCAGGTACAAAAGGTTGCCATGAAATATTCATGATTCTTCTGAGGAACTTTTGGTGTACTCTTTCAATATGACACGTCTATGTTGTCCATGTTTCTGAAGTAAAACATGGGCAGTAAAAACACATGACTCATAAACCTTTACTTTGATGTTAAGTGTAATGTTTCTGCCAGGCCATACCGGCTTTTCCAAGCATGCAAAAGATTTAGTAGCTTTATCGAAGCGGTGAAGTATTTCAGCATCTAGTGACCAATCTTTTGAGAGTGTGCTTCCAAGTTATACAAAGATGTCTACCATCTGTAGTCTCCTGCTATCCACAAGTACTTTTGGTTCACGATACGGTTGACCAGGAGATGGTGTGAACATTATTTTGGTAATTTTCAAACTGATAGTAAGTCCAAAAAATTTACATGAGTCAGCGAAAAGATTCATAATCGTTTGCATATCTTTTTTGGTATGAGCCACCAGGTTGGTTTCATCAGCATAGACACGTGGAAGAACTAAATCAACGTAGGTGAAAAATATTCCTGGTAATTCGATGACGCAAATAAACATAAATGCTACAGTTTCTAAAGGCATGTCTGTGCATCACGGCGAAAAAAGAGAGAAAATAAAGTAGGTTCAAATATAAGCCCCTGCTTTACACCATTCTCAACAGAAATTGGTTCAGAGTAGCATTGAAGTTCAACCATACTTTCATGTTGCTATGTAGCTCTTCCAACAGCCTGCAAATTCAGGAGGGAAACCTAGTTTTCTTAGACGTCCACAAGGCGTTCCTATTCACAATGCCTAACTGTTGTGGAGTTATTTCACAATGGAGGCTTGTATTTTTACTAAGTCGGTCCTAAAATAGGTTCGACGTACAAAACGTTAGGAACTTGATATAATAAGTATTACGCAGAGTAATCTAGTTGTTGTCGCTGATACTTTAGTATTCGGCTAACTATCGTCCGACATCGACTGACTCACCAACCGACTAACTGACTCGTTACTCTTACTACTCCTACTTATTATAGGTGGGAGAGTCTAGTAACTATAGAATATGTGTGTTCGACCATAACACTAACAGAAGAGACGTGACTTTGGGGGCGATTGAGCAAGATTTTGGCAAAAGCTTTACGAACAGCTTCAAGTAGCTGACTTTTGAACTTTCCCTTTATACCGGGATACAATAATGGTTTCGATCCAGTCCTGATGGACATATGTACAATTCCAAACTTCTTGCCATTTCCTTTCCTTCATGTAAGAGCACCTCAGCATAAATTCGCCGCCCTAGTACTGACCTCTTGAATCGCCTTGCTAGTCTCCTCATATGTTGGTGAAATTATCATTTCATGCACAACATCAGACTGAATGTTGATTATCAAACAAATCTGTGAAATGTTCAGTCCAACGCTATAGTATGTTTTTGGAATCCTCAAGGAGATTAGTTCCCTCTTTAGATTTGACTGAGGCCCAAAGACATTTCTTATAGGGCAATACATTACCTTAGAGTCTTTACGATTGTAGTCACCCTAAATGTGTTTGTAAATATCATGCCACTATTGATTATTTTATTGGCGTAATCTGCATTGAAGAGCGGGCCTATAGGCCTTAAAGGACTGACAAAATGATTGACGATCACTGTCAGATGCACTCAATATCTTCGGATAAAGATCGTTTTGATTTTAAGAAGCTGGTTGATTTCGGGATTATTCTCATCGAAGCAATTTTGATGTTTCGTTTTTCTTAAACCCAAGACATCAAAAGTGATCTTGTACATTGTCTTTTTAAAATCTTCCCAGGAACCATCAAACTGAGAGTCTTCAACAGCTTTTTGAAGCTCTTCCCATACCATAGGAACCTTCAATTTATTCATATCAACCCGTTTGGGGATTTTTGTCCCCCCAGAACAAATTTTCCATCTTATAAGCAGTTTCAATTTTCCCCTAAATACATCCTCGCCTTTACATATAAACATGTGCAAAAATAAAATCTACATTACCCTGATAAAGTCCCTCAGAGGATGAAACGCGTCGGCCAAGTATAGTTTTTCTTCTTGTTTATTATATATATATATATATATATATATATATATATATATATATATATATATATATATATATATATTACAGGTAATAGATCCGTTTGTATATAATCCAGGTGGATCCTAGTAATAACAAATATTAAAACTAATCCACAAAGAGATCAATATATTTATTGTAACAGACTATATATATTCTTAACAGCAAAAAACAAAATTACTTCAAGATGATTATAGTCTGTTTCAAGCTGGTCTGAACCCAGCCGTCTTCTGCTTTTAAATGTTTGCCTGGAAGAAGGGATTTTAATTTATTTTCAATATCAGTCCTCCTCCGAGAAACGCCTTGTTTATGATAATGGGCATATGTTGCTGACTGAGGAAGGGCGTGAGGTATCTCATTACTTATGGCTAGAGTCTTTCGTTGTCTGTAAGTAAATTTTTATTCTTACTATGGGGTGTTCCGTATGCTAGCAACAAGTGTGTTTTGCTGGGATTTACAGTAAGTAGTATTTAGATCATAAGGGTTTAATGTTATTAATAAGTTATGGGGGATTTAACCATAAGACCAATTAAAATTAGGTAAATTAGTAGAATGATAGATTCATAAATTGTGGCTAATACCGGGACACCAAATGTAATAGGTCGTGCTATCCAACACATATACTCATACATATATCCACGTACATGTGTCTCACATCCCATAATTTATTAATGCATAGGTTTAATTGTATGTTTAAGGGTCGGGGTACTCCTGCTATATTCATCATCATGTCATGGTATAAATTTTCATGGCAACCATACACACTTTTTTTCAAGATTGTTTTCAGCACAGTCTTTCTATCAAAATTATTTTTAACCCGTCAAACCGAATTTTTAAATCCTGATAGGACTCCTATACCACTTTTGCGTCTAACTTTCTTAAGAATGACAGGAATCTAAATTCCCACGCCGCTATGATCACTGGAAAAATAGTTGTGAATTTACTATAACTGTTTATGCAGTAGTAGCAAACGCTTTTACAGCCATTGTCAATATCTACCGATCGTTAAAATGACAGCAATGTCCATCAGATAGTGTAACAAAACTTGATTAAATTGTACTAATGCAAAAAGTATCAGTGATATGAAAAGATGTGAATAATATAAATCTAATTTGAAATCTATCGATTGAGAAATATATAGTTTGAACGAAGCAACCCTCGAAAAATGGCCTTTGCTTTTTTCGGTGTATTGTGTCGATTTGAACTAAAATGATTGAGAATGACCATCAAAAAAATTCTATGACATTTGGGGGAAGATGTTTGTGTTGCAGGGAATGCCGCTGGATGTGTACTCGAATTAAATGTTAACATGACATTCTGATAGAATTAGGTTTGGCTCTTCGTAAAATACCGCGTCATTAGCATTCATCAAATGATTTCAGCGCGCAGACATTTGACTTCTTTTTTTAATCTCCTTCCAAACACTGGCCGGCCCATTTACCTCTGACGCTTTTCACGTATGACTTCGAAAATATTACCGCTATTCTATTGCTATTTCTTGTTCAGAAGTGTCTTATTCTGCAGTCCCACATGCTCAACTAGGATATGTTATGTTACTTCCACGGAGTTAAATCATCCTAATTTCCTCCGCATTCCAAATGCAAAGAGAAAGGTTTCACACAGATTAGTTTTTCACCAAAGAACTGATATTTTGTGAAACACACCTTACCTGGGTGCTTCCCTGAACATTTTAACATCTTCATTCCTTGGATAAATACTTATCTATCCTTTTATATTTTCATAATGTTCAGTTCCTACAGAGACACTGTCTTTCATTCGTATGACACACACCCTACCTTGAGTGGCTATCTTGTTTTGGTGAACTTTAGTATCAAGGATGTTTTTTACGAGTTAGAGAAAAACTAATCTATAGAGTCCGTCTTAAGTTTTTAAGTAAATTACATAAACCTCAATACTTCGAATTTGCAATGAACAATGTCAATAGTGTAATAGTGTATCTGAAGATTTTGGCAGTTCGAGTCATTTCTCTCCTATTTAAATTCATCTCTATCTTGTATAACCATTCTTATGAAAGAGGTCTTCAAAAGCATTATCAGTAAGATATGTAACATGTGTAACCGAGTCCGATCAGCCGAATCGCATATGCTGGCCCTCTTGAGGCGATTTTCCGTTATCAATCACGGTTACGCTTGAATAAAATGATCACGTTTTGAACCGTGGTAAGAAAAAGAAAAAATTGTCTGCGTGAAGGAAAATAGGAGCTCTTTCTTCTATACAAATAAACAATTATTATTATTATTAATAATAATAATATTATTATTATTATTTCCTTTGATTTCTGGCGTTTACACATTTCTTTCCGGGTTGTTGTTGTTGTTGTTTTTGTTGTTGCTGCTGTTGTTGTTGTTTTTGTTGTTGCTGCTGTTGTTGTTGTTGTTGTTGTTGTTGCTGCTGCTGCTGTTTTATTGACTCAAGTCTACGTTTATGTTTGGCGAAAACCCTATATATTTAGATTCTCCAAGATATTTAATCGTATGCGTGGCTGTAATGGTAAAAGCACACCAAGCTATAGTTTTCTTGAGGTAAAAATAGGAATCCAGTTACAATTATTATTATTATTATTATTATTATTATTATTATTATTATTATTATTATTATTTTCTTTGATTTCTGGCGTTTACACATTTCTTTCCGGGTCCCTCCCAGGGACCTAAGGTTAGAAATGGCATCATGACACTTTCCCCTGACAAAAAAAAAATTACATAGATAAAGCCCTTCGTAAAGTGTGGGCTGTACTCGTCAGAACAATTTTTTGTATCCTTGAAGCATGGACTTACAGGAATCCCTCCAATTAGTCTACTGCAATCTTTTCCAACCAGTCCTAAGGATTGTTGATGTTACCATATGCCACATTTTCGAGATTTCTATTTCAAGTTCCTTGTATTTTGACAGCTTTTTGAATATCTTCAAAGATACATTGCAGTCAGCAGGGACTGCCATATCAATAAGGAGGCACCGTTTTTGTTTGTGGTCTTTAATAACAATATCTGGGCGGTTGGCTTTGATTGTTCTGTCAGTGTGTATTGTGTAATCCCATAGAATTGTAACAGGTCCTATCTCTGTAACCTGGTCTGGGTGGTGTTCATACCAGTTTCTTTCAGTTTCCTTCCTGTAGAAGTTGCAGAATTTCCAGTGCAGATATTGGGCCACTCTGTCATGGCGGGTTTTATATTCAGTGGGTGCCAATATCGTGCAACCTGATACAAGATGATCAATCGTTTCTGGATATTTATCACAGAATCTGCATTTTGGGCTGACACAATATTTTAGTATATGTGCTTGATAATTCCTAGTTAGCAAGCATTGGTCCTGCGCAGCAAGGATAAAATCTTCAGTTTCCGCTTTCAACCCTGCACTACGTAGCCACTGATGGGCACGGGTTTTGTCTACGTCAGCTTGTTTGGTACAGGGCAGAGTATTGGCCATGAAGCGGTTTATCTTGCCATCGCTTCTGTATCTGGTCGGTTCCATTCGTCTTTGCTGTCTTTTTTTGTTTGCTGTATTTTATTATTATTATTATTATTATTATTATTATTATTATTATTATTATTATTATTATTCAATTGACGTTAGTCAGTCAGACTTTGTTCCTTTTTCGACGGCCGCACTGAAAAAATAAAAACGCGTTATTTCTCTTACAGCAGCAGGCAAGGGACAACTGCCAGCTTTCTTTTCCTTTCCCTTTCTTTTCCTCGATAGCAGGAATCGAAGAATTTTGACAACATCAATAACATTTCGCTTCACCAAAAACAGGCTCACAAGAGTTGAGGCTCCACCTGCAGTTGGGAAGTTTGTAACGACTAACTTCGACTGGTTTGACTTGTTTCTTCACACGGCATTTGTAATCCTTATCTATGAAGACCGACAACTTATTTAATAAGGGACCAACGCACCAAAATATAAGCTACATTTGAATATACTGCTAGATTGACAATTAGGTCTCATCATTTTACTGTTGAATTAGCTAGATGTAACTTTAAGTTCTATTCTATTATCATCTTTTTTCGCACTTCTCGCCCGTGGAACAATTTTCCGGTTTCTTACTTCCCTGCTACATACAATTTAAAAAAAAAAAAAACTTAAATGCAACGTCAATCGCTATCTTTTCTCTTCCTGAAGCCTGTTCCTTTATTGTCCATTTACTCACTAGTCTTCTTATTCTCGGTGACGCTCAGTAACCCCTTTTGTCGTAGTGGTATTATTAATAAATTTTCAGCAGATGCCATTCTTGCTTTATAATTAATTATATTTATTTATTGTTTTGCTGCTAGAGAGAACAGGTATTGTTGAACGAAGACAAGTTCTGAAAACGTATACGCTTGGATTGAAATGATTAAAAAAATAAATAAATTTACGGTTGGTCGAAAAGATGCGAAACTGTAAATCAGCGAAGAGAGTTTGCATTTGGAATTATCTTATTTTGTACGTGTACGAAATGAGCTTTGAAAGCGAGATGACCAGGATTGTCCAGCGTACTAGTTTCGTTCCTTGCCAAAGGTTTCTTAGGAAATTATTTTATGTCCGATATCGACCAATTTGAAATCGATTTGATTTACAGTCCGCCTTTCAATTATCGTTTCATCGATCTGTCCTGAGGGGATCAATATAAGAATTAATTTCCTGTTGATTTTTATTGTCAACAATTCTTAGCAAATTATTTCTTCACCCATTATACGAGGCAACAAAAAGCATTTAAAAATTCGAATCTACTCATAATATTCAAATTGTGAACGGTTGTGATAACAATAATAAAGTTAAGGACAACAGTCCGAATATAAATGGTTCAAACAATGATAAAACTTTATGCCAGAAATTCAGACAAAAGCTATAATATTTTTATAATTAATAAGGTTTCATCTTCAAAACACAATACTAGTAATGAGTGGATGTATTTCATAAGTAATATCCAGAAAATTATTATGATGTCAGCTATATCCGTTTTCAGATACCCGTTGTTTCTAGAAAAGAAAACAATAAAGATAATTATTTTCAAATAAAAAGAAGAAAAAAAAAAAAGACAGATCTAAAAATTTAATAGAAAATGAAGGATCTAGGCAGATGGTATTTATCAATCCACCCACGAGGATTGAATGTGGCACAAGACCTTTTTAATGTGGGTATCTCCGAGCCCGTAGGCTCAGCCAAAAATAAATAACCATCCAAAACCCCCGAGAGGGGCCAGTTCCGTCAACCTCCCCCAACGAAACTCTACCCTTCGGCGGAGCTTCGTCAGGGTTCCTCCCTGCAAGCAGAGAGTTCGACAGACACCCGACCCGGCAGCTCACAAAGCACAGATACTACACTTTGATCCTAGCCACCGGGCCGAGCGGGTATGATTTTTTTTAGATAAGGATCTAGCCAGATCGAAGATTTGTAGTAAATAATGTAAACGTAAACGAAAATCTTACAACCATCTTTGCTGGGACATGTTCATTTGCAATTGTCATTTTCTCAATTCACTATTAAGTTACTAAATTTATTTCTTGAAACTGATTTCATTTAGTATCCTATTCAGTTACACATTTCCGATTAAACTTCAAAACAGTCGAATTCTCAACGAAATTTATCTAAATTAACAAAATGTTCTGATTTTACGTAGGATTGTCTGTATATGTCGGATTATCACCTCTTGGACAAGTTTCTTTCCAATTTTCAACGGCCTGCTTAATGAGATTTCAGACAATGAAGACGGTTGAAAAATGTATCGATCAAAACAGGAATGAAACCAAAATTTTAGCAAATTATAATCTGAATTTTAATTGAAGTGATGATGCAGATTTTAAGAAAAATGAAGAAATAATTTGGTTTCGGATGTCCTTAACAAGTAAATCTAAATCTCCAACTTAGTGATAGATAGATATGAATAGACTGACATAGATAGATAGATAGATAGATAGATAGATAGATAGATAGATAGATAGATAGATAGATAGATAGATATGAACAGACTGCGATAGATAGATAGATAGATAGATAGATAGATAGATATGAACAGACTGCGATAGATAGATAGATGTGAACAGACTGCGATAGATAGATAGATAGATAGATAGATAGATAGATAGATAGATAGATAGATATGAATAGACTTGAATAGATAGATAGATAGATAGATAGATATGAATAGACTTGAATAGATAGACAGATAGATAGATAGAGAGATATGAACAGACTGTGATAGATAGATAGATATGATGAGACTGAAATAGATAGATAGATAGATAGATAGATAGATAGATAGATAGATAGATAGATAGATAGATAGATAGATAGATAGATATTATGAAAGATTTAGAGTTAGTATTGAAGAAAGTGCTGTAGATATTTATGGACGTATACACACAAACACAAATACACACACACACAAACACACACACACACACACACACATATATATATATATATATATATATATATATATATATATATATATATAAAATCTAAATCCGAGTACGCAGTGACAGGCCACGACTGCATGTATGATACGCGTTTACACGCAATCGTTGTTAAATAATACGTACAAGATTTCGCCATGAAATTTTTCCTTAAATCATTCAAATTTCCGAATAAGAAATGTTTTCTGTTATCAGCACATTTGCTAAAATTCATATTAACTTTTATTTTATATTATTTTTCTCCCAAGTAATTTCGAATCTTACGACATTTATTTCAAGGATTGTTCTGCATGTACGAACTGCTTTATATATATATATATATATATATATATATATATATATATATATATATATATATATATATATATATATATATATATATATAAAGTTGTAATCTCTGTGTGTCAGTATGCTTCTTATCGGATTATTCCTAGGTTTTTGCAGATAGACCCCATAGCCATATATATTCTCAAATTACATTACCCAGGTTACTTGTTTAAGTAATTTCATTTTGATCAAAGAGGGTCTCTAGAGGGCACAAAACCGCTCACTGAATTTTTTATCACGTTGACAAATTTTCTTTCGAATTTTTTTTTTTTCCCAAATACTTTCGGGCTAATCTGAGACCATCTTCAGGGAGTTAAGTTGTCTTTGAGTAAGTATACGTGTTTCTGTGAATTTAAAGCATTTCAACTATTTGTTTTATTTTTTTTTCTATACTGCATATGCAGCATTCAGTCTTTTGGTATTTTTCTTACTCAATTTTCGAAGTCTAACAAAAATTTAATCTGCGAACATGTAAGGATCACAACGAAAACTGACATGATATGTCTAAAATATTTAACCAAATCTGTTTGAATATATATATATATATAGCCGCCATACTCATTTTGTACACGCATGTAAGGCTGAAGTCTAGTAGAACTGATGGCCGCCAAAATAAAAAGCGTAATGTACACAAGTTGACGTATTCATCAGCACAACAGAAAAAAAATTGTAAGGCTTAAAAGGAAGCAATAGACGACCATGGTAGCATCAGCCGTTTGCCATTACTAAGACACCTCTAATTAAAAGTTGTCAAGTTCAATACGAACATGGGCCTTAGGAAGTTTTTGTTGAGTTGTGGAAGATGGCTTTGTATTCCGATGGGATGGTTTTATTATCCCTGGGTGCAAGACATTGCATGTAGTAAAACGCAATAGCGTGAAAGGTAGACGCGTCTTTTGCCCAAAAGTCGGCGATGCCACTACCGCAAACAGAACCACAAAACAGAAGTATAGGAAAATGACACAAACTTTTTTGTAGTTTTTAATAGTCTGTTGAGGCGAGCATGAAGCGCATGTAGCGTTACCTAACGCAGCCCTTATGGTAAAGGGAGAAACACACCAACGTTGTACGGCAGAGAATGCATATTATAACTCTGCATACTGCTATTCTTTTATTATCCCGATTATTTTTGCAGAGGCCTGAATTGCGTGAACGCACTCGACTTCTCTGACAATTAAACGAATCCACCGTCCCATTGGTTTGTGTTGCAACTGAATATGGTTATATGGTCGACATGTAAGTGCGAATACAACTATGGTGGGAGCATCTGGTGAGCAAGACAACCTTTAAAGACATGTTTTAATAATGGCAAGTCGATGCTACGACGACCTTTAAATAAACCGGATTAAAAAATGAAGGAACCTACTACGCAGCTGGCATAAAGATGTGTACATTGAGTTTAAACGTGACCGACCATGGTCTATAGGACGGCTGCGTAGGTAATATTTTTAACTTTGTTTGTTGGAGAGTAAACTTAAACGTTATCCTTCCTCCCGATCACATTAATGCAGACCCGCGACGCTGAGCGTCTGTCCATGCGATTTGGCCATTGTTGTTGAGCCGTGCTTGCCGGTACCCCAGGGATTTCTGAACCACTGGCAGATGCAATAGATTTGGAATTCCTTAAACGAGGATTAGTGGTCAAGACTTTCTAAAGCTCTGGCAGACGCAGTAATGCTGGCATTTCTTAAACGACGAATAGTGGTTTGTTGAGGTTGTTCCAAAACCCTGGAAGATGCTGTAGCCCTAGCATTCCTAAGACGACGTGAAGTGGTTTGTTCAGGGCTTTCTAAAGCTTTTGAATATACTGTAGCGCTGGCATTCCTTAAACTCCGAAGGGTTGTCTGTGTTGGGGAGTCGGAAGACCTGGCGTATTGCGTCAGGTGATTTCTGCACTAAATGCTCTTCAGTTGAAAGTCTAGCACGTCGTGATGACATAACTGATGCTTCTGATGCCAGCCTTTCAGTCCGTTCAGCGGTACTTTCCGTGGAGTTGCGGGTAGCAGAGCGTGAGACCATTTGTTATTGCTCTGTGGTTTCACTTGCCCTTGCTGCTCTTGTAGCGGAATCAGCCGCCATGCGCCGTCCAAAAAGTTTTCTTCTCTTAGGCGGCATGTTAACCAATTTTAAAAATGCAAACGTAATAAAAGGTATGTTGTTTTTTTGAGTGCAAAAAATACGTGTAGTCTGAACGTAGTTAGGTTAGAGGGATCCCAAAAATCTATGTAACTGTATCAAAAGGGGTTAGAAGACAAAAAAAGTGAACTTTAAAAAATTCAACTAAAGCTAAAACGGTAGTAGGTAATTTGGGAAGTACATTCGATAAACAAGAAACGGATGTAGTTATAACTAAGAAGTAAAAAAAAATAGTTTGGGTGCATAATCAACAACTTGCGGTTTCCGTAAGAAGCGAATGAAGTGAGACAAGTGCGGTACAGTAATCGCAGAAGTGTGAACACGTGTGTGAGTTATGGTATAAAGAGCCGGTTGGTCGGTTGGCCTTGAGCACACATACTAAGGTGACGTAAGTACGCAAAGGCACAAGCGTGCGAAAGAGAACTTCTCGGGCGTATGATTGGATGGACCCAATGTTAAACGCTTTGCAACCCTGCCAATGAGCTCGCAGCAACCTTGAACAGTTAACGCAATTGGTTAATCTCCAGCTGGGTTAATCAAAGCAGGGCACAGTGGCGGATGACGTTTCAAAATAGTATCTGGCAACTTTATTGCAACGGATTTTTTATTGATAAATATGAAAGCTATGTAGTTCCTTATCCCAAAATGGCATTGCCTTTTTGATTTACAGCGTCACCGATGTAGCGCAGTCTCTCAAAGTCAGCCAATCAGAAAATGGGATTTCCAAGCTTCATTTTCCTTTGAAAATTTTGAGAAGCCCGGAGATGTGAGGTAGTTTTATTGATCAAAAGATGAAAATACAAGCGTTTTTACACTTATTACGAACAAAATTTGAAACAATGTTAATTTCGTTTACTGATGGATGATGAAGGCATTTAAGTAGCACGAATTTAGATGAAAACGTGCGAGAAGTTTTTGAGGGCAGAGATGCACAGTAGTAAAATTATAGCGAGTTGGTGCCTTTTGCCACACGTAAACGGCATGAAAAAACATAACAGTCCACCGGAGTCCTTTCGAATAATAAAAAAATGCAATCAAATGGGAAAAATTGGATAAATTGGACAATTGTTGGGAGCTGATTCTGTCCACTTGGCTTAAAAGTGGTGGCGTGAAGTGGCATGAAATGTGTTAGTAATTGCTCACTGAATTCAATCCTATACTTTAGTAGGCTAAATGCGCTACAAACACCTAAAAAGCAGCAGTTACACTTTGTTTTTACTGATTTTTCTATTAAATCCCTTTTAAATTGGCCTTGACGTTTACGTTACTGTGTAAATGCAGAAAAGATGGAAAGTATTGCATGCCTGCATTGAAACATTAAAAGATCCTTTTTAAAAACCATGGTATGAGCGTTAAATCCTAAAATAAAATTAGGCTACCTGAGACCTCTACTCCATTTGGGAGGCTTGATGCGCGCATGCGTGATACCCCAACCCCGTTCACACATGATCTCGCATGACCCTAGAGCGTGAATGGGCCAATCAACAGCAAGCATTAAGAATCGTACAAACCACACGTGACTGATGACACTAATCCGATTGGCTTTTGGAGCACAAAGTTCGGCTGCGACAGAAATCCTTCATTGTGATATATATATATATATATATATATATATATATATATATATATATATATATATATATATATAACTAGACTCGTTTCGAAAAACCCTAGGTTTGTCTGGCTCACTAGGTGTATCTATATATATATATATATAATTCGACGTATTTTATTTTATTTCTTAAATGTTATTTTTAATGGATACCCATTTTTGTGATGTGCAATTTTTTTTATTTATTAAACACTATTTATTTATTTACGTCTACCGACCTGAATATTCGAGAAATCTTATTAGAAAAATATGTTCTCCAGCGGGTTTCAATTCTGCGTCCCCGTGGTGAAACAGTTAAAAGACCTGATTTGCTATGAAATATTACAAGGTAGATATTTTTTCTCTTTTGTCATATAATTACCCACTATTACGACTGATATATAGACTTTTATATCAAATTTTACAGGTGCGCGCGCACACACACACACATACACACACGCATATATATATATATATATATATATATATATATATATATATATATATATATATATAAAACAACCTTTCCGTCACACACACAGATATATATGTATGTTTTGAAACATGAGAACACTTATGTAGCGATGGAATCGTATTTTTAAATAATATATATGTATATATATATATATATGTATAATTATTTATTTAAAAATTATAACATAAATATGTTATCAAATCACTACAAAAATAGCCAGTTTGTTTCAACACCTCCGGTGTCTTATCAAGTGATGATGTTGAATGTAAAATAAATGGTTTTAAAAGTTTTAAATTAATTAACGATCCTTCGCAAGGGGAAAACGTTGTTACAAAAGCTACAATGGCCAATCAAAATACAAGTATAGGAAAATTCAAAAAGCTTGTCAACGAAGTAAGTTTATAATAGCTATTTAGATCTTTAAAATAGGGCTAATATTAAAAAAAAGTATTTATTCTAACCAATAATTATTAAGTTATATGATAAAATTTGATATTAAAATTAAAAGTAAAAATTACCAATTTTAAAATCCAAATTTAATCACTATTAATTTTAAAATTCAGTGCAAATATTATCCGCAGTCTTTATTGTACAAAGTGCTTCCAACTACTTCAGCTATTTTCAAGTAATGGGAATTGTTAAATTTTCCCTAAAATAAAGGTATGTTCAGATGATAGATATTCGCTACAACGTAATGGAAACATTTGATGTTTGTCATAATCCCGCAATGTCCAAATATTGCCCACACTCTCGAATCTAAAAATCTTGTCAGGGGCCACGAATAAAAGAGCCTGAAAATGTGCAAATCATCACGTTCTCAGTCAAGCCATTTGATTTTATTTGTGTAAGAAATGAATTTAGTAAAAGAAGAAAGATTAAATCAACGGCTTCTTATCACAAATTAGCAATCATTATGAGTAATTCGTTTCAGTATCGCGAGATCTCTCGAGATTCGTAAATGAATAAGACTCGTAATTAATCTGTTGGCCCTGATTTGAATCGATAAGGTAATTGTCTTTTCGAACGGCTACTGGGCACTTATATTCAAAACAGATTTGATGACTGGAGATTAGATAGAAAATGAAGAATATAGTCATAAAATATTATTTAGAGTTCTATGACTTTCTTAGGATGTTCCCAAATGATAAGAATATGTTTAATACAATACTGGTTTAGTAATGTATTTTATTACGCAGGAACCATTTTTGTCGTCGTTATTGAGGCATTGTTAAATTATATTGCAAGCTGCCGTTGTATGGAATACCGAACAAATTCTTATGAAACTTTTTACTTGGTTCACTTTCGAAGCATTTTTAAAACGTTGTCTTTTAAGAGGAGGCACGGTGTAGTAATGTGTAGCGGCTCGGATTGAGGAATCGGAGAGCTGCGTTCGAATTCCAGACGAATCCATTGCATTCACTTGGGAAAGGTATTAATCCTCTTCTTGTTCCTGAAGCTATGTGTAAATAGCAGGACAGACCGGGTTCTATAGCCTTAGATGGCAAGTGATCTACCGCAGAAAGAAATGGCAGGCTACGACGGGAAAAAAAAAACCTGCCTCGTCGTCTAAGCGTGTATCACGCATGGCACATAACTGACTGACTGTCTTGTAAATCCAATAATAATAAATGATAAATTACGAATAAAGACGGATATAATAATGATCTTGATTCATGTATTTCGGTATGCTAAAAAAGACTTTACATTTTAGCCAGATGTTTAATTATCATGCATTAACTTTAAAATTAAATCAATAAAATTGCGAGGTTTGGATAATAATTTTAAAATTTATCTTATGTTAACTCTATTCTTTATTTCTCTATCGATGCTGGATATGACGATAAACTGTATCCGGCAGCAAGACCTCTGATCGGGAGGTTTCAAGGAGCACCACTTAATTGATATTGTACCTAGGTGAATCCTGACCCGGGGTGGTATCACCTGTTAGGGTGCCAGGTATCATGGCGCTGGGAAAATGACTGAAATCGATATGCTAGGTCAGAAACAATGATATTGCAGATTCTTCTTTAGATTTTATCTAATATATCTAAATGAATAGCATGAATCGTAAAACTATATATGGCTGGGATGTTCAAAGCATGGAGAAACGTTAGACTTGTAAATATGTAAAATAGATTTGGGCGAGAAAAACTGTCTTCTAACACAAAACAGGGAAGCAACAGCAGACCTAGCAGTTGATTCGATATAGTCTTTCCACTTCAGGTCAGAAGATGACGTTAGCCAGAGAAGTCGCAATGAATTACTTTCCTGAAGATTAGCATCAGCCATGCTGATGAAAAGCACAAATTACTTTTATCTGTAAATGAAGATTCTATGGATAGCCACACCTTACTTTCTGTCTGAATTTTCAAAATGAAATTACCTATATTTACATGCGGACTATAGTCTCCATCTTTGTTGTTATTATCAGAACATTTATTGCAGTTCTTATCAATCCCTGGCGGTGCCCAGAATGAACAAAACCTCCGCAGGACACAATGAGCGGAAGGTTGAGACAACAAAACTGAGGATGATAATTCACATGTAAATAATTTCCATCTTCATTTTGATTTTCGATTATAATTCTTTCACTCTTTTATAGTATGGAAAATTAAAATATGTTCTTATACTGTCTTTCCTTGAAATTCATACCTATGCGAGGCTTGTAAATAGTGAATGACAAGATCACACAGTAGATAAATCCACTTAATGACATTACATGACTAAACCTCAAAGGAGAGTTTCTGTTTAAGGATGCGCAGTAATGACTAATTGGCTGTAAAGCTTCAAAAAATGGCGAAAAGTCAATTTTCAAGATATTTAAAATGAATGCAAACTTAGTGACCGACTTCTTATTCCACATTTTGTTTTACTCAGATCAACTTTTTAATGTTTTCCTTAGGTTTATTTATTTATATTGTTCGGTCCTCATCTTTGTTGCCATATTTACGAGGTTTTGGACATCTTAAGGTGAATGAAATTTCGAAGTGAACCCTCTATTTCGTCAACCACGGAAGATTGTTGTAGTGCCACGTACCATTTTCTTTTTCTGGGTGTCTCAGTTACTTCCCTTTGTTCACCACTGCAGCAGCCAGGTATTGAACTCAGAACTCTTTGGTGTAAGTCACTCGATCCGACCAACGCTTTTATCCACTGTGTCCTTGATGTAAATAATTACCGCGTCTCAGAAATATAGACAGATATCAGGTTTTCTCTTGATATATTTTACGTACTTCAAAGGGAAATTCAAAACAAAGAAAGAGACGATACTCCAACTGTAATGTTGGAATTCTGTCTTTTAGAAATGCAACAAATCAGAATTGTCATACTTATCTCCGTTCCTTCTTGTTCCTTCCTTTATTTTCTTTTGTTTTAATTTTCTCCATATTTATTAAACCGAAAATCGTTTAAGTTTCTTCATCTTTTCAAATAGCGAAAACTGATTGACTGTGTAGTTACTATACCCCGAAAGAATTAAAATATTTCTGTTACTTCATAACCTACCAATATTCAACCTTTCTTTAACTTTGCGCATTATCAACTAACTTAAACAAAACTTATTAGTTGAAGACAAATTTGTGTATATTTGGGTTTTTTTATTATTATTATTATTATTATTATTATTATTGATTACAATACAAAAGTTTATTTTTACACGAGTCCGATCCTGTCACTTTTTTATACAAATGCTTCTATGATTTTAAAAATAAGATTCTTTATGTATGTTTAAGGTTTTTCTTTGTAGTTTATGCATTTTTCTGTCTTGAATTTTTGTCTGTATTTCGAAGACTGATTCACAGAGAAATGCCATTTGTATAAGCTCGAAATATTGAAATAGTTATTTTACACCACGGAAACTTTAAAAATTCAAGACCAAAAACGAATTATGCGACGAATTTATTTATTTATTTATTTATTTTAATACTGGCATTCCTTCATCTGAGTTGAATGAGAATAAATTGAGATAAATGGCAGATCATTGATTTATTCGGCAACAGTACTTTATACGCTAGTAATTTAGACAAAACTGTAAAGAGAAAAAAAGCTGAATTTATTCATATATGCGTCTGTGTTTGCATATTTGTGTGTGTTTGTGTGCGTGAGTGTTTGTATGCGTGTGTGAGTGTTTGTATGCGTGCGTGTGTGTTTGTGTACGTGTGTGGGGGGTGTTTTTTGTGCGTGTGTGTGTGCGTCAGTGCATGTGTAAGTGTGTGCTTGCGCATCGTGGGAACTGGAATTTTCACGGAAAATGGAATTGGTAAGCAGCATTTAAATTCTGGCCTAAGTGCATTGCTTTCACTTCAAACTAATGCTCGTTGGAAAATCATGAAGCCAGTATTTTTTTCTCCCTCTCTACCGTACGAAAATTGTAGGACACAGGTTTGGATCTCTAGTCTTGGGAGGGAGGATTAATCGAGAAAAAGAAAATTTTGAGTCGCATTACTCCACAAAGAAGCAGAGGAAAACAGCAGGAAAACCCAGTTGAGAAATTTCAGCAATTTAGATGTAGAAAGAAATGCTCCAAAGACAAACAGGGTGCATAAAAGACCAAGAACTCTATGGCGAACAGCAAAAGACGGGAAACTGCAAAGAACAAGGATTACCCATTCCGGGACAGACATGAGATATCAAAAGAGATAAATAGAGTTAAAAACACAGGGGTATTGATTAGATTACATTTATCTCTGATTTGGTTTAATTTATATCTGCAAATATGAGTAAAAGTGTTCACTATCAATAACATGAGGGGAAAACGGAGCGGCGACAAATGCCGTGAAGAAGCGTACAAGCATGCAACAGACTGTCGCATCTTACTCTTGACCTCAATGTACATTCCCAATATATATATATATATATATATATATATATATATATATATATATATATATATATATATATATATATATATATATAAGATATGAAAAGTTTACTTAACATTTAAATACCTGTATTATTCCAAGTTCGAAGTTTCTTGGTAAAATATCCAGTTTTCAAGGGGTTTTGGCCTTGAAAGGTATTTCCGAAATATTTAAACATTAAGTAATCTTTTCATATAATATTAACTCTCTATTTTTACTATTATTTTATTATTCTGAATACTGACCTTTATATATAAAAATATATGTTGTTTCTTAAATCTTATATATGTGTGTGCGTCAGTGTGTGTCTGTGTGTATGTGCGTGTGTGTGTGCGCGTCAGTGGGCACCGGTATAAAGCTGGGTGCATTCATAAGTAGGACTCTATACATATCTACTAGATCTTTCACATGTGCATAGATAGATAGATATGAAGAGACTGACATAGATAGATAGATAGATAGATAGATAGATAGATAGATAGATAGATAGATAGATATGAAGTGACTGACATAGATAGATAGATACATAGATAGATAGATAGATAGATAGATATGAAGAGACTGACATAGATAGATAGATAGATAGATATGAAGAGACTGACATAGATAGATAGATAGATAGATAGATAGATAGATAGATAGATATGAAGAGACTGACATAGATAGATAGATAGATAGATAGATAGATAGATAGATAGATAGATAGATAGATATGAAGAGACTGACATAGATAGATAGATAGATAGATAGATATGAAGAGACTGACATAGATAGATAGATAGATATGAAGAGACTGACATAGATAGATAGATAGATAGATAGATAGATAGATAGATAGATAGATAGATAGATAGATATGAAGAGACTGACATAGATAGATAGATAGATATGAAGAGACTGACATAGATAGATAGATAGATAGATATATAGATAGATATTTAGATAGATATGAAGAGACTGACATAGATAGATAGATAGATAGATAGATAGATATGAAGAGACTGACATACATAGATAGATAGATAGATAGATAGATAGATATGAAGAGACTGACATAGATAGATAGATAGATAGATAGATAGATAGATAGATAGATAGACAGACAGATGGGCATATATGGATAAATAGATGAACTGACTGATTAAATAGATGAAAGAAATGTGTGATTAATTAATCCAAGCGTCACTTCCAGAACTTAAACATCTTTTGATCAGTCTGTATATTCAATGACTTAGTTTACTGTTCGCTTTGAACTAAAGATGCTCCATTGTCAAGGGTGGATTCGACTTTGAGCAAACGCCCGTCAGGCAACATCGCTAAAAATTCGATGAATAAAAAAACAAAGATGGCGTTTTATTTCTCTTGGAGCCTGCATGTCAGACGTTGTCAAACGGAAACTTTTGATTTCCTTGTGAATGGAATCCAGTTTGCTGTGTCTTTATTCAGAAAGTGGAAATGTCCTGATTTTATGGTCGATGTTTTTTGAGCAAATTTACAAACATCAGTTCGCGGAGAATATGTCATTTAGAGAATTTACGAATATATTAGATAGATAGATAGATAGATAGATAGATAGGCATGAACAGACTTGAATAAATAAATAGATAGATAGATAGATAGATATGAACAGACTTGAATAGATAGATAGATAGATAGATAGATAGATAGATAGATAGATAGATATGAACAGACTTGAATAGATAGATAGATTGATAAGTAGATAGATAGATATGAACAGACTTGAATGGATAGATAGATTGATAGGGAGATAGATAGATATGAACAGACTTGAAAGATAGATATATAGATAGATAGATAGATATGAACAGACTTGAATAAATAGATAGATAGATAGATAGATAGATAGATAGATAGATAAACAGGCCGACTAATGTAAAATAAATGTGTAACATCGTGAATATATATTCCAATTTACTAACAACGAAAATATAATTTGCCTTCAATAAATGATAATACTTATTGTTCAGTATGTGTATAACTTCCAAAGTCTGTGTAGTATGAAGAGTACACACACTCCATATTAACACACTGGATAGCCTCGCTTGCGCTTTAATACCGGCCTGTGATCTACTATGCATACAATCTTACGAATGGCGGATACCATTTTGAGATGCTTCATTCTAGGAATGGCATTGGTCATCTTCCGATTTACCTCGATTAGCACGGTAACCATGGTTTCGGCATTACGCTGTTGGAAGAGAGTTTCATCTTCATTTATGACGTCTCGGAATGAGAAGTCGGAGAGCCGAGTTCATATTCCAGTTGGATTCTTTCCTATCACTTACACGCAAATAGCCTAAGGAAAGGTATATGTCTATATCCTTCCTCCACCTATGGATTAAATATTAGGACTTTTATCAGAAAAAAATGCTATTCTCCAGAAAATATTAATTATATATACAATCGAATAAAAGTAATTATTTTTACTTTCCAAAATATGTTTGGGCTTTAAATAACCTACAAAGGGTTGATAAGCCGCAAAAAACATCAATCCTCTTTCTATAGGAGTAATGACAATAAAACACGTTGAACAATGTTTTAGACTTATATGCGGCTGTTTTAATTTCTCCTCACAAGCACAAAAGCTGTGCTAGAGTTTTAACTTATGGTAACAAACTTATGGTAGCAGGGGTTGTTTCTTTGTTTTTGTATGTAAATAAATCCTGGCACATACCGTTCACCATGCTTATATGGCAAATGCAAGGGACCGACACTAGTATGAAGGCAATACCTGCGCACAACAATGCTCTATTCAATTCACCTAATGACCATTTTGTAATATCCATTGAGAATCTGTTGTTTGTGGTACCGTAAATGTATGTCGGACTGACTGCTAGTAAACGATTCACAACTTCCCATGTTGACATTCCCATGGCCAAATGTTCTCTGATCTCTACTATGGACGCCGTGCGGGCTGTCATAAATGACTTACAAGGCATCGATCTTGGATATTGTCCGTACTAAGTGGTTGTCCAGAACATATACTGCAGGTGTAGGAATGCCTTCTTGACCACAGCTGCTGACACCGACGTGTCACTTACGACATCCGAAGCAATTCTCCAAAATGAAACATTCATGCCTGACAAAAGTCGAGAATCCGACACGTCTCGAACGACTGCCATTGAACAAAAAGAACATATCTGTGTGTGTGTAAATCTAACCACAAGGAAACTCTTGTGACAGGTACAATGCGTGCACTACATGTGTTTATTACGAAACAAAAAATTTCACCAACTTCTAGTATATACATACCATATTTACTATCACAGCGATTCAGTATTATTTTTCGTAGGTGAAGATAGATAGATAGATAGATAGATAGATAGATAGATAGATAGATAGATATGAACAGACTGGGATAGTTATGAACAGACTGAGATAGATAGATAGATAGATAGATAGATAGATAGATAGATAGATAGATAGATAGATATATATATATATATATAGATAGATAGATAGATAGATAGATAGATAGATAGATAGATAGATAGATAGATAGATAGATATGAACAGACTGGGATAGTTATGAACAGACTGAGATAGATAGATAGATAGATAGATAGATAGATAGATAGATAGATAGATAGATAGATAGATAGATATGAACAGACTGGGATAGTTATGAACAGACTGAGATAGATAGATAGATAGATAGATAGATAGATAGATAGATAGATAGATAGATAGATAGATATGAACAGACTGGGATAGTTATGAACAGACTGAGATAGATAGATAGATAGATAGATAGATAGATAGATAGATAGATAGATAGATATGAACAGACTGGGACAGTTATGAACAGACTGAGATAGATAGATAGATAGATAGATAGATAGATATGAACAGACTGGGATAGTTATGAACAGACTGAGATAGATAGATAGATAGATAGATAGATAGATAGATAGATAGATAAACATACCGACAGGCAGACAGATGTAAACAGAGCGAGGTAACTTACACTAAAATGGGTTAGAATATGTTAAAGTATCAGTCGCATAAAGATAAGAATATACAAATGTGTGTGTGAGGAAGTCTGTGAATGTGTATGTGTGCGTGATTACCTAAGTTTATATTATATGGTAATTTTAAAAACTCAATAGGCAAGTTACAATGTCTACAACTTCCTTTACCAGGATGACATGGTTCAAGTGTAGAAACTACTTTGGCGAAGTAATTCCATTACTTTTATTTGATTATAGCAATAGATCTTCCTACCTCTGAAACATATAGGGAGGTACATACTCATAATTGTGTTTATGCCTTTTTATGTGTGTGTGTGCCTGCTTACGTATGCATATATGTGCTTACACGCTTCCTCACAGTAGGTGTTTATATTTACTTCATTATAAATCATTATTGGGCGCGTCTGTTTCTTTCTTCAAATGTGACACTAGTTGAATTGATAGAAAACGAAATAAAGTGAAAGCTACATAAACAGACCAAGATACCACTAAAATGGCATCTCGGTTCCACCGTTTTATTGTCGAAACGGTTAAATGTAACCATCTCTTCTACGCAAAGAGCTTCTTCTTTCACACTTTCCGTCAGTGGAATTCTCTTCCTCTTCCTTGCTTCCCTGATAACTCTAATCTTCAAATATTCAAGTGTAATGTCAATCGACATCTTCTGATACCTTGATTTTGTTCCCCGTCCTTCTCTTTATCCTCTCCCCAAACACACCTCTTTGTTCTGTACCCCCTGCGTGCTAGTGGCACTCGCGCCTTGATTGGGGTGAAATGCTTAAAAAAATTATGTAAGTCATTATATATTTGCTAGAATCTGTATGTATTTACTAAATTTAAGTTGGTTCGAGAGTCAATGAACTCCCGTGAATATTTTCGTGGGATAGTCTTTGTGTATGCTGAAGATTAGCAATTACATTTTTTCTAAATGATTCAGCACATATAAAAATGTAATGTAGAAAAACAGAATCCTTAATTGAGAACAAATCTTTGAACCACTCTGATAAATTTTCTCTCAGACTTTCTGTATATATACATCAATTGAAACATTAATCGTTGGATAGATCCTTAACAGTACAAATCGTATGCACTTTAAAGCAAATGGAAACAATTGCTTACAGTCCAAATATTTTGCGCAAGACATAAATATTCTTTTTAAAGTAGTTATTATCATTCTTTTACGAAGAAAAAAAACCTTCATTTTATGCAGAATTTGTCTGAAATAGACAATAACCTTACGGTGCCTTTAATTCATATTTGTCAATCAATGTTCTAATTTCCGGATGTACACCTCCGATTTCCGTCGATATTAGGCTGTAAATGACGTCCTCGATTTTTTAGTCTTTCGTTGCTTAGCTCCTGGCTCTCTACCTTTCAAAATGGCAATCTAAGCTTCTTGAAATGATAACACCGCAAAACCTGAAAATCCGTAACAACAACGTCATAATTGCAAAATTCATTTTCGTTTATAAGTAAAGATTATCTGCTTATATTTCTGAGATAAGGGATTGTAACTATTTACATTGTTCGGACTATTGTCCTCATCTTAATTGTCATATTCGTGACGTTTCAGCCGTTGTACACTCCGACTTACTTCAGATAATATACGTTGGAATTTCATTCACCGGGATAAATTGTTTAGTTCCAAGTGCTATGCCTTTTCTGGGTATTTCCGTTTCAGTTATCTCCCTTGATAACTCAAATCTCCAAGTTTTTGTTCAGGTACAGAATAGTGTAAATTAATGCTAACTTTAGAAAATCATCTTTAATTTATTTTTATTTTTTATTTTTTATTTTTGAATCAGCATTCATGGAGTTTTATTTGTTTTTATTTATTTGTAATACCGAAAATATATGTTTAATCTTTTATGAATATATGTAGCTGGGCGGTCACCTGTTCAGAATGCGTCGCACTTGTCTCTAACGTATCATCCTGCTTGGAGAACTCGTTAGCGGCAAGAGGCTTCGTGAAAGTCCAAAACGACGGTTGAAAGACCAGTTGAAAATAACTCTGACACAGGTCTACATCGACCCCGTGACCTGGGAAACCGTTGCTTCAAATCGACCTTCCTGGCGCAGGACTATCCGAGTGGGAAATGGAGATTTTCGCGTCCAACCGTCAACATGAAGAGGATCTACGACGTGTTGTCGGGAGAGCCTGACTCGTCCAGACGCATCCACCACCCACGTTCTTTTGACTCCTGCGTCACAACCTCTTCCACCCGAGAAGGAATAAGAAGAGCAGATTACTATCCCGATGCTCAAATGCGAACGGGTGTCGACTGTGCCGTCAATAATGTTAACATCTTTTAATATATATTCCAGGACGACAATTATCTTTATGAAAATGTGTTGCTCATCAAAGTTTAGTTTGGCTTGGTTTATTTTGTTTTAATACATATCAACAACTCCATGTGTCATTTAATGTTGAAAAATTTTTTAGGATAAGTTCGTATGAATAAAATACATTGTTCCATAAAGTTCGTGTGCACTTTAAAAAATGTATAACTTTTTTTGTATTTGCGATAGAAATAATTTGTAGAAAGGATTAGAAAGAAGTAAATCTATATATTTTAAGGTTTTCTTTAAATTTTATTTAAGTTTCCGCATGTCTTTCATCATTAGCTATACAAAGGGTAATACGATTTTGCAGTTCACGGAAAATATTTGCCAACTGATTTACAGTAATGCCTGAAATCACATTAGTTATTTTAGCTATAATTAAACCTAGGTACATTAAACTTTATAACATTTTTTACAGATTATTTCTATCGCAAATACAAATAAAGTTATAATTTTTTTAAAGTTCACACGACCTTCATGACCACCCTGTTTGTATTCTTTGTAATGAATCAGTTTGTAGATCAGGTTTCGTTGGCGTGTTTTTGTTAAGAGGAATTTTGTTGAGAGTTTAATGTATATCGTAATTTTCTTTTTCAAAAATGTATTGCTGTCATTTTTACTATAAAAGTCTATTTTTATACTTTCATAGTGTTTTGACCCCCACTTTTGGTGTTAATTGGGAACAAAAACAATTAAGAAGTGTTTCTACACTTCCCAAAACCTCCCGACCTTTTTGCCAGATGTATTAGGTTGGTGCAAATATAATGACGTAATAATGTCGTTTTTTTTACGTATTTTTAACGTCAAAAAACGACATTATTACGTCATTATTTTTGCACAAAACTAATAGTTTATCGTTATACACAGATCAAGCACATGAAATTTCTTCGTGGACATTAGATACAATCAGTATCGGCTGCTAATTTTTTTTATTTTTTTTATTGTAGTAAAATTGAAAAAGTATTTTCTCCAGGTATAATATAGATTTATAAAAGTATCCTAAACCGGTTGCCAACGCACGCACTCAAGCATCCCACAACATTCAATAAACACAAAAAGAGAGACGCATTTATTTGTGCATTTTGACTTCGTGATAATATCGGCCCGGTGAAATTATTCTAGCACTAATGGAAAGTGCCTAAAATAATCATAGCATGGTGACCTAAGCCTTGCGCATGAAATCAGACGGAACTGATTGAAAGCCATTTATGTTTCGTTAGCACGAAACTATAAGTCATCGTTACTGAGCGTGTACTGGCATGTCTTAATAAATTACGGTAGACTGTGCATTTTCTCTCACTTTCATCAAGTATTGTGACATGCCAAAAACAAGACCTTTTTTAAGGTATTCGGCAAGCACAGGGAACATATTTGTAATTATGACTTCTTCAAGTCTAATCTCACGAAATAAATACGCATATGAGCATCCAAATCTTGATTTGGATCTTACTTTGCCGATAAACTTTACATCACTTGATCCCTTGAAAAATTGTTTAGTTTTCCAGTGGAAAACGTTGACTAAATCTTTCATTTCACTCAGCGAAGATCGATTTTATCAATGAAATATCATTGATATATTCGTTAGCTTTCTCCCGTCCTATTAACAGAATAATGCTACCAATAAAATTTGTACAAAAAAAAATCATTTTATCCGATAATCTTCATTCGATAATCTTGTTCGTCAATCCGATTAGTTGGATTCAATATTGTAATTCTGATAATCTTTAAAAATTCGATGAAAATTAAGGCTAAAATGATTATCAGATTATTTAAAATTTCATTTTTCTACAATTTATCCCCGTTAATCTCCTCTTCATTTTTCGTTTTATCATTACCTTCTTCCAATTTTCTTAGCTATATATTTCATCCATTAAGAATGTATGCCTTCTTTAAATAGTACTGGATATATGTTTCAAAGATAATAATTATAATAATTATTACAAGATTTTATCACATCTGGGGTCTGTAAACTGAATATTCACTTTAATGTAAATCATATTATTATGCGTCTTCTGAGTGTTTCTCTTTTGTACTTGTCGCTGTATACACAGAAACGTCTGTTGACTATTAGATTTCTGAAGGCCCGTAAGTCAAAGTTTCTGAAGCCGAACGACTGGTTCCAACTTCTTAAGTATAAACGATGAAAAAGTCATGATTTTAATTAGAAGTTTGAAAATTAAGTAATTACTAAGCTTATTTTGTAACACTCAGGAAATAAGGATTGTATTTTACCATTCTTTCAAATGTAGTGGACACGTCTGCTATGAAAATTACCATTTCAAGAGCAGGGTTTCATTGTATTCGTACAGAAACTGCTATTGCAGAAGTTTATAAACAATAACATTAAGCTCTAAAAAAACGAATCTTTATTGTACTAGTTTCACATTAGCAAGGAATTATTTGGTAACACAGAAAAGAATACTGCACTCTTACGTGATATCTGTCCTTCTTCACGACAGCGAATGTTGGACGATCTCCTCAAACATGAAGAAGACACTCGAGGTGATGGAGATGTGGTTCTAGAGAAGGATGCTATAATAGACCGGGCGTTTGAGCAACTAGAGAGGCTACAAACAAGGAGAAAGCTAATACTTAACATCAGTCAGAGGCAGCTGAAGTTCCAGGGACACATAATGAGGAAGGAGGGCCTGAAGAATCTGATACTCACAGGTTGAATAGGTGGAAAGAGAGACAAAGGAAAATAACACGTGACATACCTGGCGTGCTTAAACAATTAGATGGCAGAACATGGTCTGGGGGAAGGAAGCAGATGGAGGAAACTTGTTGAGAACTGCAAGGGATAGAGGGAGGTGGAGAGCCATGATCGCCTACGTCCTGAAAGGACACGGCACATAAGAAGAAAGAAGAAGGCTCATTTGGAGAATGAACAAGGCTGGAGCTGCCCAATTGTCACTGTCTTGCCTTGAGATAATTCTAAAATGTCTAAGCGTCTTTGCGTGTGATGGATTATTTTCCAACTTGCAACTCCTTTCCTACTGACCAAACGCTAGTCTATCGCCATTTTTATGGGAAATGTTCAGGCGAGGTACATGTCTTTTGGGCCACCAGCTTTCACTCGTCATACCATATACACAAGTTCGAGTCCTCCTCATCCCTTTCTTATGCCACTGGTAAAAAGGATGTCAAATTCAGATAGCTTCTTTTCTAGAACTGTTACTTAGTAGAACAGATTCGACAATCTGAAGCTCTTCAGATCTGGGTTCAACTGTTATCTATCCTACATATCTTCATAATAATTATTTCTTACTTCTTCCTCTTACACCATGACAATAAATTTATTTGGTAACTTTCTACCTTGACTGGCTGTTGGGCCTTGTATCGGCTAAACGATAGTATTTTTGGTGGAGGTAACAATTATGAATATTGATATTTACTAAGCTTTTTCGGTAAAGGCAACATTTAGAATCGAATTCAATGTAATAGCATAAATTTGTGAAACTAACATAACTTAAAGGCGAGGTACCCTGACAATTTGTTAGTATTTTAACAGTTCTTAATAGAGACATCCTTTGGATGCTTTAATTCTATTTCACTTATAAAAATGGTTTCAAGAAAAAGTCATCGGTTATCTGTGGCAATCATTAGACATGAGCAAAATTTGGGGAGCTGTTGGGGCCATTTCTACAGTGACAACTTCTCTAGAATATTTGAATTCTCGAGAATTAGAGTGGCATATGAAATTAATTTTTCCCAGTTTATTTATATGAATATATCCCAATACATACCTCATTACACAACAGCTAAACTATAAACAGCCTTGGATCATACCTGATAGAGTGTTCTGGGAATGACGATAAACTAAATCCGCTTCCAGGCTAAGACGATAAACTAGGTCCAACAGCAAGACCTTTTATAAGATGGTCTTAATTGCTGGTGTTCCCAGGTCCACCCTGACTCGGGGTGATAGAATCCCAGCATGGGCAAATAGTTAACCCCGAAACTGAAGTAAAAACCATCATAAAAGTTTAAAAATAGGTTTTAATACTAGAAATATTTTGTAAAAATTTTTACCAGAAATACATTTTTGAAGAAAAAAAAATATTACCAGCAATACGTTTTTGAAAATAATATTACTAGCTATAAATTTTTGAGGAAAAAAATATAAATCCAGAAATAGATTTTTGACAAAACAAAATATTACCGGGAAAAAAAAGTTGTCGGTATTAAATAACCCATTGAGATTGATATGCCGTAAAACAAATCAAACCAAAACAAACATACCTGATAGAGGCAGCTATATCACAGCGTATAAATTATGCTACGTCGGATAGTCACAACCAAATGCAGGAATTATAAGTAATTTGGTAGCTGTCTATATTTTTGCACTTTATTTTAAAAGTGTCGCTTTCAAATTGTTTTAATAAATGCGTAAGACGTTTGTTCCTTTTGAGACGATCAATAAACGATCAATACACGATCATAAAGCAAAAGACACTGTTTTAAGAGCTGACAATCGAGTTATTAGTCGAAATAGTAATTTTAATTCATTGGGCTCCTCTTTTAACAGGTAATGCTCTTTCTATAAATTCCGAAACTTTTCTCTTCCCTCGCAACACTTAATTAAATCCGTGTTTTAATTATCTTACTTCTAAGCCGAACAAGAAAATAGTAATTAAATGAATTTAATGAATATTGTTAACAAGCAAATGTCAGTGAAGCTAATTCTCTAAATTGTTGTCGGTAGAAAGAAGACAAAATCCAAATGTGAAAAAGAGAAACTTAATAAAAAAAACAAAACAATTATTGACCGTTTACTTGATGTTTCAAGTTGCACCGTCTCAAAATGGCTTTCCTTCTCTTGATTCTAAATCAGTTGATATACGGGATATCGGTGCGGTGGGAAGGTCTCCAGTTTTTGTGTTTTCAAAATGCCCTCTTGTACGTTCGGTATATAAATGCCAAAACATTAATCTTAAATTCCGAACAAGAGTCATGGTGGAATAAATTATTTCTAGTCTATTCTGCTGCTAACTGCGGCTTATTCTGAACAATGTAAATAGTGTAAATAATTAAAATACCTCATCTGAGATATATAGATTGTTACGAAAGAAGGTAGGAGCGTACAACGGACAAAAACCTGGTAATAAATATGAGGGCAACAGACAGAAATATGTAAATAGTGTAAATAGTGAAAATACCTCATCTAAGAAATATAGACAGATAGAAAAACCCATATTATGTGAAAGACTGTGGCAGTATAATCTTCCTTTTCGATTTTCTCCATATGACTTTGTGAGCTTATGCATATTTTAGATTTGGTTTGATTGTTTTAGTTTCGCAGCATATCAACCTCTACCGGTTAATTTAGTGATTCTTAACCACTAGATGCCGTATGATCCTCTTAAGTGTATCGGGAAATATTGCCATGGCAAACATATATATATATATATATATATATATATATATATATATATATGTGTGTGTGTGTGTGTGTGTGTATGTGTGCGTGTGTGTGTGTTAGAATTTTGGGGTACTTTGTGTACTAGTGAGCTATGCAAAATGAGCTGACTCACTTTATAGTCCACCAAGAAAAGTGTTAACCAATCAGAAAGCGCAAAATATTTAATCCGACGTGTATAAAGGCAGCCAATTTGTTTTTTCTCCCAAAATATCTTCACTGCCAACCTCTGATATCGAAGACTTAAAGAATTACTTAACAACTGCTATTTTCTCCGAATCTTCACTGCCAACCTCTGATATTGAACACATTACGGACTTCATTGTAATCTATATCTGTATTTTATAACATTTTATAAATTTAACACACCCTTTACAATTTGTTGCAAAGTGTGCCGTAATATTTTCATTTGCTACTCGGTGTGCTGTTGCTTTAAAAGGCAAAGAAACACTGGATTATTAAATACGAAAATCTAAATATTTCATGGCGTCAGCTACATATAGTCTGAATTTATTTGTATGCCTTCAACTACAGATATTTTGTACATAATTTCATACTTTCAGGTTAAACATATGTATTATAGATATCTAGTTTGTATTTTTGTCATGCTTATTTGTAAGAGAGATTTTGTAAATTACAGATACAACTACAGTAACGCCTGCGAACAATATTCGGTGAGACACCGCTAATTCCCATATATATATATATTTTTTTTACCCTTTACGAGATCTAATTATTTCAAGATGAGGTTGACTGCGCTTGCTCTCTGGCGATCCAAGTTCATTTCCAATTGTCGGTAGCGGCACTTTATTCTTATATGAGATTGATGTTATATGTTTTTGGTATAAATCTATTTCTCTAATATTGGACATTATTTTGATGGTTTCAATATCTTCCCGTAGATTTTTTATGTTGTTTTCCTTGTAATATTTGTGTCTTGCCAAAACTAATTCTGTACATTCAGTATTTTACCCTGATTGCAGATTGGCATGTTGTACATGTTACATATAGTTTAGAACATGAAAGAAATTTGTAAATTTTGAAAAGATCTGATTCCAAAATGGTTCAATCATGATCAAGAAACCAAAGACAAAAGACATTCATTTTTCTCTAATTTTAAAAGACAATATTCAGAAAGGAAAATAATGTTTGACATTTTTCTACAAAATAATGACCACTTGCACACTTTTCTCTTCACATATTTTTACTATATAAAGGCTGAGTTTATGCTTTTGTTGCATAAATAGTGATGAATATTGAGCAAATTTAGTTTAAACATTCATAAAGCCACGTTTGGAGCACTCCGAATAGAACTTAATACACTCATGAATTAGCTTAACAGATTAGCCACTGCTTTCCAGTGAAAAGGCATAAGGTTCTTGGTCAAGTATAACTTAATCTTATAGCCGTTCGGCGCGGAAAATCAAAACAATGCGCTGAGTTCCTGTTCTAGTTCAGTCTACTGTGTTCACTGTCTCAATATTGAATCAGACTCCCCTCTTTCTTTATGGTTTAAATAACATGGAAAACTTAGCATCTCTAGCTTTGCATGTCCTTCTAGAAGAAGAAATCTGAATTCATTACATTGGACTAGGTAACGAGAAAGAACTTTTCCCAGAATTCATGGCAATTCACAGACAATAAAAGTCTCTAGAGACACAAGACAAGACATTATCATTAAACATGTTTACAACACGGCTTGTAACAGCTTCGTTAGGGTGATATTTTTGGACAAAACTTTGCACCTCATACCATTTTGAACAAATATTCTTAATCACTGAAGAAGACACATTACTCCTTCTCTGAAGCTATTTTTCTCAACTGCCGTTTGGTGCTGCACCAGCTGAAAGTCTTGGAGTTCTACAGTTCCCTGTTTTCCTCTACCAACTCATCGACAAACTGCCCACTCATATCAATTCTATTTTTTTTATTTTTTTTTAAATATTGAAATATTACAATAACTTAGTTACCTCCCTTGATGCTTGCATGTTTACCTACATGATAACATTTTATTTTGTATTTTAGCGTTTTTCCCTTTACACGTAAAGAAAATTAATTTTCAGATGAACACAAAATGTTGTCTTAGAAAAATGATGAACACAACAATTCTTTGTCTTAGAAAAAAAAAGACTCTGATGATGATATTGTGCTAATGTCGAAAGTACTCGGAATAAAATAAATATGCATCAACATGGTTTGTTTTCTATCTTCCTACGCCCCGAACGTTGTATATAATAAATAACGTAATCTGGCACAAAACTACAATTATTGAGCACTCAATGAAAATCGAATGCACTTCCTATCAATAATGGTATGCAAGAGAAACATTCACAGCAACGGTCACGTATACAGGACTTCATTAAGCTTATATTAGAAGAACATTGTAGCGTCGGCAACCAAGAAAATGATTTTTGAGGCTGATGTAAAGGTTTCTGGCATTTCGATGTAAAAGTTTTTGGGGGTTTTTTTCCGGTATTTTTACATACCTTCATTCAGTCATCAATATATTCCATTCACCTTTTTTGGCTTTACGCCATGTTGCAACTAATTTACGTCAGCTCTTATAGTTTACCTAATTTCCAAAACACTGACCAAATTAGGTGTGTTGAAAGGAACAAAATAATTTATAGTCTGCAGGCGACTGGTAACAAGGATACATAAGCCATACAATAATTTCTCCCCTTGTGATCCTATATTTCCTCAACTCCTCCCACAAGTAATTATTTACCATTAAATATGAAATTTCATTCCATCCCCAGTTGCTCCTCTAGCTAAAATTCGCCAAGTTAGATTTTGACTTCTTACGCCGGGAGCCAAGATTCTCCCAATTGCCATTCACATCTCATCTTTTACTGCTTCAAATGGATCTTTTGGGTTGAGGTGAACGAAGGGAATTCTCTGTTCAGAAAAATGATTTTTATATTTCAATGTGTCCTTCAAACGAACCAATTGCTCTCTGAAGCATATCTCCGTTTATTGAACTTCTCGAAGTTCGAAATATTCTGTCTGAATCACACCTAAGAGATAATGTTTTTCGCCAATAGATTCTTTTTCTGTTGAAATAGTAAAAACTTTCTGGATATTGACATGTTTACTTTGATCAGAATTCTTGGAATAAATTTGCTTTTCATTGCCACCGATCCTTTTGTTCTTAAAGTGATTTTTATGTGCTCGTCAAGAACAAAAAATTGTTTAAGCTCACACTGATCTTCTTTTTCCATAGTTTTATTGTCGATTGATTGTACAAACTGTAAATAGTTGAGTAAACTTCAATAGCACTTCTCAGATTTCTCTATAAGCTCCGGCATCGCCCTAATATATTGAGATGTTCTTCTTTTTCCTTGTGTCGTTTTCGTTCAGGGCCTGGACAATCATGGCTCTCTACAATTTACTATTATTTGTACTTCTAGTTAACTTTCTAGGTTTACTACCCCGCTTACGCCCTGTTCTGCTATCCATTTAAACAAGCTCGTTAGACAGGATATTCCCTGTTTACCTTTGTCTGTCTTCAGTATGTCTAGTGTGTGTCAAATTCTCTAAGCCTTCTTTTTTAATTATGTGTCCTGTGTCTGTCTATAAGTATTCTTTTTTTGTTTCCATTATCTTTAAGACTTTCATATTATTCTCATGCTTAGTTCTTTGTATTCTCAACATAACCATATCTCTCTTGCCTAAAGTGTTCTCTTCATCTTTAAAGATACTGTCCAGCATTCATCTGCGAGAAGTGATATTAACCTAGCGATAATTAAGAACTATTTGAAAAATTATGCTTCAGACTAACGTAGGGAGCTTTTTTTTTAATTTCAGTCTTTCTATGAAATGAATGCGACTCACTTTAAGAATAACTGCCAGGAAGCATTCTTCGAAAGCATTAAGTTAATGAAAGGAAATTGGTTTGGGGAGAATTGCATACCAGTGGCTGTCTCTTCAGTTTAGGGAGGGTCATATCCCCACACCGTCATTTCACTGTCTGTGGTCTTATCAAGTTTGGTTCTTTAAAACAAATACCTTCTTATTTTGTTGTTTTAAATGAAGAATCAAAAATCCGCAGGCGATGTCGAATTCTCAGTCGTCCGTCCATTAGCAAACAAATAAATTTAACTGAAACTCTGTAGGTGGCGTAACGGTTAGCGACACTGAAAATGGAATCAACAGATATTGTTCAGATTCCACGTGAGAAATATGGTGTTCAGTTCGTACTATTTGCTTCAGGGAAAGGCATGAATCCTCGACTCTGCTTAATTATGGATAAAGGGAATGGAATGGGAAAATGCACAGGTCAGTGATTATTCAGAATTGCTAGTAATATGCAACTCAGTAAAATCTGTCGCTTTTTTCTTATACAGGTGTGCGTCTCTAAGTAATTACATCCAAAGCGAACTAATGACTAGAATATAATTCCAGTAAAACGATTCACTGAAATGTTTTCAATAAAAGAATATCAGTTGGCATAAATGCCAACACAAAGTTAATAAATTAAATATTGGATGATATAGTTGTTCAAATGAATCATTCATCTTGAATTAATATACATTTCATTTAGTTTAGTAAAAGGCCAAGCAGTGTAGTTCTTACACGATAAATGGCATTCTGTTTTAATTATTTTTTATTCTTATTTTAATCTGGCACAAAGTCACTCCATCGGTTTTATTTGGGTGGAATAACCACTGTTTGTGGTGAATATTGACATCACTGCATATGTGAAAATTGACCTAAAAAGATTCATTAAGGAATATTGTCAATCTTCTCTGATATTCGATCGAAGATTACCGACCCTTCATACTGTGGATTGTTGCAGTTTTTTTGTGTATATTGTGTACTAGTGAGCCAGTCTCAATGACTTGATTCATTTTATGGGCCACCAATAGCAGGTTAACCAATCAGAAGACGTAGAATATTCAATCCGTCGTGTATAAAGGCGTCCATTTTGTTTACTCTACCCGAATGACCAGTTCCAGCTTGTCAGGCGAAGAGGACCAGAAGGGGAGAACTACTGAACTACGCTCTGCTACTTTATCGAGATATCCAATGCTAACCTGAACTACGCTTCCCTACTGTCTTCGAAATATTTCACTGCTAACCTCTGAATTCTATACTCAAAGACGACCGTCATCATGAACAGCATAGATGACACAGGGCAAAGACGAATGTGGTACTAGGGATAAGTGCCACGCGGAAACACATATACGGGAGATCAGGTTTCTCGTATTTTATGTCCCTACTACAGAGAAACCCATCCTTGGTATAGGCACCGATGTCGGGATCGTGGCGATTTTGTTGGTCCCATTTTGTTTGAAATGGGTGAGTAGCCCGGGGTTGCGAGCTCCTGCAATGAGATTGAGGTATTGGTACCCGTTTCAGATAGAGACGGAGGTCAGGTTTTGACTGAAGAAGATGGACTTCTCGTCTGGAAATTTGGAAAGTCGGTACCTTACATTGGTGTAAGAAATGTTATAACTGGGTTTACTTTTATCCTTTTTTTAGGTTGGGTTTGATATTTTTGCTCGTTTTCATTTTGATTGCTTTCATGTTTGTTTTGGTTGATTTGGTGGATGAGCAGTAGGCAGTGAATCAAACACCGCTTGGAGATGCAAGAATAAATAAATTTGGTTGTCTCGCCCAGAGATACTACCGTAATAGTACCCGTGACTATAGCATTGAGAGGCCCCACCGGAGACTACTTTACATCTAGAAACCATTCACAAAATGGCAGTACAATCGACCCGATATTATACAACTATCGATACCATAGTATCCTTCGAATTTAGTCGAAGGTTCGGATCCCTGATTATCCAGCGCCCTTAATGAGGGGGCAAATAATCAAAGAAATAGCCAGGCGCGATTCTCTGAGTGTACGTGTATCAACCGCGTAGAGATAAACGCAACAGAACTCCTCCTTGGATCGGCAATATCGTACTGGACAGAGACCTAGGATGCCAAGGCAAACTCACTAATATACATGAGGACTAAACAGAGAATATCCTATCTGCGATTGTCACCCGATGAGGATCAAATTCAGTCTAATAACGTTGACCATCTTGCTAATCATTGCGCTACTCTAGGACCATTATTGGGTGTATATATCCACAAAAGATGAGATGGGAATATTATATAAAGCTCTGAGTTGTATAGGAAAGTTAACATTATAAGGTGCTTAACAGCAAAACCCAGAAAACGTTTAACTCCTGTAGCCATAACGGTGGAGCAGATACTCCAGGAAATATTCAGACACGATACTCCGAGTATACGTGTATCGTCTGCGGAGAGATAAACACAATAGACTCCTCCTTGGAAACTTTGTACTGGCCAGAGACCTAAGGTGCCAAGTCAAGCTCGCTCAAATACACGAGAACTAAACAGAGAATATCCTAACTCACGAGATTTTCACCCTATGAGGATCAAATAAACTCTACTAACGTTGATCAGCTTGCTAACCATTGTGCTACTATAGGAATATACTTGGATGCATATATTCACAAAAGATAAGAAGGAAGTGTTATATAAATCTATGGGTTGTATATATTTGGTTTGGTTTGGTTTGTTTTACGGCATATCAACCTCAATGGGTTATTTAATGCCGACAAAGTTTTTATTGCTGGTAATATTTTTCTTCAAAAATCTATTTCTGAGAATATTTTTCCTTGAAAAAATCTATAGCTGGTCATATTTTTTTCCAAAGAATGTATAGCTGTTTGTATTGCTGGAATTTTTTAAAAGTATTGCTGATAATAATTTTTCTATCACAAACTATTGCCGGTAATAATTTTCTTTTATTACAAAGTATTTCGGGTATTAAAACATATTTTTACACAAGTTTGGGTGTTAACTATTTGTCCTTAGCTGGGACTCTAACAGGTGCTACCACCCCGGGTCAGGGTGGACCTGGAAACACCAGCAATTAATAGGTGGTTCCACGCTCCTCAAAAACTCCTGATCAGAGGCCTTGCTGCTGGACGTAGTTTATCGTCTTACCCAGGACGACTTATATAGGAAATTTAACATTAACAAACGCTATCTGGAAAAGGCCAGCATGTAAAGAAATATTTGTTGGTAGTGCATTTCAAAGTGTGCATCATTAAGTGACTATGACGCTATATGATCATTACCATGCGATAAACAAATGTGATATGCCCTTACGATATCCCAAAATTAAAGAGAGAAAAACATCATCATCATTTGATTAAGCTTTCGTTACTAACAACATTCATCTCCATAATTATGTAATAATGTACGTCACCGAATTTTGTTGGACTCTTCCAAATTCTTCAGATATTTGGAAACTATAAACAGCATATCAGCACATGAAAAGGGTCATTTCAACTTTGTATATCTTGTCTCGCTAGATCAATTAATGTGTAATGTGTTCGATCCTCTCTGGGTGCTCCACACCTTCGACTTTGTGTCACATCTAGACTACGATTAGAAAATCATTTTGGGGCACTTCGATGTGGTGTAATTGTTATTAAGTTTGACTCGCTAAATCAATTACGACCAAATAATGAATTAATTCCTCACAAGATGCCCCGTAATCTCGGCCTTGTGAAACCACTATGCTATGCTTAGTACATCGCTAAATAAAAATATATTTGTGTGCTAATTAAAGATAATCACTATAAATTGGCTGAGATATTTAACAGTTGAGATAGCGAATATTTTTAACAAAGCGTCAAGATTTTATTAAATGTGAAAAATATCTGTGTCAGACCATAATTGTCAATTGATATCCCAGAAGTGATTTTTGTTTCGAATTAATTTGCCTGCGTTTAAAACTATAGCTCATAATTTTCACTTATCATTGCGATGGAACAATACATTTTTGACAAAATATATTGGATTTTCTTTGCAACCAGTTTGAATTAATTTCTCTTGGGGCTACCTTCTATAAATCTGGCCCTTTTAGCAATGTTATGTTTGAAAACAAAGGCAAAAGAGAGGAATGTATTTTGTCACTTATAAACTAAAACATTACATGACATGCAGTGACTGCTAATAACTGCATGCGTTACGATCCTGCTTATATGTAACATTCGTCCGTGTGCACCTCCATGTGTTGTAATGGTAACCAACATTGTCTCGCTAGTAGTGAGTTCGATCCTCACTGGGTGCCCCGTACTTTCGACCTTGTGCCATATCTGAGATACGCTTGGAAAATTGCATTCGTCCGTGCATTAAATATGTGGTCTGATGCTATTCATCTCATGGTTCTGGAAAAACTTTAAAAAAGGATCTGCAATGTAATCGATCCTGCGTTGGCATCTCGATTTCAGTTAATTTCTCACAGACATGATGTGGCTTCGCTCTGTCTTTTCTACAAATATTTCCATTCTAACTGGTGCCTCGACTACATGAATTTAAGGGTACGACTAGCGTGGCATCTAGGCCCGGATACGGTAAATTGCTCGACAGTAAATTGCTCGAAAAATAATTTCCCGAACTATCAATTTAAAAAAATAAAACTACACTGTTTCTAATATTTGCTATAAGATAAAATAATCCAACTTTATTGTTGTTAACTGAACAGTTAAAATTAAAGAACGAGTACATTTATATAGCAGGTCTTATTTTTTTCTCGAAAGGCAGTTTGCTCGAAACTTGTGGTTAAAAATAAAACACGTGCTAAGCATTTCCTTTTTTTGCGCATTTCACATTTCCAAGAAATCTTATTGTTCACTGTTATGTCTTTAATATATATATATATATATATCCATCCAAACTTCTTCTTTCCTTTTTCGCTCTCAACAAAAGTTATGTCCATCACTAGGGTTCGAGTTCTCCAAAATGACTGAAATAGAAAACAAATATAGAAAAAAAGAAATCAGGATTGCTGATTGAAAGTTGTGGCTCCTTTTATATCCAGCTCCATTGACGTGTCGTGAGACGGCGCAGTTTACGTGATGGTTCGAGCTTCGAAATTACTTCGAGCAATCTGCCTTTCGAGCAATTGATAGTTCGAGAAATTATTTTTCGAGCTATTTACCTAGGTCCCATCTAGGACCCACCCATTTACTGTTGAAACAGAGAAATGCAACCGCCACTTTTGATCCAACAGTTTCTTTTCTCGCATTTCCTGCTATCTTAAATTTAAATGCAACGCCACTCGTCATCTTCTATATTAGTGAATTTCGTTCATCAGTTTTTCGTTCTTTAGTCCTACTAATAAGCATTCTTCTCTTTGAAACACACGGACGTATATATATATATATATATATATATATATATATATATATATATATATATTCTCTTCTTCTCCCTCCAGCTATGGGTAAAATAGCAGGACAGACTGGGTTCTATAGCCTTGGATGGGGGAAGGACAACTCTGAATTCAAAACCTTCGGAGGGTCGTTTGGGAACCTTGTGGCATTCGGTGCACCAGTTCTCTGTATTCGTCCCTCCAAAAAGTGTGGATGGTCCTGCACGAGGCCTTCACCACTATAATCAAATCTCATGTGCCGGTGTCGGCTTTCGGTTTCCAGGAAACTGATCTGCTTGACCCTCATACGTCGAATCTCGACGGGAGAGTGGATCATATATATATATATATATATATTGATGCATGTTTCATTAAATAATATAGACAACGAGAAGTATTAAGTATTAAACATAAAAACAATAAACAAAAACTAAAAATTATTGAAGCTATTGGTTTTATTGGCATTTAATAGAAACCAATAAAACACCTAAAGTAAAATGGAAATTAATAAGAAAATCTAGAATATGTAGGTCATTAACTGACCCATGTTATTTGTGCATACATGAGAAACTATATATTACTAAGTTTCTAAAAGATAAAATTTACTGAATCAGAGAAATTAAATAGCTATTTTTTGCCGTCATTGTCAAAAATTTTCCTTAAATAATATTTAAAAATAAAATTAAAAATTAGGAGCTGGTAATATACATACTTATATTTGATATGAAAAAATAATTTCAAATAATGTAAGTAATTCTATTACATGTACTTGTTTTTTAAAAAGAAATATAGTCTATTAGTACTTAGTAAAAATATTTTAAAATTGTAGTTAGATAAAACGTATTCTAACACAAAAACACACCTTTAAGTATACAAGTAAGAAAAAAATGCCGAAAAACTTTTTGCCGTTAATAAAAAGAAAAAAAACAGACGACATGCATTTAACGGATGTCAGAATTCATTGGAAAATGCACCACTACCCTCCCTAAAATTCACCTCTTTTTCAAACGTAACTCATAATTGATACAATAATAGTTAATAAAAATGAACACGCTACCGCCCCTTGTCTGAATGATTGGATTTCTCTGTATCCTTGGAAACAGTAAATTATAAATGCGTTTAAATCTCAGTAAATTTCAAAATAAGTTATTCCAATATTCGTTTGAAGATGAGACGAAACTAATGCTTTTAATTTAATTATATAATTAAATTTAAAGTTTTTAGCTTCCATTTTTAAAAGATGGTTATTACTGTGTAGCAAAAAAACATATATTGAATCAGTTAATTTATAATATTTATGCTCTGTAAATTTACATTGAGCACCGTTTTCTAAAACAATAAAAATAAAAAATACCAATAAGAACACCGGATTATATGTCTTATATATATATATATATATATATATATATATATATATATATATATATATATATATATATATTAGTAATCTTACTGTATGCGTACAAGAGTATAACCTGGGAAAAAGAAACAGTAAAAGGGTAGGGTAGTGGTTAGATGCAAGTAAATCACCAAAACAATACCAAAAACCTCCACTGCACCCTAAAATGTGAAGCAAGCCACTTTATCTAAGTTGACTTATTTTTCGTTAAAATAAAATGTGTGGACACTAATAGGAAAACAGTGTTTGATAATTAATATTATTTATTTGTGTGCTGCTCAAAACGATCGTTGAATCAAATAATACTTTCCTCTGCAAAGGTGGATACTGGTTTGAATCCTGTTAGGACGCATTTCAGACGATATATATATATATATATATATATATATATATATATATATATATATATATATATATATATATATATATATATATATATACGAGAAATTAATCCTAACGAATATTTTATTTGGATATTTTAAAAGACGCATTTTTGAGCAGTAACAGAATTAAAGTGGTTTTTGATAACGGTCAAATTCTTTTAACCAAAGGAGTTTTTTTCATAACGATACTGGTTGTAATAGTTCTTCGAAACATCAACTCCGACTTACTCGATGCGAGAAATGAACGAATGCTTTTCTATTAGGTTGTCACACATGAAATAACCCATTTTTTTTATTGCTTATTGATCCGGTTGTCTAACGAAGCAACTTCCTTAGTATATAAAAATATCTTGACTTATTCCTGATTTCTTTCCAGATAATTTTTCTTCCAATATATTGTTGCTCATAAGCCCAATGAAAATGATTACAATGCTTAGTAATCTTACTGTATGAAAGCAAGAGTACAACCTAGGAAACATAAACCATTTTTGCCTCAAGTCTTTACATGCGATGAGAAATGGATACACTTTGACAACAGTAAGACAGTAAGCCAGTGGTTAGATGCAAGTAAATTTACCAAAACAATGCCCAAAACCTCCACTGCACCCTAAAAGTTAATGGTTACTATATGGTGGTCTTTCGAAAGGGTTATTCATTCTTACCTCAAGGAAACACAATAACAGTAACCTCGTATTATGGAGAAATTGAGTGTATGCATGAAAAATTGCAAAAGAAACATCGTAGACTTGTGAATAGGGATGGCCCAATTCTGCTGCACGACAACACGTCTACACGTTTATCAATGAACTGTTAAAAAGCTGTGTAGTCTGAATTATGAATTTTCTGCTCACCCTTCGTGTTTTCCTGGTATCTCTTCTACTGATTTAAGCATTTTGATCTTTTCATACGCAACAAAACATTCTCCAATAAGGAAGTGGTAATCTAAGCATTTGAACTGTTTATCACATCAAAGGATGGGAATTATTTAAAGATGAGATCAAGAGATTAAAGGTCCGTTATGGAACCGTCATACTTGGTGCCTATTTCAGATAAATAAATTAGTTTACATTGCAGAAGTGTTTTAGTCAATTTCCTATTGTTATGGTCCGGTTCCTTGTACCACGGTGATAGTCCAAGGTAAAACCAATAAAGAAGAACTCGAAGACGGATATGGAATAACACAGATATATTACAAACAGGAATATATACAGAGAAGTAGAAAGTGTAAGTACGAACAATCAGGTTTAGTAGTAATTGACTGAACGCGACTCTGTTTCGGTCTGCCTCTGACTAGACTGACTGACTGGCTCGCTCTGACTGACTGACAGACTTCTGACGGACCTCACTCCAGACTTCAGACTGAACTCTAGACTTGTGACTGAACTCTGAATTCCCTTCTTCCTTTTGAGGCGCAGTATTTATTACGTATGGGATAGTCCATTATGTTATTATGGGTAAGGTCCCATAACACCTATAAAGGGTATCATTTTATGTATGACAACTTAATATCGTGCACAAGCCAGCAGAAGATTGTACTGAATTTTTAAGGACATAAGGAAGAAAGAAAGTTTTAAGAATGTAACCCTTACAGGAACGCCAAAGAAGCGAGTAAAAAGGGGCACAGTAAAACGCAACACTGCCGACTGAGAGCCATGACAACTCAGGACTAGAAAAAAAAAATATTTTTTTTAATAACTGAATAAAAGTAATTTATAAAGTATTAAAACATTAATTAATTGAATTTCGAATAATGTAATCGTTGATGTGAATTTATAGTCTTGCTATAGTCTTACAAACTCTTGTGCAGATGTGGAACACGTTGCGCACCACTGGCAGTTGCTGTTAAATATTATACGTTAACATTCATATGACGTTTTAGTCCACCAACTGAGGCGGATTCTTTCTTACATGCTATAAGTATAGTGAACGTTCTTTTCTCTGTGTATATCGTCTTTTATGAATATTCTAGTCACATCAAACTTGGACTGACGCACTACATTAATTGTACGTTACATCAAATTATTTTCCAACATTCTCACTGACTTATACAATATATATATATATATATATATATATATATATATATATATATATATATATATATTAGGTTGGTGCAAAGATGATGTTGTTTTCTCACATATGTTACTATGTGAGAAAACGACATTATTTTTCCACCAACCTAATATATATATATATATATATATATATATATATATATATATGTGTGTGTGTGTGTGTGTGTGTGTGTGTTTGTGTGTGTGTGTGTGTAACTTTCTAACAACCAAGTAGTTTCTAATGAAGGTGGAAACAAAATAGTGCATTCTGTCCCATTAGAATAGTAATCTCAACCAATCAATACTCAACAAAATTTATTACGACTATAGCAACAACATAGTAAAGAGCATGTAAATTTACCTGCCATTTTACATTTATATTAACTATTAATTTCCAGTCTGTTCCCTTATATTGAAACAATTTTGCAAAAAACCTTCTATAACTACAAAGGATGAATTTAAAATTTAAAGATAACTGTAACAGCGTGTTCGTACGCAATAACATTAACTCTGTAATTTAACACTGAAGATGATCTTAGAAAAGGTCGAAAGTACTTGGATTTAAAAAACAAAATGCATATTCTTTGATGAATTTCATCTTAACATGAATAAAATAAAACGATTAGGCATCACTAAAAAAATAAGTAGAGGCATTATGTCAATATTTTTCAATGACGCATACATACATACATACATATATATATATATATATATATATATATATATTTATTAATTCATGAATCATTCATACAAAAACAAATATAGAGGTTAATGATTTAAATTGCGAGAATACTTCGTCACAAACAATATAAATAAGATACATCAACCCCGAACCTGTATATGAATGATATGATCCCCGTTTATAAATTCCAGTTGCATAAGGTCTTTTTAATTTTACAAGCTTTCGTCTGTTCCTACAGATATCATCAGGTATGGAAGTAGATTTTGTTCTTGTTTTTACTTCTCAGTAATAAGAGGACAACAGGTTCGGTGTTGATGTATCTTATTTATATTGTTTGCGACGAAGTATTCTAGCCATTTAAATCATTAACCTCTATATTTGTTTTTTGTATGAATGATTCATGAATTTATAAATTATATTTGCACCTTTTAATTGAAATACATATATATATATATATATATATATATATATATATATATATATATAGGGACTGGGCCATAGAAAGATCTCTACTGATGTGTATGTACGCAGTAAGCGCACTATCTTGGTTGGAACATTTACCCCTCGTTTAAGCAATCCAACTATGAAAAGTCTGATCGAAAACATCTGTCTTGACAGTAAGCAATGATCGTGATTGACACTTTCTTTTTTGTTTTATTATGTTTTCATTTTGCTTAGAGACTGAGTTTGATCCACTTCAACATCTTTATCCACTTTCACAATTTCATTTATTGGCGGTGCTTGATATTGTAAGTCACAACTGTTGTATCATGAAATTCGACATCGAGGAGGCAACAATCACTCACACACACACACATGCGCATAGATAGATAGATAGATAGATAGATAGATAGATAGATAGATAGATAGATAGATAGATAATGAACAGATTGTTATAGATAGATAGATAGATACATACATACATACATACATACATACATACATATGGAACAGACTGTAATAGATAGATAGATAGATAGATAGATAGATAGATATTGAACTGACTGTAATAGATAGATAGATAGATAGATAGATAGATAAATAGATAGATAGATAGATAGATAGATATTGAACTGACTGTAATAGATAGATAGATAGATAGATAGATAGATAGATAGATATATATTGAACTGACTGTAATAGATAGATAGATAGATAGATAAATAGAAAGATAGATAGATAGATAGATAGATAGATAGATAGATAGATATGGAACAGACTGTAATAGATAGATAGATAGATAGATAGATAGATAGATAGATAGATAGATAGATAGATAGATAGATATGGAACAGACTGTAATAGATAGATAGATAGATAGATAGATAGATAGATAGATAGATAGATAGATAGATATTGAACTGAGTCTAACAGATAGATAGATAGATAGATAGATAGATAGATAGATAGTTTACAGTTTCCTTATATTCAACAGAGAGATTAATAAAAAAAAATAACTGATTCTAGAATATAACAATTTTAATAATATACTATATTAAAACATGTGACCAAAAGATTTCTTCTTAATGTAGGTCTTAGTAAAAACTGAATATAATTTTAGATTTTTTTTAATTAAAAATACTTTTCCTTTTTTCTTAAATGTAGAATGTTAAGGCTTCTCTTTAGCATCTCTCAAATTCTAGCGCTAATTATCTTGAAATTCCGTATGATTATTAAGGAAAATAGATGAATTGTTTATATCATATGTTGAAAGCGAATAGCTGAAACTCTAGAAATAGGGAAGACTATTGTGTGTATTCTATTCCGAGTAAATACCGGTCGTATGTGGAATATGTTGAATGCGTTCCGGAGCAAAAGAGAAGGAAAGGTGCGATTTCTTTTCTTTGGCATCAAATACAAAATTGATGTCATTAAGAATTCAACATTTGCGAAGTAATGATATTTTATTTCCGTGCCTGTGAACCTGGTTATTTTACTTGAACTCTAATAACATCCAATGACGTAAATTTTGGACAGAGAAGCAAGAAGGAAATCGCAGAAAAATTGGCACGATTCCTGAGATCATTAGCGCTGTCCGGAAGCATAACAATAGACAATTCAGAGCTGTCAAATAAAGTTAAAGAATGCGTCTTGAAGTGACACGGCATTGGATGAACGAATGCAAGATGCGAACCGATAAATTTGATTGTCATAATGTCGACCAACCATTTGCTTCAATACTGAAGCACTTAACAATATCTCGATTCTTTAAAGGCTTGGCGGAATAAGTCGTTTTGTCCGTAAGTTCATTTTCAAATTTGGGCCTTTAGTGTAAGATAATTTTTTTTAGATGGATCATATTTTTTAATTTAATTTTTTTTTTTTTTCATGAAATCTTTGCAAGGAAATATTTTTTGAAAGTTTCCAATCGTTTACAAGAATTGATATCCTTTGCAAATATTTTTAACAAACTGAAAATATCATTACAGATTGAAGTTCACACAAGTTGTTTCTAGTGAAAGTTAATATGCTTAACCTAGAGAGTTGTTACCTTACGATGGTTTAATGTTTTTTTTTATGCGATATAATTGTTCATAAACTCTCACAAATGAAGAGTTATATCGAACTTTGTCAAAAATCTATTCAGCCAACTGAATGACAAAAGAAAAGTCAGATTATATAATCTATATTTAATTTTGATTGAATGTATGTTTCAGGTCACTCATTAAATTTCACAAATTGGACCGATAATCAAGCTGATCCACTTTTTCCACAATTATGTAAACTAGCGTAAAATATTTTTGCCGCTGTAAAACAACGAATTATTATTTATATATGATGTATTACGTAAAACCAACATTATATACCAATTTAAATGTACATTGCAGAATGTATCTCCGACAAAAATACAATAATATATGTTGGGTATACGACAAGTACACTAAAAGACGTCTTACACTCGACATGTCTGATCATTCATCCATTGCGAAACATCTACTGAAAGTTCTGCTTTAACCGGGTATTGAACTCATCCTCTTTGTGTCCTGTCACTGGATGTAACCAAAGCCTTTATCCACAGTGCTATGTGTCCTTGAGGTGTTAGTTAGATCCAGTAAGAGGACCCACAGAGTGCGAGTTCAATACCCGATTAAGGCAGTGGAGAACTTTCAGAGGGAAATTGAGTGGAGATAACTGATAACTGACATCTATTAAACATGGCACGTGGAACTAGAACAGTCTACCCGAGTGAGCGAAATAAAGGGTTCAGTTTGACATTCCAACCACCTGAAGAGAGCCGGAATGTACAACGGCCGAAACGTTGTAATAAATATGACGTCAATGATGAGGACAATAGTCCGAATAATGTAAATAACGGATTAGTTGTTAGTGGTAATCGGTTTACCTTGCCAAGAATTTACTCTATACTTTTGAGATTTTAATATTTGGCTTGTATTTTTTCATTTACCAATACCGCTTGCTATTTATAGGCAGGACAATTAGGTCGATTGAAATTAATTTAATGAAAGAGATCTTAATCCAAATAAAGGTCAGTATTAATATAGTCATACTTAAGCATTTTTTTGTTTTTTTATAGGCCGAAGTCTAATAGTCAGTGGAGACATTAAGTTTAAGGGAACGCAAGAGGGAGATATAGAAGGAGTGGAAGGCTCTGCGATGGGTGGGATGGACGGGGGCGGAGAAAAGGGTGAGAGAGAAAATTCGGGGTGATGGTAGCTTTAGCACCCTAAATATTTCTTAATTTTTGAAATTATGTAAATTGGTTTATGCAGTGGGTTGACTGGTGGTAGGTACCATGAAGCAGTCTCTCTCTCTCCCTACTCTCTCCCTACTCTCTCTCTCCCTACTCTCTCCCTCTCTCTCTCTCCCTACTCTCTCTCTCTCCCTACTCTCTCTCTCTCTACTCTCTCTCTCTCCCTACTCTCTCTCTCCCTACTCTCTCCCTCTCTCTCCCTCTCTCTCTCTCTACTCTCTCTCTCTCTACTCTCTCTCTCTCCCTACTCTCTCTCTCCCTACTCTCTCCCTCTCTCTCTCCCTACTCTCTCTCTCCCTACTCTCTCCCTCTCTCTCTACTCTCTCTCTCCCTACTCTCTCTCTCTCCCTACTCTCTCCCTCTCTCTCCCTACTCTCTCCCTCTCTCTCCCTCTCTCTCTTCCCTACTCTCTCTCTCCCTACTCTCTCTCTCTCCCTACTCTCTCTCTCTCTCTCTCTCTCTCTCTCTCTCTCTCTCTATATATATATATATATATATATATATATATATATATATATATATATATATATATATCGTTTTCACTCACTTAAAACCTGTAAACTTTGAAGTTGACCAGTCCTAACCGATTAAAATATATACTTCATTCGCTACTGTAATGTCACTTTTTGGGGATCTTCAGACTGGTTTCATTATTATTATTATTATTATTATTATTATTATTATTATTATTATTATTTTCATTATTAATATTATTATTAGAGAGAGAGAGAAACATAGAGAATAATACTTTTATAAAATAGCGTTTTTACTTGTTTGTGTAAATATATAGGAAGAAATATTTACAAAAATGATAATATAATAATTTTCTTTTGATTCCATATTTTTAAAAAGAAAATAATTATATTTTCCTCTACTGTTTTGTATCGAGCACTGTTTTTTTTTTCTTTTTTTTTCTTTTATTTTTTATAAAAATAATTCCCAAGAACCCCGGATTTTAAATTTTATTGTTCTTTCTTTTTTATTTTATTATATATACAAAAATGATTATATAAATATTTATGCAGTCGCTACGATGATATATTTATACTCACATGTTTACAGATATTTGCGTAAATGTATACTTATATGTTGGCAACAATAACATGTATATATAAATATTTAGTTCAGTCACTTAGGGTACGTCGGCGCGGTGTAATGGTTAAAAAGCTTGTATGGCTAGAAAAATTACGACTGAGTAGTGATTTCGATACTTACTGGGTGCTCCATACTTTCGGCCTTGTTTAGTCCCTTATGCGCGATGCACTCTTAGACGACTATGCAGATTTTGTACCTTTCTCAAGTGCATTAGCATGTAAGAGAATTTGATGGGAATTCGAACTCGGTTCTCCGATTTCTCAATCCGAGCTGGTATCCATTAATACACCTTGCCTCATATATAACTGCATCTCTATTTACATATTATACTTACCTTTTTATGACGTCAACGTTTACATAAATATTTATGCATTTGCATTTATGCATAATAATATGTTCATGTCGATATGTACATTCTACGATTCCATTTTTACGCAGTCAATACATTCACAGATATATCTGCAAGGCCAGTACTAAAAACTGCTTATTCAAATATTTAGATCAAATATGTCCATAATATGTTTGCGTAAATGGATATACATGAGTTTCTGGAAAAAACAATTCCCTTTTTAGACGATCTGATTAGTTATTTCTTCAAAGTCTTTAAATGGAAAAGTGAATGAATGATTCTTGAAAAGAAGAAACGCTTTATAATATTGACGCTTAAACGGGAGCCACTTGGTTCCCAGGAAAAGAATTTCAAAATTAATTTAACTAATAAAACAATTTCGTTTCATGGCCTGGAATCGCAAGGAGGGGAATGGTATCTTGCACTTTGGGAACCACTGATTTGCGTGAAAAAAAATTTAAAGTGCCCTTTTTATGTTACTAAATTTTCATTGTACGAGTAAACGTATTTCTTACTATAGATTTGTTTATTATATGCTCATCTAAAGAAGGATTCCTCTTTGATAATCGGAATATCTGCACTGTGAACACTTTTCGTTAACTTTTCAAAAACGTATTTTTATTTGATATTAAGCACTTTCCCTTATTAACAGAAATGTTTCCGAATAGTCTTCTGCGAAGTATGGAGTAACTTTCTTTTGCTAACAGTATTTAATCATCATAATAGGAATTCAAAATTTGTATTTAACTATTCCTTCCTAAATGAAATATTTTTTAATAAGCATGTCTTAAAAAGCTAAAAAATATGGTATTATCTAAAATTCAGTGTCAGTTTATTTGACAGCATTAACCCTTTGAGATTTGATCCCTGACAACTTGCTAACACATCATTCCTAGATTTTTTATTAAATTTCACTATTTTCTGTGCATCGGAGAAAAATTAGACGTGAAAAATATCAATATTTAGTCCAGTTGTTCCCAAACGTATTTTTTTTTCTGGGCCGCATTTTCGGAATTAAACTTTGCTTAATTTTATATGATTATAACTACATTTTAAAATAAAAACAATGAGGGTTAAAGAGAGATAATCGCAGATTCAAAGTCAGAACATTATTATCGATAATTCTCTCCTCCAATTTGCGGACCCAGTTACTATATTCCGGATACTTGATATAATGTAAAAATATCAGTTATGCGCCATGCGTGATACAAGCTTAGGCGATCATGTATCTTTCGATACATTACAGATTAGGCACATAGGTTGCCATTTCTTTCTGCGGTAGACCAGTTTCCATCGAATGCTATAGAACGTGGTCTATCTTGCTATTGACCCATAGCTAGGGGAAGAAAGACAGGATTCATACCTTTCCCAAGGGTATAAGCACGTATGTGAATGTAATGGATTCGACTGGAATTCGAACTCTGCTCTCCGATTCCTGAATCCGAGCCGCTATCCATTACTCATCCGTAAATGATTATTTATAATTATTTATACTGGTGACTCATGCACGCAATTACAAGTAATTAATAATAATATTTGAAATTTTGAAAACATTTTTGTTTTTGGAGTATGAATTTTTTTTAATATTGTTTCTAAATATTTGATTGCCTTTCAGTCCTTCTTTCTCAACTGCTATCCTCTTCGGCCGCAACTATAAGGCATGCCACACCGTTTGAGAACCACTAGGTTAGAACAAAGTTCTTCCTACGAGCTGAATGATTCCACATGCTTATATGGTTTCGCTGATTATCACTCAAAGCGCGGTACCATAAAACTACAATTAGTTAATATGCCTTTGTGTGCGTTCTTAGTTTGTCTGGTTATTGTATATCGGGATTTTTCAGCACGCCCATGTCACTACTGAATGTGATACAAGGTCAAGATTTAAAGTAAGATTAGCGGCAATACCGTGGAAAAATTACTCAAGGTCCCTCGACATTTGCCATTTCGGGTTCGCCTCTAGATTCTGGTGGGATGTCCCCAGGTGCTTGAGTTAATATTAATTTCAAACTACCTCTGCCGAAGTCAGTGAAGTATTAAATAATTTTTAAGCATAGCTGAGATGAAGCATAAAGCTGAAAGCGTGGAGCACCTTGTGAGTATCGAACTCACTACACAGTCGTAATTGATCTAGGCAGATGAACTATATTAATTGCAGTTCTTTTCTAATAAAAGCCTGCACGTTTTTCAAAGCGCTCTATTTTGAATGCAAGAGATTGTGTAGAAAACATTTCAAATAAAGATTAGCTGGAAAATAAAAATAAAAAAAGATTTTGCATACAGTTATTAAAATGCGGGTTTTATGTCTGTTTGCCGGATAAGTTTCTCTTAAGGTAGCACCATTTTCATCCGACTACTATCTTCAATGAGCCTAGGTAATGATTTTCTAAGCATAGCTTAGATGTGGCACAAGGCCAAAAGTATGAGACACCCAGTGGGAATCAAACTCACCTTCTAGCAAGACAAGCTTGCTAACCATTGCACCACGTCAAGGTGACCATTGATGATTTTCTAAGCACAGCTTCGATGTGGCACATGACCGAAAGAATATGGCACCCAGTCAGGATCGAACTCACTTCTCAGGCTTAATTGTTTTAGCGAGACAAGCTTGCTAACCATTAAACCATGACGAGGTTCTCAAGGATGGCTTCCTAAGCATAAGTTAAATGTGGCATAAGGGCGAATGTATGAGGTACTAGAAACTCGTTCCTAATGACATGATGTGTTAATTAAGCAAAACAATTCTGATGTCCGCTTACCTTTATATTTTGGATACTGGTTAGGGTCCCAGCTATGGGTAAATTGTGAACCCCCAAACAAAGCACTATGAAGGTATAAGAAATACATGTTTATAGTAAAAATACAAGCAATACTTTATATATATATATATATATATATATATATATATATATATATATATATATATATATATATATATATATAAATGACCCTCAATACATATATATATATATATAAATGACCAACAATACATTTTATATATATATATATATATATATATATATATATGACCAACAATATATATATATATATATATATATATATATATATATATATATATATATATATATATATATATATATATATGAAATTGTGGTCAAATTATTTAGATTTCGGTATTAAATAACCCATAGAGAAGAAATGTGATACATTAAATTTTAAGTTTTGTTAAGATTAATTTTGATGATACCAGACACTGTACAAATTCGGACTTTATTGGACAATCGTCTTCTTTTCTATATAACATTTTATAATATGTCTGGACACGAAAACTAATAAAATTAAGATAAATTACTGACCGCTACAATTCTGTGTTGTCATAAAGTTTATTTGAATAAAAATATCTTATTCGTGTTACTTCTATTTGTTGCTTTTATATTTTAATTTCCCGCTGGTGAGTTGTTTGCTTTTGATTTTGCCGCCTGCACAATACAGTCGGGTCAGTTGGGCAACGTCTGTGAGAAAAATATCAACATGATGCAATCACTCCGCCAGAAATTTGGAAACGCCATGTTGTACATGGCATTCTCGCCGGAAGCTCCAATACGACCATTTCAGAGTGTTTGGGTGTCATTCAAATGAGAGTGTGGAAGATTAAGAAAAGATTGGATGAGTCTAATGGAGATTAAGAACATACAGCAGCTCAGAAAACTTAATTTGAAAAGAATTCCCAAATTTGTTGGTGTGGGCCTCAGACTCCACACGGAGGCCTACATCAACTAACGTGGGGATGTAGTGCTGGCCTGGGTCAAGAGGGTGGGTGCTGGAAGACCCTATATCTGGCAATAAGACTCTGCACCATACAACACAAGCAAGAGAACCCGGTTATGGCTATCAGACAATTTCTGTGACTACATCACCGCTTGTATCTAGCCAACTAACTCCCTAGACTGCGAGAAGTTTGATTATTATGTGTGGGGCGAGTTACGCGAGAGACCAACAAAACTCCTTATAACAGCAAAGATGACCTGAAAGCAAAGATTATGGCAGTATTCACCAAATTAAACAAGGAGACCGTCCAGAACCGTTGCGGGAGATTCAGAAGTCTTTTAGAGGCCGTGGTTGAAGATATTGTCAATTTTAATGAGTAAATTTCACTTTTTATAACTGCCATGAATAGACAAAAATTAATTTTATTATTACCGCTTATGATGATAATAAAAAGTAAAATTGAAAAACGGGATAGCTAACCCTTTTCAAACCTCATTCAACAGAGTTAAATTGACGTTAATAAACTAAATTATTTCAAAAGAAAAATGGAGAAAGTGTATTGGTGAGAAAAAAAAAGAATTAGATGGTAATTAGTTGGAGGCCAAATACAAAGTCTTTCTGTTTACATAGAGAAGGCTTCAACGATAGAATATAGATGCCCCCCCCCAGCACTTTTAGGTAGTAATTAGATTGGGACTTGATAAGGATGGTAAATGAGTCCACACTAAAACTAACTGCACAATTATGGCTATTTATTAGGTTTTCTGCGAAGAAAGACCAGTATGTATTGGTCAAAATGTCTGAAGGAATGTACATAAAGTTTCGGATTTTCGCTGGAACGTGTTGTTTTATTCTAGTATTCACCTTTTGACTCGTTCTCCCTATGTAGTGCGACACACAGCTATATTTAAAAGAAAAAATTAACGAACTATTATGATATGGCGGTAGAACATCCTTACGCATAGAAACTGGTGTCACACAATTTATTTCAATTCAAACAACAAACAACATTAGCTACCATTCAAAGTAACTCCCGCAACCCGAGTCTAAAGCACATGTCCATCCTTCTCTGCGAAGTTTTTATGCACTGCATATTAGTTTTGAGCAGTTGCATTTTCGTGGTGAAGCAGCCAGTCTTTGTCCTATCACAGTTCTCGCCAATTCTCACGCACTGAGGGAAGAAAACGCCGCAAGATCTCTTTTTAGACTTGCTGATTGTTCGTCTGGGTCTGTGGCAAGACATCACTGTGGACGATATCTCTCACATCGAAGAAGGATATCAGTCCCGTTACTTTTCAGACAAAACTCGTATATATAATATATATATATATATATATATATATATATATATATATATATATATATATATATATATATATATATATATATATCTTACGCTATACCAATGCAATTATCGGCAAGTTTGTATTTACACCTAAATCTATGAGACACAAACACCCGAGGTTAATGTTTTAGAATTTTCG
>OZ010605.1:24000671-24028171 GCA_963932145.1 Acanthosepion lycidas
AATAGGTTGAGGCTGGTCTTCACTATCCTATACTTAGCTATTCCGATTCACGACCCGTTCACTCATTACAGGTTGCACATTCTCCACAAGAACCTATCCGTCACCGATGAAATCCTCCATAAACCATAATACTGCATACTCTCAGGTCGGAGCTAAAAACGCACCCCGTGATATAAAAATTTGATGATCAGAAAAATTTCAAATATAAAGATCTGATGATTTACAATGAAGCGGGGATGAACCCCAATACAAACTAAGAATAACTGATGATAGCAGGACCGTCCAACCCTTTTTTTTTTTAAAAAAAAAGGGCCGCTGTAGTGTGCCCTATTATTTATTCATATCGACTTCTTTATAATGGTTATAGTGTGATGAAAGGCTGAAAATTTTGATGTGAAAAAATCAGACAATGTTTTAAAGACTCACAAAAATTCATATCTGTAAGTTCTTGTAACACACATTTAAAATGTTTCCTTTTAGGCTTGTAGATTTACCTAATTGCAAAAACTATAAAGAATTACGTACCCTATTTGACGGCATATAAGGTACACTTTGTTTTATTAAAGATATTTTTTTAAATTTCCCCAGCGTCTTATATGACATATATACGTTTAAATTCACGATAGTCGGCCGAAATTAGCTACCTAGCAACTCCTATTAGCTTAGACTTGAAAAGGAGCTATGGAACACGTCGATGGCAATGCCTGATCACGACCTTACACTAACGGGAAGAATAAAAAGACCCAGCATTGCACATGTCTGCGAATGGCTGTAGCAAGCTTGAAATAGTATTAGACCAGAAATTATTGTGAAATCTTTTAAAGATTGTGGCATTAGCAATGCTCTCAATGGAACGGAAGATGACGCATTATTTAACGACGATATATTAGGTTGGTGCAAAAATAATGACGTAATAATGTCGTTTTTTGACGTTAAATAATACGTCAAAAAACGACGTCATTATTTTTTGCACCAACCTAATAGTAGCATTGAAAATAAGTATCAGAGTTTTGATAACGAAAACGAAGAATTTTATAGATTTGAACATGAATAAAATTTTAATTGTAACTGTACTGTTTTGCTTAATTGTAATAATTGCTTGATTTTTTATTTTGTTTTCTTACCTTTGGATATAACAAAGTTTTTATAGGCTCGTGTTTTTTTCCTATTATTTTTCATTTAATTGTAATCATGGCTTGTTTAGCCAAAATAATACCTAATAAATGTATCCTAAGCTGTACCATTTACCAATAATTTTACTGATTGCTGATTTTTTCTTCATTTTCCATGCTGAAATTGGGGAGCGTCTTATACACTCGTGCGTCTTCTTTGCCGTCAAATACGGCAAACTATTTCTTAAACACTGTGTCAAAATGACACGAGGGAAGATTTTTTTTTATCATAGTTCCCACACAAGCGTAAATATAAAATAGAATAAAATAGAATAAAATCTATCAATTTCAAACCCAACTTGAAGGGAATAAATTCTACGTTGTATAAAAGTGTTCCGTTGAAATGTGACAGTTTCTTTTATTTTTATGCGAATATCGTCCAAAAGTAAATCGATAAAAACTCAAACAAGAACTTTTCGGTGCTATGGAATAGCCAAAGGAACAATCTGAAATTAACTGTTCTTTTCGCTTATCTTTTTAAACTAACATATTATATACTATTCCGATTAAAATGGGCACCTGTCGTAAAGAAATGTTTAATAGTTTGCTTTTTTAATCTATATTCTAAACAGTATTATTTTTTTACTAATATATTTAAATCTTACTTAGATTCTCTTTTGGTTGTAGTACAATTTTTCTGACAATGTGCAGATGCCAGCAAAGTCCAATGAATTGGCCCAAAGAGTTAGGAGTTCAGTACCTGGCCAAAGAAGAGGTGAACAAAAAACTTGGAGAGTTGTGCTACTAAAGGGAGATAACTGAAACTATGATATGCAGAAATGTTATGGAATTAGAACAAAATCTCTTAGAGGAAATATAGAGTTCGGTTCGAAAATCTAACAGATATCAGCTGAAGATGGCTCGATCGTACAACGTAGAAACGTCGTGAAGTGAACATTGAAGTCAACACTCAGAGGCGATAGACTGCTTCATGCTAGACACAATCATCAGGCCCGATCATTGTGTCTAGCGTGAAACAATCTCTTTCCACTGATTGTTGACGTTAATTAATGTTCACTTTTATATTTACATAAGCTCTATCTCAGATATTGAGTAATTTACCCCATAAATATAGCACACCTTAAAACTATATATATATATATATAAAGAAATATAGTCTTAAGGTGTGCTATATTTATGGAATAAAGTGCTCAATATCAGAGATAGAGCGTGTGTAAATATAAAAGTGAACATAGAAGTCAACACTTAGAGGCGACAGTCTGTTTCATGCTATATGCAATCGTCAAGCCACGTGGCTTGACGATTGCATATAGCATGAAACAGACTGTCGCCTCTAAGTGTTGACTTCTATGTTCACTTTTATATATATATATATATATATATATATATATATATATATATATATATATATATATATATATATGTATATATATATATATTTATATATATATTTATATATATATATATGAATGTATTAGTGGTCTATATATATATATATCTATATATACATAGATATAGATACACCTAGTGAGCCAGACAAACCTACCTAGGTTTCACCTAAACGGATCGTCAGGGAACGAGTCTAGTTATCTATATTTGTATATATATATATATATATATAGATATATATATATATATATATATCTATATATATATATAGATATATATATATGAATGTATTTAGTGGTCTATATATATATATATATATATATATATATATGAATGTATTAGTGGTCTATATATATATATATATATATATATATTTATATATATATATATATATATATATATATATATATATATATATATATATACATATAGGAATGTATCAGTGGTATATATATATATATATATATATATATATATATATATATATATATATATATATATTCAAGAGGATATAATCCAGGCAGAGCTCTATATCAGTGACAGAGCAAGAATATAACATAAAAAGCTCGAACAATAATATCCCATGGTCATAATAACGACCCAACTTCTCTGACCTACAAATTCAAAAAGAATTGAATTCGTAGATCTGAGGAGTTGGGTTGTTATGATGAACTCAATGAAATAAATGATAACCATGAAATATTAGTATTTGGGCCTTTCATTCATATATATATATATATATATATATATATATATATATATATATATATATATATAGCGATGTATATATATTCATACACGTTTCATTAAATAATATAGACAAGTGTTGTCTATTTATTTTATGTAATTTTTTCGTAACTTCTGATAAGTTTAATAACATTATCGTTGGAAGAAGAAAGAAATTCACAGTAGTGATCCATATTTTTTTAATACAATCTAAGCTTTCGGCTTACCTAAGCCATTATCAAAGATGTCAATTACAACATATTAAACAATATACGGACACGACAGTGATGATAGTCTGTCAATGTTTACATAGAAGATTTCTAAGCAACGATAAACACGCGCATATAAGACGCTAGAAGCGAAAATTGCACCGCATCTGATGACGTCACACATGACCACACGAGAGTGAATTGTAGAAGTATGAATCGAAAGCCGTTGGTATAAACCAATGGCTTCTGTTACCAATTATAAACATTTAAGAATATTTGTAGAGATGCCATAATTGATTTTGTTTAGGTTGGGTTTCAACTGTTTGATGTATAATGCTTCAAGGATTTTTAGTTTTTGTCTATTGTTTTCATGTCGAAGAATAATTGTGTTTTCGACAAGTATTTTACGGAATTGTGTGTGCGGGCAGGCGTGTTGTTTTAAATGCCTAAAAATGTATTAAAAATATATGGATCACTACTGTGAATTTCTTTCTTCTTTCAACGATAATGTTATTAAACTTATCAGAAGTTACGAAAAAAATTTAATAAAATAAATATACAACACTTGTCTATATTATTTAATGAAACGTGTATGAATGAAAAGATGCTGCCTAAATACCCGCAATATATATATATATATATATATATATAGCGATGTATATATATATATATATGTATATATATATATATATATATATATATATATATATATATATATATATATATATATATTTGTGTGTATATATATATATATATATATATATATATATATATATATATATATATATATATATATCGCTATTTAATTAAGCGTGAGAAACGCACGCACCTCCACCATTATTATTCAGTCCAGTCTCATATCGAACATCCCCTGTACACATGTATATGGTGATCGCATGACGCGGCATGCGAGGCATGACATTGTGACTCGAGAAATAGTTGAACCAACAAAAAATTCAAGGGTATTTGATTGTAATGAGATGGTTCACAAATATTTCCTCCTTTAGTAATGGTTTTTTGTTCGCCTTTTGCTCTTTTAATGTTGTTTATGTAAAACCCAATTAGTCTCTTCTCAATGTTGCCTCCGGGTGAATATAAAAGAAAAAATGTGCGTAATTATACGCTGGAAGGAAACTTGAAATACAGCGTTTCGCTTAGACGCGATTTTGTTTTTAAATAATTCCTAAGATTTATTTAAAATCTGGTGTTGAATGTGATACGCCAAACACGGGCCTTTCTTTTAAGTGAAAAGCTGAAAATCCTGTAATTAAGAAGATAAAATATCGCGTGTTAACCATGTAAAGATTTACAATAAAAATGGATATTGTATCTTCCGAAATTATTATTAGGTTGGTGCAAAAATAATTTCTTTTTCTCACATAGTAACATATGTTAGAAAACGAAATTATTTTTGCACCAACCTAATAGGTTGGTGCAAAAATAATGACGTAATAATGTCGTTTTTTGACGTTAAAGAATACGTCAAAAAACGACATTATTACGTGATTATTTTTGCACCAACCTAATATAATTCTACCATTTTGTTACTATTGTTCTTAACTTTTATTATGTGAAATATAAAATTTTTATAAGATCTATATACGTATAGTATAACAAATAATAAACAAGGATTCGTTTTCTTCGGTTACAGGTATCGATTAGATCACCTGTAGGTAAGATTCTATTGTTTACATAGCAAGAAAGATGAGTACGTAGTCAATTATGGCTCTTCACAGCTTCCTTTTGTTTTTAATATTTGTAAACGCTATTGAATATTAGTCCATTTGTACCTTCTAAGGAGGAACTACTCGATATTTTCTGGTTTGCTTTATTTGCATATGTGTTGATAGCAATTGTTAGACTACATTTACTAAAAGTTCGCTATAAAATGCTCGCTTGAGTTGAAAATGCTTTGCCAAATGTCACCAGACAAACGTGTTAAGTAACTTCTGACGTTATTGATCGAATAGTGGATTATATTCCAAAATGCATCATCTTCGGAAAGTCTTAATGCAACTGCATGCAACCACTCGGCATGACATTTAAAAATAAATCCTCTACGTATAACACTTAAAGGCAAAATCAGAAACATATTGTCATGTCTGTTTGGTAGAGACTAAAATGCCAAATACATTCAAATATGGAATAGTCGTCGTCATATTTTCCACTGAGTTTGTCGCTTGGATTTGTTGATATAATTTAGCAAACGGCTGATTTCGTTTGGGTTATCCTTCGGGTATGGATGTAAGTACTTTTTACACGTGGCACTTAAAAGGATTTTCTTGTATTTGAAGTTTACGTAACTAAATTGAAAAGATAAACCTACTAAACCTCTAGAATCAAGTTCCGGATAATCGGGCTTAGACTTGCAAGAAAATCCTAACCAGAAGTCGTACAAATAAGTTACGTCTAAGCAAACTGTCACCTTTCTCAAATAAACTCAAAACCAAATAAATATTATCATTTATCTATTTTGGTAGAGATAATGACATCCACCCTGAGAAAATCCCCAGACAGTTGATGAATCTGGAAGTTTAAAAAATTTAAAACTCGTTTCAAATAAAGGTTAACAGCGAAATATCGTTTTTCATAAGCACTTGAAGTTTATGAAAACTGATACTTAACAATTTAATGGGAAACATTAATCTTGAAATATTTAGAAAGCTAAATTTAAAAAGAAACTTTCAGAAGAATGAAAATCTGTATGTTTATAAGTGTTCAAGTGAAGATGCCCTGCTTTAAATATCAGCATTCATAATAGCAGTTTATATGGGCTTGAACACTGACTTCTGGCACTAAACTATCTAACATTTTCTATCAAGGGAAATTAATTGAACGTTACAAAGGAAAAGAAATTGTGGAGAGGAATTGTAACCAAAGTCTTGAGGGAACAGGGCACATACAAGAAGAAGAAGAATATTCTATTGACGTAGATATTATAACAGTTAGAACTCGTAGGTACCTATAACAAGTGAATACTTATTTTATAATGATCTATAACATATACTGGGAGCAAACTGCGTGCATATGGTTAGAAAATGTATTCAGTAAATATACAACAATAGAAAAGAGTGTAAGAAAAGGATGTGTCTTTTCACTAGACTTATTCAACTTACACTGTGAAGGCGATTCTGAGAGAATTAGAAATCCCAACAGGATTAATTATTAGCGGCCATGATCTTAACAACGTAAGATATTAAGAAGACACAGTGCTGATAGCAAACACAGAAAGGAAGCTACAAGAATGAAAAGCAAGAAGAAACGACTAAACATCAATTTCAATAACGCATGCTTGTTAGCAAAAGGACCAGTCCAACATACAAATTACTAGATGCAAAAATATCAAAATCAAATATAGCAATCTAAATATCTGAGATGTGTTTAGCAGAGGGGTGTCAAAGTGCGACGCTTCAATCCAAAGTCTCATCGGGTTGCGAAAGATGTCTCCTAAAAGCTAAGCAAAGTTATAAGAAATAGAAAAATTTCGTTAGAAACAAAAAAAAAAGTACTGAACTGTGACGTAATATCAGTTCTCCTATATGGCGGTTAATACCGGACAATCTTCTCACAGGCGAAGAAGGGACTTGAAGCAATAGAAATGGGTGTTTACAGGAGGATGCTGAGAATACCATTTTCCGAGAATGTGGGCAAAGGCGAAGTTTTAAATGGAAACAAAAAGGACGTTTATATTAAATAGCATAAAAAAAATAATTTTTAAGGTATATATTGAGAAAAGAGAGCTTGGAAAATTTGATACTCTCAGGACAGATTGAATACAAAAGAGACAGAGAAAAACAACGCATACCCTACCTAGCGAGCTTGATTAAATGTCTGGCAGAACAGAATTTAGAAATGATAACAAAAAGAAAATATATTAAGTGTTACAATGGACAAGAAAATGTGGAGAGCCATGAACGTCAAACTCTTGACGTGACATAATGCAAAGAAGAAGAAGAAGAAGAAGAAGAAGAAGAAGAAGAAGAAGAAAAGAATGGGGAATAGCGCGTTCACTACACAAAGATGAGCAAATTACCCATATCTATCTTGTGAATTTTTCTAGTGATACAAAAAACAGAACATAAGTTTATATATAAGAATTATTGGCATATTATGCCATCTCATCATATCTCATCTTTGTTTTTTTTCGGTTCCATCAAATAATTTTGGCACTTTCTTACTCTTGTCTAACATTCTGTCAAACATTTTTCGTTCAATACATGTCGGTTCATATGCATTCTGGTCTTCTGAATATTGGTGAGTTTTGAAAGATTGCTGTTAATATGAAATAATTGCAGATACTATTTTCAATTTTGTACTTCCGATTGCCACAATTTCGCTCATGTTCAGTTATTTGCTGCACTAGATAATTTTCTAGGACCTAAAAACTACTTACTTAGCTTGCAAGTTTGTTTGGGATTTTTGAATTTTCGCTACTTGAGAAATGTTCCCAATATTTTTGACGGTTAAAATGAGATGGAGTACACTTGAAAACACCTTAAATCCTATTAGCAAAATATAATGATCAAAACAATTAGAATGAGAATATATTTCTTTATACTCATTGAAATAAACGATCTGGATGATACTTGGTGACTCACTATATTGCTAGCTTGCACATTACTAAGCATATATTACTACAACTCTGTATATAATCATCAGTTATTAGCAGAAAGTTTCGAAAATCATGAGCTAAAAGTATTAACCTATAATTGGAACACTATTAAAACAAGATGGAAATTCAAAAAGAAATACGCAGTATAAATATATTATCAGTTGTTTCTGTTTAGTAAAACAATGTATAAATCTGGAAATTATTTCATAGGTTCGAAAAACGAATTTGTTTACAGTCATAACCGGCAGCGTCTGTCGTTCGATCTGGAAATGATTTTAGTTAACGGCCCGAGCTATTGATTGCACTGATTCTTGGGCCCTAAACTACAATTGTGTCCGGACAGAAAACTCGCATACACAGATTGACTGGATGGATCCACAAAGATTGCCACGTTTGCAAGAGGTAATTGCTGCTACGTAATATTCTATTAAAACGCTGAAGTGTGCTGTGATTTTAATTAAAGAATTACACCTTGAAATTTAAGCAGTATTTTCCTATTAAATTTCTACTATTTGCTATTCTATAAAAGTGATAAAGTCCAACGCATTTGAAACACTTCTTAAAAAGAGTGCAACACTTTTCATATAATCTGCAGCAAGATTTGTTTTAAACGGATTACGTTCACCATATTTGGAAAATAATCAATAAAACATTTTAAGAATAAGTTTGTTTTTTTTTTTCTCATTTGCTTTGTGAAATTATTTACTGACAAGAAAATACAGCCCAGAGGCAGTGCAATTTTGAAAATTGAACAGATACCATACGTATTTTCAGAAAACTTTTGCATTTTTCTTTTTCATTCCCCTCATGCAATATTTACGTACAGTAACTTTAGAAATTAAATATGACTTTAGATCTTCCAAAACCATATCTAGAAAAAAATCTCTCATTTAGTAATAAAGGAATTAGCTTGGCGAGGACAATGGCGCTTTAGCTGTGCAAATTAAAAGTACTCCTGTGTAATTACACGATTCAAACGTGTCGCTACTAAAATAACACACTCTTATTTTAGTGTCTGCTTCAATTTAAAAAAGATTCAGAATCCATTCGGAATCGACATCAGATATCTCCCCCCCCTTCTCTTTAATCTCAACATTAACAAGATGAGTTTAGTATTGGGAAAACCAAAAACCAAAGGAGACGAAATCAGGACAAAATGGCTGGAGGTAGACATAAATGAGACAGTGTTTGTAGGTTAATTTAGAACATTTGGAACTATTCCCAAAACATTTTTCCATGAGATTAAATAATGCTATTTTATTTCATGTAATTTGTGGCGCCTTTTTTTTAAATAAATGGTGAAAAGTCACCTCGTCACCGAGTATGACCACTTCCATGACTTTATTGTTGAGTTCTTTACAGCTGATGGCGTCTCTGGTGACTCCTTAATCCAGCGAAATACAAACACTTTAAGCCGCAATTTTTCCAAGCTAGATTACCTATAATTTATACGTACATACATAATGGAGAGTCAACTTTTGTACGAGTACGACTACTTCCATGACTTAAATGCTGGTTTCCTTGCCGCTGATATCGTCTCTAGTTAAACGATAATTCAGCGAGTGATCTCAAGACACATACCATTTATGCTTTGGTATCCTGGTGTTGTAACTTTACTACATATATATTCATGTGAAACAGTGCGCTCCATGGAAACGGTTGACTTTCAGAACATATTAAGATTGATGTGTGTGGAAAGAGTTTAAGGATGAAACCGTTGTTGTCCAAAAAAAGTGATATACACCAAAGGAGGACTAAAATTTGCAAGAGAATTATTAGAAAAAGTCTAGGGGAGATGCGGTATCCGTGGAATCCGTTGGTTCTGAAAGACCGTGAAAAAAGTTATGCTAATGGTATCGCAGCATTAGTTGTAGCTGTACAGGCCCACGCGAGAGAGATATTCTCGACTGCAAGGAATACTTGTGAGAGACGCTCTCCCTTGATGTCGCCGTTTTGTTTTCTTTTCTTTTGAGTATCCTACTCTCTGTTTAAAAAATACTATGTTTATTATAACTTTAAATAATGAGAATAGAAATCAAATAAGAAAAGAATAACAGGATGAAATTATCAAATATATTTTTGTTAAAATTATTTGAAAGATAAAGTTTTTGATTATTCTTAACCAATAATAAAAGAAGTAAAAGTAACAAAATAACGTTACGAATCGAAACGCTTTTCATACCAATTTAAAAATACAGCCTCGTTCATACCAAATACGTCATAATTATTATAATTAATAAATAAGCAAAGGATAAAAAAATAAAATTATAGGCTAATGTTGTTAAAAAGATTTGAAAGTTGAATAATAAAGAAAGAAATCGATGATACTGAACAAATAGTCAGCTATAAACGAAACCAAGCAAACATTATTACACGAAATAATTTTCCTACAATTTCGAAAATTACGTCCGGTTTCATAAAAACTAGAAATGTTACGCTTTAATATGGAGTAGAAGTATTCCTTCCCATGTAGAAGAAATATAACAATACAATGTATTAATTAACATTAAATATCTTTAGACAAATGAATCAAAATAGAATTATTTAGGTGCAGTAACGCATATTTGGCGTAAAGCAAACACAGTATTTGAGCATAGTAAACGTATATCAACAGGGAAACCCAGGACTGGCAATATCATAGCTTGAAGCTTATATATATATATATATATATATATATATATATATATATATATATAAACAGCCTCACACTATGACATAGTATAGTTATTAGCACAATATATATATATATATATATATATATATATATATATATATATATATATATATATATATATATATATAATGCTCATAAGTATATTCGGTTGCTGTAAAAAAAACTGATAACACAATCTGCAAATAAAAATATATTAAAACAAATTGGTAGCCGCGAAAAAAATTGGAAAAAAAGAAAGGACTAAGAACGTCCGAGTAGGGCGAAAAAAATTGCCCAATGCCGTAATTTCTAGTCCCCCACCAAAATAAAAACAATCGAGTAAAATAAGAAAAAAAAGTGCTCAATACGCTAAGAAGAGCAGTGTATAAAAGGTTTTATGCTAATTTTAGTTTTGTGGTTGTTTTTATCAATAAATGTTTATTTATATCCTCTTCAGCCAGGTTACCCTGAAGATCCTTTTAGGTGAAACCTAGATAGGTAGATCCTGGATCATTAGGAATATATATATATATATATATATATATATATATATATATATATATATATATATTCCATCCTTTATATCTATCAATCTTTCTGTATGATTTCGGAGAGAAACGCAAATACTAATATGTCCATATTTCTTTAAATAAGTATATATTTCTTACGGTGTCCTAACTACGTCTAAATAGGATAGTGTAGCCTAATATTTGGGTGTGGCATGTTTTTCCATACCAAATTCAGAAGAAGGTTTGGCATACTGAGCGAGTAACGATTTAACCCTGTTACCTCTTCTGTTCTTTATATGCACCCTGCTTCGGCTAGTTGATCTTTACCTCCATTGATTTGTTGTTGGTTTTTGTTTTACTCTTTTCAAACTTTTGCTTGTTATTTAAAGTCAGAAAATAATTTTAGATAGTAAGAATTTATTTGAGATAATAATGATTTACTGATACAAATTCTACTAATTTAACGCATGGCTGGAGGGTGAATACGTGGATTCATGCCTTTCCGAAGGGTAACGGCGCAGAATTCAGTATAATGAACACGACTTGAATTTCAATTCGGCTCTCCAACTTCCAATTCCACGCTCATAAAAGCTTACAATACCGGCTTAGTTCCATGACACCACGTCTTTTTTCCCTTACATACATAGACGTATATAAAAATGATAAATAATGATAACTTTACATCTCAAAAATCCAGACAGAATACGATCAAGCGATAGTAACAACAAAGATAAGGACAATAGTCCCCATATAAATAAGGTAATTAATCTTCATAATAATATTCCTAATAAAACTAGCCGATATTTTAAAAATCCAAATTTGTCATTTGACGCCGCCGAAGTATGACAACTAGAATAGTATTCTCATTGACCATTGCTTGTATATTCAGTCATATACCCGCATATTACTTCAATAATTTTTTCCCTGTGCCAAACTGTGGAAAGTTCAATTCTAATCCTAACCAATTTCTTCGAAGAGGTTTTTCAACTTGATTTTAGTCATCAGTTTCCAATTACCATTAACTCCACAAAAAATTATTTTCTGTTTTTATTCTTTATATTGTGAAAATAAATTAAATATTTTATTCGTCAGAGCGTTTATTTTCTATTCCTTCTTATTTAACAGAACGTTTCAACAAATGTCTTTTTCGGCCTTCAACAGGGATATATTCCATCTGGTTAGTTTTGATAATTACTTTGTTGGGATTTCACTGTGGGTCAAATAGATACTGCCTAGCACTTCATGTTAAAAGTAAGAAATAAGACAAGAGTGAATGAGACATGTAGAAGGAACAATGAAAATAATTCATCACAAAACTAAAAAAAAGAAGAGAATTAGAAGAATATAACGGCCAAGGCGATATATTAAAAACGAAAAAAAACAAACAAACAAACATTGAGGACATTTGTCTAAACATCAACAGGAATAATATAATTCTGACATTTTCAGATAAAAATGGAGAGCCAAATTTGGATTTTAAAATATATTATTTCGGGCAATCAAACCGGGGGGAAATATTTCATAATTTTTATTGACTAGGCCACAATTATCAGAGGCCATCAAAAAGTGATTTATTAATTTATCTCGAGAACACCACGCTGGCGAGATGCGCACGAGACAACGCGAAAAACAGGAGAGTTGAAAAAGGCGACCGGACAGTTGATAAATTTGAAAATCTTTCCCCGAAAACTAATGAAATAAATATGAAATAAAAATCAAACTTCAATCGTGAAGAAAGAAAAAATTTTAATTAAAAAAAATCACAAATAATCAAATGAAGATGGGGAAAGTAATACGGCAGAACTGGTTTCAGTAACAAAAGAAAAAAAAAAAGAAAAAGAAAAATAGAAAATCAAACAACGAAAGAATACAGAGAGATAAAAAAAATATTTGCCAAACTTTCCCCATAAAATTGAGAATACTAAGCCTTCTTCCGTTGTTAGAAAATGGATATTTGACAAGAACGGAAACTCTGGACATTTCCTGGGCAGCAAAGAGAAATCAAGTCATTCAATGGATGTTATTGATTATTGATTATTACATCGGACAGATCAAACTATAAGAAACGGAAATCCCTTTTAGCCACTTCTCGGCAACATTTCTGAAACAAGATGGCCGCTGTCCATCACCGATAATGCAAAGTTTTGCTTGTAGTTGATAAAGTAACAAACATTTATTTAAATCATAGTTTAAGCTTTTTATCATTTCATACCCAAGGTTCAATATCTGTTAATGTCTTCATTTACTCAAAAGTCAAAATTTAGTCAAAAGTACTTATTCAGTATTGCACAATGATTTTCAATATCTTATTTCCACTTTATAATTACATTTGGAATTTTACTTTAAAAACAAATATATTAGGTTGGTGCAAAAATAATGTCGTTTTCTCACATATGTTACTATGTGAGAAAACGACATTATTTTTGCACCAACCTTATACATAGTTCTAAGAAATTTTAACCATTATGTCAAATTTGTTTGCTGTGCTATTTATACCTTACTCTGAGAATCAAAATTAAAATTGTGTGTAAAGTTGTTCTTACAGCTCTTCTTTGAAAACTTTATATAGTGTGTCTCTCTTCATACCTTAGGTGAACATGACTATTATCTGTGAATTGTCATGTATACTTGAGAAAGATAGTGTATTTTTCCATTGACTTCTACGGTGTTTTGAATTCAAATGCAAGAGACCCAAGTTTACTTTGCAAATTAATCCATAGCCGATAGTAGAAGAGACAGACTCCTGCATTTCCTAATAAGTGTAGTGGAAAAATGAATGAAGCAGACTATCTTGCATTTTATACTCGGCTTGAGAATTTCCCTTCCCACGGCTATATCAGTTACACTACCTGTATTTTAAGACTAAATATTGAATATTCAGTCGAAAAAAGTATTATTACTGGAAAATTTTGTAAATGACTAATATTTATTATTTTATTTTACTACGTTCAAGTCAAGAGTAAAATCTTGTTAAATATATTCTCCAAATAGACACAGTGCCTCCTTCCAAAATGTGCCTCTGTCACAAATGAAACTGTCACTATCCTAACACAATGCTGACAACATTTTTATGTGTGTGTGTGTGTCTATCGTTTTCAAAATGACGAAGTGCATTCTTTTTCTTTAAAAGGAACCTTTTTTCATCCATCAATTCTTCATAAAGATTCGTTTGAAATACAATCATAAATATACAAAAAATTGCATCATAAACGGAGAAACTGAAAAAGTTTATGGCGGGCGAAGGTGGGTAAGAAACCACGACTAAGAGAAATTTATTTCGACAACAATAAATCGATGCAAACAACCATTCTGGTGAGTATAAAATAAAATAAAAGTTTATTCATGATCCACTCATGAGACACAGAGATCAAAGTGCAGGCAGAAACAAAACTTTCTTCTCGTTTCCTGTGTCTCATGGGTGAGTCGTTAGTACAAATATGAATTTCAAAATGACTACCATATATATATATATATATATATATATATATATATATATATATATATAGATAGATAGATAGATAGATAGATAGATAGATGGTATTTATCAATCCACCCACGAGGATTGAATGTGGCACAAGATAGATAGATAGATAGATAGATAGATAGATAGATGGTATTTATCAATCCACCCACGAGGATTGAATGTGGCACAAGATAGATAGATAGATAGATAGATAGATAGATAGATAGATAGACAGACAGAGAGATAATTCATTAATTCAAGAAAGGGCTGAATAACAAGATTTGATCCACAAATTATTTATTGTAGATATTTACATGTACACAAAAACAATTAGCCACTAGATAAAACCCAAGATTTTAGTTCCCACTAGTCGAGATGCAAGAAGGCATCGAAACTTTATAGTGGGTAATTGTTTTTGTACTCACACACACACACACACACACACACACATATATATATATATATATATATATATATATATATATATATATATATATATATATATATACATATATATATATATATGCGTGTGTGTATGTATGTCCAGGTATGGGACAAGAACAAATAGAGTATAATTCCAATGTTTATACCATTTATTTTATTTTGTAAAATGGCTCAATAGACCTTAATATTATTTATTAGATTAACTCAAAATTATTTTAACAACATGTCTTTCTTTTAACCTCTTACAATAAATTATATACATATATATATATATATATATATATATATATATATATATATATATATATATATATATAAGTACATATACATATATATATATAAGTATATATACATATATATATATATACATATATATAAGTATATATATATATATATATATATATATGCATATATACATATATATAAGTATATATATATATATATATATATATATATATATATATATATACACACACATATATATAAACTTTCACCTGAAAAACAGATTTTATATGTTGATGTCGTCCAAGTAAAGTAAAAAATCTCTCTCTCTCTCTCTCTCTCTCTTTCTCTCTCTCTCTCTGTGTGTGTGTGTGTGTGTGTGTGTGCTTGTGCTGGTCATTACTGGTGGTTAAAAAAAATAAAAAGCCCCCAAGATTTTGCTTATATTTGTTTGGTTCCGTTGGAGAAAATAAATGTATTCTATACTTTATTTCTACGATTTTATACCTTCTATTTTTTATTTCAATGTTCACAAAGAAATACGCCAGTTCCACTTCCTACTTCTCTTCATGACATTTTATGAACTTCATGAATGATTTATTTGACAATATTATATAATCACGTAAGATATTCTTCTTACTTATTTTTAGACTTTCGGCAAAGAAAAAAGAGTCTCTTAATTAACCAAAGATACTGACAAGGCTTTCTTTATACCAACCAACGATCAACCGTATCTACGATTATAAGAATCAAATTTATAAGTTTATTAAACGAATCTAATGTTAATGTCTATATTGCACACAAAACAGTTTTTTTTTATTCAAATGAATGTAAATATTAAATATAATTGTCATTCTTCTAAGAATATGACAAGCGTAAGGCACCGAGAATGATCTTCGAATGAATGGCATGTTTAAAGGTCAGATTTGATTTTCTTTTCAACTGTTATTTGCACCTAACATAGGAGACATTTGTTCGTTTAACTGGACTTGAGCTCAAGCACTCGTCTAAAGTGGGTCTTATTTGAAGTTCCACTTGCCATTTCACCAAGTAAATTGCCGATGTATAGTAACTAAAAATGAAGTCAAGTAAAATCAAATTAATAATAATAATATAATAATTGTTCAGAATGGCACATCTTTTAAATTTTACGCTGCCGTTCAACATGCATTTTAATTTATGTAGTAAAGATCGTATTAGAATTGTTGCATCAGTTAAAGCGATAAATTATCTGGAGAGAAAAAAAAAACAAGATTAAATGATTGTTGTCCAGTTTGATTTTCGGTGCCATAACGGACGTACATTTGTACCTCTAAACTAGACCACCCTTGACCAATTGGGGCTAACTTGTTATATTTAAATTTGTTTCATGAATAGTTTGTGAAAATACAGATATTTTAAAATAAATTTATTTGCAGTTAGTATAGGAAACATAATACATTTTATTAAACTTTATATTTATTTACGAAACACTTTTATTTACAATATTTTTCTCGTCTCCCATTATTATTAAAAAAAAAAACTCGTATTTTTAAATCATATGTATTACCGGTGACCCGTTGAGTTACTAAAGGTTCAGATTACAAAATATTGAAGTTGTTTCAACATTAAAAAATTATCTGTTTGAAGAAAGTTTAAATAAAAATAATTATTGTATAAACAAATTGTATTTTTAAATCATATATATTACAAGTAACCGGTTGATTAAGTGAAGGTCCAGATTATATAACATTGAAGTTGCTTTCAACATTAAAAAAATTGTCAGTTTGAAGACAGTTGAAATAAAAATATTTAAAATATTGTTTGTTTAAAGAAAGTTGGAATATAAATAAACACACACGCAATCACAGGAAGGTGGAAAGAGAAAGAGGTGGAAGGAGAGAGAGAGGTAGAAACAGAGAGAGGCAGAAAAAGAGAGAGGCAGAAACAGAGCGAGGTGGAAAGAGAGAGCGGTTTTTTTCTCCATTTTCTTCTCTCCCTCTTCCTAAAGGATAATAAATTTACATCTTTCTTTCACCCACTCACTATATATGACTTCTGTCAAACACACAAGCAAATAAACTTCACAGGCTGTTATAATAATATAATTATATAATATTATAATAACAGATGCTATTTTACTGGCTCGTTTACACACTTGTAAAGAAAAACAGACGCCCGTTTATGCGTGAAGTGAACTTTCTCCAATGAAATCTGACTACTGCGTATTAGTGAGGTTCAGCCACCTCTTTTATTGTTGCGTAGTTTGCGCGGGAGACAACTGTGGTTGCCGCCACCACAATTCATGAATATCATTTATCTTTCAAATAGTTTTATAGAAAAATGAAAATAAAATATTGAATTTTATTTATTTTGTTCCTTACTTTTTCTGATTTTATAGTTTGAGCCCTCCGCCCCCACTACCACCACTGGGTCGCGAGTGGATATTTGTCATGTTACTCTGTACAGACAAGCCATATGTGTTCCGTGACCTTTCTAATTGCATGCGTAATTATAAATTTCTTCTAAAGAATAAAAACGGACATGTTTTGTCAGGGATTTTTCTATCTTTTTTTTTTTCTTTTAATAAAATTCTTTTGCATTCAAATCGATATGTGACTTTCTATGCTGATCTCTCTGAAAATATGAGTGAAAAATCGTTCGAATTATTAGTAATTATTCGATAAAATCTGCCATTTCAAGAATAAACGGCCAATTATTTTAAATGCTGATTTTATTTTATTTATTTATTTTTTTTTTGTATATTTAATATTTATTTTTAGGATCAATTGCGTAATTAAAATAAGTGTTACGATTCTGTCTGCGTTCATTCAATTTCATGTGTTTTTTGTTATTAAAAGAATTTTATTGTAAGCTTCGAACGAATTTAAACATAGAATAAACTGCGCTAGATTTAGTTTCGCCCAACACCGCCAATTGCTACAAAACCAAAAACATTAACATGAAAACTGGAATCATGTTCTTGAATAGCCACGTCAAGCCGAGACTTTCATATAGACAGATTGATGCATTTTATACAGCTTATCAACACTTTGCAGTTTATTTAAAGCTAGAAAATAGTCTCAGATTGTAAGATTTTATTTTTATTTATTTATTTATTTTATTTATTTATTTATTTATTTATTTTTTTGAGATAATGATTTAATGATAAAAGTCTTACTGATTAATCCATAGCTGATAAGAGATGAAGTGGATGCATACCTTTCCCAAAGTTATATAAGCGAATATAAATATTCCTACCTATTATCCATTAGCTACCCATACATTCAAACTTGCAGCACCTGGTATTCTCAAGCGGTCAACAATTTATGTACTAACCAGGTTGGACGTTGCTTAACTTCGGTGATCGTACGGAAATTGGTGTTTCAACGTAACGTGGCCGTTATCCACTTTCATATGGATGTCAACCCCTTTCTATGATCAATGGTTAAAATTGGCTGTAAATGATGTGAAGCCTGTGTGTCTTTGCGAAGTTCATCCTTCTTTGAAAATTGAGGATTGGCGCTACAGAATCACGAAAAAATACATCCGTACCAAATAAACAGGAACTTTGATGACTATCAATAGCAGCAACAGCCCAAATCCATAATACGTGTATCTCAAAGAGAACATAATGACATAGCCATATGCTGGCTTTCCACTCTATTTCAGAAAACATATTAGGAATGAAACCGCCATGATTTGTGGAAAGTTTCGATAACAGCTAGTGGACTTGGGAAATTTATTTTCCTGAAAAATTGGTTTAAGAGAAATATTTTATAAATTTCACCCGACAGCATCAGTGACTGCTCGGTTAATAAATACCAAATGTTTCTTTATGTGGAAACGACAAATATTGCAATTATCATTATAGATCAGATGAACAGATACTACACTTCACTCCCAGACCGATGGTCAGGGAGTTTAAGAAAAGCCTAACTTGAGTAGCACTGACTGCTCAGTCAATGAATGCTGAATGTTTCTCTATAAGGAAACATCCAATATCACCATAAACATTATATGAATTAAAATATCTCCAAATGGATGAACAATCAAGAGAAAAGAAAGTTTTGGAAGGAGAAGCGAAAAAATCCTTTTTCTGTTCGTTTTTAATCGTAATTATGAAACATAAAACAAATGGCGATCAGAAAATCGTACGACGAATTGATCATAACAAAGTCAAGCAACTACAAGCAGATTTGTGGATCACGATTAAACAGATTGCAACATCTTTTCATCTGAGTTAGACATTCTATGCTACTTCCACGTAGTCGACGCAGTCTCATTTCATTTGTGTTCTCCGTTCTGGGTATGACGATAAACTACATCCGGCAGCAATGCCTCCTATGAGGAGGTTTTGTGGAGCGTGGAACCATCTCTTAATTACAAGTGTTCCCAGGTTCACCCTGACCCGAGGTGGTAGCATCTGTAATTCTCCTAACAATGGGCAAATAGATGACCTCTTAACTAAGGTTTAACACTATGAAAATGTAAAAATAGATTTTAATACCTGCAATATATTTTTGAAAAAATAATAACAACAATAAAAATCTTGACGGTATTAAGTAACTCGTTGAGTTTGATATGCCGTAAAACAACAAACCAAACCTTTGTGTTCCAAACTCAGCTTTTTCCCAAGATTTGCCAGTTTTAGTTGCTGTTTGTAGAACGTGGGTGTTTCTCTGAAGATTTCAGTATTAAATTCTTCAAGTCTAGGTTTAATCTTCATATATTCTCATAATCTTCATTTCCTAACTTTTTAACTCTCATCACCCACCTCAGTCATTCTAGCACTAACATACTGAATGACCCTCGAACATTTTATTGGGTGAATTCTAGTGTATAAAATATCTAAGAGATTTTTAAGCTGAAAACTCGAACTAAATTTAAAATATATAATTCATGTACGCACATTTTCAGTGTAATTTAATGAATATACCATTCATACTAAACTCATAGAATATAATATAAGTAAGATCTTCTTTCTTCGGAAGATATAATCTGATCATCAGTTATCCGACTATATAGTTATCAACACTGGAGACCTATTCTATAGCGACGGTGTACAAGCTACTTTCGCTAATTCATTGTTAACCCATCAATTGCTACTGGCCAACCTGGTATTAATTATTTAAAAAAATAAGCATCCACTATTAATTTCATGCTTCTACTTATGACCTATAAATGTTCCAGATTAGCTTAAATATCATCTTAATCCCATCTCCATCTCAGTAATCCAAATTGCATACTATTATTTATTTTAGTAAAGATGGATAAAATATGCTAAAAAGACTTAAAATGGAGACAGGTTTTTTTTTCTCTATCATATGTTTTAACATAGCTTCTCAAAGTCATAATTCCATTATTGAAAATGCTAGATGTAACCGTAAGTCCTACACTAATATTTTCTTCACTCACACTTCCAGGACTCTCTTCCGGTTTCTTGCTTTCCTGTCAACTACGATCATTAAAAATATGTAAATGCAATGCCAATTGTCTTTTTTTTTCTTTCTGAATCCTGTTATTTTAATATCCTCTCTCAGTTTCTTTCATTCTCAGAGACCCCTTACGTTTTAGTGGCTTTTATAGCTTTGTTTGGGGGTGAAATGATTAAAAACTCGCTTCCAGGAATATTTTCCTCTCACTAAAACTTCATATTTACACTTCACAGTCATGTAATATATATATATATATATATATATATATATATATATATATATATATATATATATATATATATATATATATATTGAACAATAAAAAAAATATTAAAAAATGAAAATCTTTAGACACACTGGGTTGTAGATTAATATTCTTTCGTTTTTTTATTATTATTGCATTTAGATTCCTCGACTAGTTTCGGCCAAAATGGCCATCATCGGGAGAAGAAATATTTCTGCTTGCTGGTAGCAGTAAACTACAGAAATTAATCTTTAGCTGGAGAAAATGAACTTTTGTCTGTAGTTTTCATTTGTTTTGTTTTTTATTTTTTTTTATCTTTTTAACATGAATCTTTTAACAATTCTTGTGTTGGTGAAACAGTCTCTTTTAAGTTGTTATTTGAGATAAGAGCTGGATAGATACATGCTGCTCTGAATTCTCTGGTCAGTTGGACAGTTTTTTTGGACCTGGTGAGGGGATGTGTCTCTGTTTAGTGTTTGCGTGTGTGTTATTTGGTTCTTAGGGAGTGAATGAGTATGATATGTGTAAGCGTGTGTATTGCTGTTGGTGTGTGTTATCATATATATATATATATATATATTAGGTTGGTGCAAAAATAATGACGTAATAATGTCGTTTTTTGACGTTACGTCAAAAAACGACATTATATATATATATATATATATATATATATATATATATATACATGTTGTCCATAAAGTTCGTTGCCATTTAATAAATTTATAAGTTAAAAGTGAACACGAACTTTATGGACACCCTTATAATACCTTAGTTTCGCGATAACTTGTCCCATATGTACAATCCTTCCGGTGACAGGGTTACAACAAAAAAATAGTAAATATTTTCACAATGAATACATTCCATGAAACGCAATATTTAGAAAATCAAGGAAAGCTTTTAATACTGTTGAAAACTCTTTACAATCCTAATAAGATAAGAAGGTAAAAAGCGTGGATTTTAGAAGTAAACTGAATCAGTAACATGAACAGTCACAGAAGCATGTGCACTCATTCAAACACAATAAGATTTACGAAAAAATGCAAGTTAAAAGTTATCCCCCAACTTTTGAGAGACGTGAAATCTGTTAGCTAAAGCAAACTTATATACGATTTTGAATTAACAGAGAATGCTTAAATTTAAAAGAAAAAATTCATGTGATACCACTCGGGGTCTGATTACTTTGAATCAGTGGAATTTCAATAAGGAATATAGAGAAGTACAGTTCAATTATAACTTTGTTGAACTTCACAAAAGTAAGACCATTGTTAATGATAAAAAGAATATTTTCTAATGTGATACCGGTAATATCGACCTTGTCATAAAAATATATGGGTATACTTTTGCGAAAATATCTAATAATAAATATTGAAATATGTGGAACTTGATTTAAAAAAAAAAAAAACGCACCAGATAAATATTTAATAATATTAAGTAGGATGCTGAGGGATTGATATTTAATAATGGTAACAATTTTCCCCAAAGTTTGTTCACAAATACCAAATGGATTATATTCTATAATAGTGAGTATGTCGGAAACATTTTTGTGAGTGATACTTACCTCAGTATCTTCTCTGTATTAAAGTTGGATAAGGGGCGTACGCTATGTCAATATTGATCTCAATTGATCACAAAGAGAGACTACGGCTTATGGTCACATCACGTTGAAACACCGGTTCCCGTACGAACACCGAAGTTAAGCAACGTCGAGAATGGTCAGTACCTGGATAGGTGACCGCTTAGGTATACCATGTTCTGTAAGCTTGTGTAAGTGGGTGGTTTAAGGAATTGTTAATCGGAAAAGTATGGATCTACCTCTTCTCCTTCCAGCTATGCGTTGATTAATAAGAATTGTATCAATAAATCATTATTATGTCAATAACATTGTTGCACCGGATAAATATTTAATAATATTAAGTAGGATGCTGAGGGATTGATATTTAATAATGGTAACAATTTTCCCCAAAGTTTGTTCACAAACACCAAATGGATTATATTCTATAATAGTGAGTATTGCGCTCAGGATTTGATTTGATAATTCATAATCGTATGAAACTCAGAATTTGATTCCTCAATTTCATGTTTTTTCGTATATAATAAACACTGAGTGTTTTCGCCCATAACATATAACTGTTACATTATAAAGCTAATGAATTCGAACAGTATTTGGTTATTATTAATTTTAGATATTTTATTAAGTATTTTCATATGTAGTCGCTTGTCTTTTCTATTATTAAATGGTTTAGAACAATATTGTCGGAAAAGGCATATGCTTCAAAGCTCCAAACCATGTAAACAGAGGCTCATAATATCAAAGAAAAAATATTACTTTCAAAGTCTACTGATGATGGTCATTAAAAGACTTGGTCGTTTTGGGCATCAAACTGCTACACGTTTTGAAATATTGAAATATTTCGTGTAAGCACCTTTTCAGTTTTAAAAAAAGATACAAAAAAGGAAAATGCAACTTAATTTATGAAATGAGTTTTTCTTCTATTCTTTATGTATCGTTATTTTCAATATAATTTCTTTGCAGAAATTATGATAAAAACGTTGAGCAAATAAAATCTTTTGCTTCAGGCGATCAACAGTCCGATTTAATTTTTTAAAAAATATTTTAAATAGATAGATAGATAGATAGATAGATAGATAGATAGATAGATAGATAGATAGATAGATAGATATGCATAGATAAGAATAGACTGTGATAGATAGATAGATAGATAGATAGATAGATAGATAGATAGATATGCATAGATAAGAATAGACTGTGATAGATAGATAGAGAGATAGATAGATAGATAGATAGATAGATAGATAGATAGATAGATAGATAGATAGATAGATAAGAATAGACTGTGATAGATAGGTACCCCACCTTTAGTCCTTGTGCCGATGCAACGCTTAGAAACTAACTACATTAAATTCTCCTTTGAAAGATTATTGCGTGTTCGATTTGATAGAGAAATTATTTCACAAAACAGCCATGGAATCGCTTGATATATTTGCTTATGCATAATTTTGTTTCTATTTAATTGAACATGAATAAAATCAGGAAAACTACTGGCAGTCTGTCTTTCACCTAAATAATTAACAACGACGGAATAACTATTTGCTAACATCAATTATACTAGAACCGTGTCAAATGTTTCATTTTAGTCGGATGAATTGGTCACTTGATAATGATACAATAATCCATCGCTCGACAGCTAAGTATGAACTCATATCTTGACTGTATTACAGTTGTTATAAAACTAAATTAGACTAACATTTATCGTGTTAAATGTTTTTATAAATATCACAGAAGTCTTGCCAGAATTTATGTCGGAAACATTTTTGTGTGTGATACTTACCTCAGTATCTCCTCTGTATTAAAGTTGGATAAGGGACGTACGCTATGTCAGTATTGATCTCAATTGATCACAAAGAGACTCTACGGCTTATGATGGCATCACGCTGAAACCCCGGTTCCCGTACGAACACCGAAGTTAAGCAACGTCGAGAATGGTCAGTACTTGGATGGGTGACCGCTTAGGTATACCATGTTCTGTAAGCTTGGGTAAGTGTGTGGTTTATGGAATTGTTAATCGGAAAAAATATGATTCTACCTCTTTTCCTTCCAGCTTTGCGCTAATTAATAAGAATTGCATCAATGAATCATTATTATGTCAATAAATTATTACACTCTAAAAATATTTTCTGGCTTTAAATAACTTGTAAAGGTTGATAAGCCGTAGAAAACGAAACAATCAATGGATTACTGATTAGCTACACAGGCATGTCTTTTATATGTATTAGGTTGGTGCAAAAATAATTTCGTTTTCTAAGATATGTTACTATGTGAGAAAACGAAATTATTTTTGCACCAACCTAATATTTACATTTTCTGGAATATAAATGTATATAAAGTACCTTGGACAGAAAAGGAGGGACCAGTTTATATATTGTTTGCCATATAGAATTCATCCCCCGCTTTATATCCACATTATGATTTCTTGTTGTTTATCAAATACTGATTATGTATGATTCCACGGCTTCTCTTACTAATTAGAAAGACTTGTGTCACCAAATCAGTATCATCTCCAAAAAAATTCTTCCGATCTAACAATATTTTTTCAGAATTTATTAACCTGACAATCCGTAAAAAAACAAATAAATAAAATAGGTTGCATTATTGACCAGAATTAAAGGTTTATAATCTCCGGGTTAGTCTGCAGATGGACACTATTCTTGTATTTTTCTCGGTTAAATACAGACACATCTATAGACAGAATATTCAATAGTCTATATTCATTGTAAACCATGTTAGATGCCCTTTAAATAACAGAAATACAAATTATATCTTAGTGACGATAGGTGAAAAGAAGCGTAGTTCCAGTTGGATGAATAATTAAATCTTTTGTCTGTTAACGAATCAAAAATGAATGAACGTGAATATTGATCTCTGAATCGGTTAAAGAAATACTAATTCTATTTATGCAAAAAGAAAGAAACCATATTAATTGAATTTTCTCGGGAAATATATTTGATAAATTATGTCTTATTTTCTTAAATTAGAATTATCTTTATCTTACACTGACCTATTAGATAGGATGTCCTGATTTTGGTTGCTATAGTCACTACTTTTCGGCCTGTATGCTATCTTACATTTTGGCTGTTTTAAACAAAGTACTTTATTCAATCAATGTAGGAAGAGTGTTATTGCGTGCGCTGTCCATGTTATTTCATTTCGGTTAATTAGTCTTTATAATAAGCTAATGAGGGATATATTAGGTTTATGGGGTCAAAATCTCATCATCTGCTGATACACCGACACAATGAGAGAAGAAAGAAGAGACTGTTAGCATAGAACTTACGGTTACATCTATTCATTTCAACTGTAAAATGGTTAAACCTTACCACCATCGTAGTACAGCGTTGAAATTAATGATCTAGGTGCCATAGAGCCAAGTTCATCAGAATAATTACCATGAAATTTGTTATATAGGAATAAAGTGCTGCTGCCGTCTCTTGAGTTTGAACATAGATCCCCAGTGAGCAAACACAGGCAATCCCATTACTGAATTAAGTGGATAAAGTGGCGCATATATAGATAGACGCTTGGCGTCTATTGTCTACTCTATCCTCTATTAGTATATGGACCGCTATTCTCTACTCTATACTATTTGGATCACTAAAAGAATTACTTTCGAGAGAGTATTATCGAGCATGTACTATTAGTTCGAATGATATTAGAAGGAATCTTACACCAGTATTGTTCAACGGCGTACTATAGTTTGTATCTGCGATAACAAAGTCCCTATATATAACGAGCTTTACGAGTGACAACAAGTATTCGTTGGCATCACAAAAGTGTCAAACGAGGGTTCGTTGAGTCTCAAAAAATATTTATGGAAAAGGTACAGAGTAGCTACGTTATAGCGGTGGGAAATTGACTGAAGGCGATATGCCAGATCCGGACCAATAAATATTACAGATTCTTTGTAGTTTATCAAGGAGATCTAAATATATAGCTGAAGCAATGGACCATATATTGCGGCAAAATTCAAAGCAAGGACGAATAGTAGATTTATTAATGCGTAAAATGGATTCTGCTCAGATAAACTGTCTCGCACACTCAGTGAACCAACTTACTTAGCGGAAAGAGCTAGCAATGGATTCAATATAGTCTTTCCATTTCATGTCAACCGAGAATGTTAGCCCGAGATAGTGCAACAAACAACTTTCCTGGGGTTAGCATCAGCCGTGAAAATCGCAGGCAGAAAATGATCTGTCACATTAATAATTGAGAGAAGTTTCGATGTGGAGTCGTTAAAATTAAAAGCCACCCTTTGACTCAGTTAACAAGAGACTGTAGATCATATTTGAGATCAGCTATATTGTAATGAAGATTGGAAAAAAAGGTACCTAATATTTAATATAGTGATATGTATTTATAATATATGAATTTTTACAGAGTAGAATTAAAACTTTATTACTTACAAATAGATTTTCAGAGTTTGTTTTTTTTTCTTAGAAAAATAATTTGTTTTCCTTTTTTTAATTTTTATTTTACTTTAATCGGCCTCGCTTTGCTTTTCAAAAACGTTTGCGTATTTATTGTTTGCAAACGATGTTTTGTGTATGCAGTCTCTCTTTTTCCAGGGCCTTCAGTTATTTCCATGTATATTTTTCATTCCTTAAATGTTGATTTTATAATGGCTTGTTGATGCTTAAGTTTTATACCAGTGGAAACTATGAAAATCAAGCGGAGCAAATTGCGATATATGTCGTTTATGGTAATGGGAATTTGGGAGAATCTATTTATGCAATGAATTAAGTATGGGCTTGAACTTGTTGATGAAAAATGTTTCCTTATTAATCCGCATTTGTTCAGTGATTCTTTAGTCAATTTGGTAGAACAGGAAGACACTAAAATTCGGCAGATTTTGTCCTTCACTTTCCTCAATATGTTGGCTATGCAATTGTAAGTACCAAAGGTT
>OZ010605.1:24033171-24098171 GCA_963932145.1 Acanthosepion lycidas
AAAAACTAGTTGCAAAATGTAGGACTGACAAGCCGCCATCCAATAAAATAAAAGAGTAGAAACAGCTGCCCAACCCGTCCTTAATGCAAACATTGTGGCCTCTAGTTGGATATCCTACAATCCATTTAGTTTTGGTCGAAACTCCTCAACTAAAAAGAACTTGCCGATTTTGAAATGACCGTATTGAAAACTTTCGAATGAAATGTTTTAATTTGATATTTTTTCTTGATTCTCTGCACTGTCTTCGTACCTTTTCTTGAACATATATATATATATATATATATATATATATATATATATATATATATATATATATATATATATATAAAAAAAAAAAAAATATAAAAGTAATTCATCGAGTCCGAAAAAAGCCTCAACAGAATGCACTGGACGAAACGGCCGCCCAGTGCTTTCTGCGTTTCGTCCTATATTTGGGACTCATAAGCAGTGCACATCCACTACCGAGAATTGAAACCATGACAGTTTGGTTGTCATGCAAACAACATACCAACTGTTCCATCGGGCCTCGGTGGCGAAGCGATTGAAAATCAGACTCAATATAGCGCCGCTCGCTCGCCATATTCCGTGATAGAATTCTTACTGTTTTCACTGTAACTATAGGACTGTGCCCCCTGGAGCCACGACTACTATCACTAAGCCGCTCACTCTAGAGCATTGTAAGCCGGTTCAAGCAATGATATACACAGATAGTAATTATTAGGAAAGAAACCTCAACAGAATTCAGAAAGCATTGGACGGCCGTTTCGTCCTATATTTGGGACTCATCACCAGTGCTTTCTGCATTCTGTTGTCGTTTCTATCAAACTTGATCAATTAAATATAATTATCAAATCCTCCTAATAATTACTCTCTCTCTCTCACTCTCTCTCTCACTCTCTCTCTCTCTCTCTCTCTCTCTCTCTATATATATATATATATATATATATATATATATATATATATATATACGTCCGTAAAGATAACGTTGTTGATGTAATGTTAATTGATTGGGACCGCACCATTTAATGAAGTTTTTTTTTTTCTTTTTTGGTAGAGATCGTCAAGAGATTATGAGAACGTAGTTTGAAGCAGTTGGTATTTGGACTTATAATAAGTTAAAACTTAAATGTCATATATATGTTTTTTTTTAGTCCCCGGTGCGCAGGTCTTTATATATATATATATATATATATATATATATATATATATATATATATATATATATATATATATATATATATATTTGTGCTGGAGCATTGATGGGCCGCAGCTCGACTCTCCAATTAAGCTAACTGAAAGCTCATTCTTTGAAATAATTTATCTGCAAGTCACCACCGGGATTGTTTTCTGTTTTTTCGTGTTTTTGTTTCGTTTTTGTGCTTTAGTGTTGTACCTGTAGCCCAGTCCATACTCTCCTCACTTCTTTTAAAGGCAGCAGAAGCACATTTTTTGAAAGGGCTCCCCAGTACCTTTCCTTTTCTCAGGTCTCAATAGTGGCGCTGTTATTATTTTTTTTTATGATATGTGTAGATGGTGGCAAATCTCTTCATATTGAGGTTACCGGTTTGACAGTTTTCAGGTTGTTGCTTCTAACTGGTAGTTAGTAGCCCAAACTCTAGCATAGCGTTTTGAGAGGCTGCGCTAATCAATAGTTGTATAATATCGAGGTTTTGCAATGTCATGTCGCGCATGGAAGGGTGACATTGCAAGGACCTCCGGTGAACAATCTCGAGGCCACCCTTTGTTGCAGTCTGCGACAGTTCCTTTCCTGCACATGTTACATTAGACAAACGACAGCTTCTACTACCCTAGGCATTTCCTTACCAAAATAACACATCATGACTATGAACAACCAAGGATATAAACATAAAGCAAAAAACACTTAAATCTCTTAACCTTTCTTTCTCCAACATTTGTTGTATTCGTATCAACTTCTGCAATGTGGAATCGTTCCTTTTCAAAAAAAAGTTTCCGGACATCCTAGCTCTCTGCAAAAAAATGTCTTAACTCTTCAATCTCCTCCTCTAATTTCTCGATTTCTGGGTACCTTCCTAGCCCTAGGATGGACACTAGCGTCGACATGGCTTGGGTGTTTATGTCCGCGAACATCTCTTGCTGGCTAGGGAACCTACTCTTGAATGTCCAAGACCATTTTTATATGTGTCTACTTCCCTCTCTACTTAACTCAGTCAGCTATATTTTCTTTCCATGACTGTTGGCAGCTTGAGAATATTTCTGATATCATAAACAAGGTTATCACCCTATACCCGTTTGAAAATATAGACGTGTTCAGTGGCATTCAAACCATAACTCACTCAAGCAGTTGACTTAGCCATGCGTTTTCCCAAGTAACCCTGACGAACACGCTTCTCTACTCAATCTCGTTTTTACCTCCATCCCTCACTCATGTCGCGCTACACAACTTTGCCTCCTTAGTGACACTGATCATGCAGTAGTGTCTGTAAAAATCTCCCGCTCACGCACCAGCCAATAACAACAGAATATATTTCTGTTATCGGATTGAGAGCGGATTGGGAATCGTTCCGTGATTAACACTGTGACGTACCTTGGAATGAAGTTTTCAATCATGCTGTTCAAAAATCCTTGTCTGTGGTCTCCTCCTGTGTGAATACTAGCATCGGTGCTTTCAGTCAAGCAAAGAAATATCAAGTTAAACCGCGTTCAAATCTTTGGTTCTCCCTTGCACGCTCGACCGCTATAGCCCACAGGAATCACTTCTTCTGGACGTACCAAAGCGATATGTCTGATTGCAACAGACGTCTCTTTATGTCTGCCCCTAACGAGTGCAAGCTTGTTCTCAATGAAGCGAAGATACTGTTTGCTGATAGGATGAAGCAATGTACAGCGTCTCTCAAGTTCGGTTCTAGATATTAATGGAGTCTCTGAAAGTGTGTGCTGAACAACAGTAAATCCTCAATCCGTCCTCTATTCGATCAATTCGAAGTCCTGACATCTACAGCAGATAAGTCAGAATGCTTTGCTCTGAACTCCCCTTCCAACAGCACTCGACTCCTTTGGAGTACTCACACTTGACCGTCCCACCTAGAACAGTGGTCTCACTGGTCTTGGACATCATTTCTAAATTAGATTTCCATGAGGCAAGCGGGGGTGACAGAAGTCCAGCCATCGACCTAAAGACATTTGCCCACCAGTTGGCTCCAGTTTTCGCCAAATTATACAACTATTACCTCGCTGTTCCCTGCTTTCCAGCTTGTTGAAAATCCTTCTCTGTAGTTCTTTTTTAAGAACTCTGGAGAACCTTCTGTCTCCTCTAGCTGTCGCTCTAATTGTCTCCTACCACTTGACGGCAAATTATTCGAGGCTTTAATCAATGCTGAAGTCGTTAAGCATCTTACCTCTCACGACCTACTCTTAGACAAAAATATTGTTTCCGTTCTGCCCGGTCTACCGAAGACGTGCTTACGGACATCACTTAATATGTATATTAAGCTCTTGATAATAACGGCGAAGCTCGAGCTGTGACTCTAGATATCTTGAAGACCTTTAAAGACAGGGTTTAGAATTCTACTCTTCTACTTAAGCTTCAGGGCTACGGTATTACAGGGTAATGGTTTGATTTACTCTAATCATCCCTATCAAATCGTGAAATAAATGTTGTTTTGAACGGGCTTGCTTCCAGATCCTTTTACACGAACGTAAATGTCCCCCGAGGTTTTATCCTGGGTCCTACGCTGTTTCTGATCTGCATAAACTGATCTTCCTGATGCCATCTGTTCCCATGTATACATTTATGCAAATGGAAATACTATTTACACCTACCACAATAGCAAATCTGTCAGAGCTGATAAAGTTAACCCCGCCCCTGTTCTTCCAATCAGTGCTTAACTGAGGTAGAAAATAGTTTGTAAATTTTAATACCTCCAAAACTAAACTGTTCTCATTAAACCTCCATAGAGAAACTTCCCTTCCCACCATCAACATGGCTGATGCTTGACTCCTGGAGAGCGTCAGACTGCGCCTTCTTCGATTCATGTTTTTAGCTGTTATGGAGCAACTACACTGGATCCACACTGCATCAACTGCAATGAAATTTGGTTCGTTCTGTCGTGACAAAAGTTGTTTTTTTTGTTTTTTCTCGTCAGATTTCATCTTGCACATTTACAAATCTACTATTCAGCCGTGCATTCGATACTGGCGCAATATCTGGTCGGATGCTCCTAATATTCATCTCGTGTTTCTTGATAGAATCCAAACAAGGATCTGTAAACCTAATCGATCCTCACTTGGCATCTCGACCTTAGTCATATTCTACAAATATTTTCATATATATATAGAAATATTTTTCTTTTCTACAAATATCGTCATGGCAACTGGTCTGGCGAGCTCCTTCCTTGATGCCCCGATTATATTTAAGCGTGCTACTAGATTGGCATCTAGGTTCCACCATTTTACTGCTTAAATAGTTAAAAGTCACCGCCACTTCTACTCCAATAGTTTCTTCTCTCGCATTTCCCGACAGTGGAACTGCTTTACGTTTACTTGCTCCCGCGAAAACTACAATCTTCAAAAATTTAAATGCAACGCCGTCTTGAACTCCGTTCATCTTTTATCCTTTCCTCAGGCTTCCTATACCCAGTCTTTTCTCTCACTTTAATTCTCTGAAACACCGTGCGCAAACTACAGTAATGTGTTCAACACACAGATGGCATAAATAGAGCAAAACCGCTTCACGTCAAGAGTAAAGACAGATAACGCGAGTCGTTGCTAGATTTTCAGTCTCAATTTAGACAATATATATATATATATATATATATATATATATATATATATATATATATATATATATATATTATCCCTCACAAGATTAATTCTTAAAGTAAATTATGGTTTGTTTCGTTTTTTTCATGCAAAAGAACCAAGTAATCACCCTTTATATTTAATATAAAAAAGTAATATTCACAACTCTAAAATATATTTTACGTATATGTATATATATATAATAACTTTCCCGATATTATCAGTCCATAACTCAGTAACTAAGATGATAAAACTCTTTTTACTCTTGTCTTAATAGTAAGTACGAAAGGTCCGACAAAGTAGAACTAGCAATTGATCTCGAAAATGAATTCCACTCTGTTGTTAATTGGGGCAAGAAATGGCTTGTAAATATAATCATAACGCCTGCAAAACGAAACTACTGCCTTTTAGTCATGTTAAATAACCATTTTGATTTCTATCAGCATGGCTGATGTCAATCCCAGGAGAGTAACTCATTGCAACTTCTTAGTTTCGTCTCTTGTGCTGACATGAAGAGGAACAATTTTCTTGAATCGACTGCTTGCTCTACTGCTAGAAAAGTTAGTTCACCCTTTCCTGCTTGATAATTTTTCTTTGCAGAATCCATCTTGCATGTTTATAAAGGTACCGTTAGTTCGTACATCGAATATTGCTGCCATATTTGGTTTAGTATTCCTGCTATATATCACATGTTTCTTGATAAAATCCCCAGAAAGATCGGTAATGTTATCTGTCCTGACCTGTCATCCCGGTTTTAGTTAATTTTCCATCGTTTTAATCCTATATTTTTTCTAGAAATATTTCCATGGCAATTGTTCGCATGAGCTTTCCTCTTTAGTACCTCAATATCATGATTTTAAGTATACTACTAGATTGATAGTTCTAATCATTTTACAGTTGAGAGTGCTCGATCTGACCGCAAGTTCTATCCTACTAGTTTCTTCTGTCGCCCTTCTCGCCTGTGGAACTCTATTCGGGTTTCTTGTTTTCCTGCCAAGTACGACATTCTATGAATTAAATGCAACATCCCTTGTCTTTCTGAAACCTCTTCTTTTACTTCCCCTTTTCTTCACTAAGTTTTCTTATTTTTTTTCACCCTCAGTAACAACTTTACTTAATGGCATTATCGCCTTACATGGGGTGAAATGAATCAAGAAATGTAAATTTCACGGTCTGTCTTTGGGATTTAAATCAAGAACATTTTAACTGCTACACTTAAATATTGTTTAAACCGATTATTTTAGCATACCTTAGATGTAGCACAAGGCCGAAAGTATGGTGTATCTAGCGAGGATAGAACTCACTATTCAGTCGTAATTAATCTAATGATACCTGCTTACTAACCATTACAACGCACCGAAGTACCCTAAACGGTACATAGATATACAAAGCGATAATCGTACCGGAACAATCAGGAACGACAACTCCTTTTCTTTTATATACTATGTTCATACAGAATGTTGGCGAACACTGAACTCCACAAATTTATGCCTGTTGTTGCTCTAAGTAATTTCTGTTTCTTTACTACTGCTCTTTGTATTTAATCTATTATTCATTCACTTATTCAGATTGCTTATTTACAGTTTTCCTTGGCTTGGCTTGGCTTTGCTTGGCTTTGCTTTTATTTCTCATGCGAGTATTAAATTTTCCAAACCTTATTTACTTATATGTTACAGTAATTTAAATTGTCTCCCCCTGAAGATTCCTTGTGATTCTTATTTTCCTCAAAGATACAACGTTTTTCACGTATTCTATCCTTGGACTTCTCATCATTTGTCAGCAGAACCACATCTATGGCGTTTCAATTCCCTTCTTCATTTGTAAGAAAATTGTTCAACCGTTACTGCTATAAAGCAAATTAGGTATTATTAGGTTGGTGCAAAAATAATGACGTAATAATGTCGTTTTTTGACGTAACGTCAAAAAACGACATTATTATTATTTTGCACCAACCTAATAATATAGAAAATCTTTTAATATTAGGTTGGTGCAAAAATAATGACGTAATGATGTCGTTTTTTGACGTATTTTTAACGTCAAAAAACGACATTATTACGTCATTATTCTTGCACCAGCCTAATAAATAGTAATTCAGAACTCTGCTTACTTCCTGACCTTTAACTGGTTCTCCCTTTGAACAGATCGAATTCTCAACACAGGGATGAATTAAAAAAAATGGGGAAAAAAAATAACTTCTATATCCCTGATCTTGCACAACGAAATTAGAAGAATCTATCTCCGGACACTGAATAAAGGGTTCAGTTAAAATGTACAATAGCGTTAAAGAATGCGACAGGTACCTAAAGAAAATGTCCTACGACAACCGGATTCGTATGAATAATAAAAACTGAGAAGATGACAACAGTTTGAATAAGTCAATAGCAACAACAATTTTTCGTTTCAAAGATTCGTAAATGGTAATAGTATTTCTTGTAGCATAATAGATGATAATGTGTATGTTCCCATTCACATAAATACAGTAGTAAAAACTGTATGTTGGTCTGCAGTTCGGAGATTCATCTACAGCTGTGCTGGTCAAACACTCTGCTTTCGGACAGGGAGAATCCCCACACGAGGCTATATCGAAGGGCAGGGTCACGTCTCGGGAAACAGCTACTCGACTCCATATTTATACGGGATCTACGGGGAAATAATGACCGAGACTACGGGATCGGATTCTCCACATTAAATTTGGACTTGTGCCATATCTGACCGCGTGTGCTGTTTGGTAGATATCCTGCAGTTGGAGATCCATCTCCAGCTGTGCTGATCAAACTCGCTGCCTCTGGGCAAAGAGCATCAACAGACGAGACTTTGTCGAAGGACAGAGTCTCGTCCTAGGAAAACAGCTACCCGAACCTGTTTTATAAGAGTTCCACGGGTACTTTTTGACCGAGCTTACGGCCTTGTGTCAGAACTGACCTCGAGGAGCGGTTTGTAGATATCCTGCAGATTCATTGTGGAATTCACTTGACTCACTTCTAACAGTTGACTACTACTTCTACGCGACGCTGGCGAATCTTATATGTGTTGTTCTTGTCCTAAGTATTATCGTTCATTACTAACCTTTATTTGATTATTCTATTCAGTAACCTTCCCTAGGTTACAACAGTAATATTAGTTGTTTCTGCTACTTTAGGTTGAAATTTAAAAAATCTGTCTCTACAAATAATTTTTCAGGAAAATAGATTTCTCATGTCCACTAATTATTATTTCTCTTTCCTGTATTAAAGAGGGTTTCCTTCGTAACCTTTTGTTTGAAATAGTGTGGAATCTCAACATCAGTGCTCATATTTTCACATCTGTTTTGTATATGGGCAGAGAATAGTCTAAGAGCAATACCGCTACTATTAATATTCAGATCTTCTCATTGTCCTTGTGCGTCATTGAACTTAATTAACACGTTCTCTCTCCTCCAAAAATACACAGAATACCGCTCTGAAGCATTAACATGAGTCGATTTTTATTCGGTCGAGCTAGCTCAGACATTCATGAGTCTATCACGCCAACTATCTCAGTCGTGCATCAAAGTCGAAAGGCCATTAGGGCGGAATAATTTGTCATGACATAGTTGGTCAATGTAGCTGGTTGCTGGACAATCAACTCGTTTTTCTCCATGACTAGGTGTCCAGAGTAGTATTAAGTTGGTGCAAAAATAATGTCAGTTTTTTACGTTAAAAATACGTCAAAAACCAATATTATTTTTGCACCAACTTAATAAAACGCGCTTGTTTTGATCACTAGCAGTGTCCTGCAAAACGCATTCTGCCTCCGCTTAAGATTGTAGAAATACATATCAGGTATCAGCCAATATAGATGTGATTTAGTTGAATGCTGTCTCCAAGGGATGTTAAGTATAGTTCTCAGCCTACGAGTGCAGGTTCCATGAAGCTTAGACTCGGGGGTTATAGTTAATGTCCAAGCAGGGGAGCTATCCATTAGCACCGCCTCTACAGAATTCCCTGGTCGAGATTGTCTAGTAGATCAAATTTCAGGATTACGTCCATTTATTCAAGCGACCAGGCTTTACCTATGCAAATTTTCACACCCTTTTCATTATAATTTATATCGATTCCTCGGTATTTAAATGATTCGATAGATTTTATTGATTCACTTGAGACAATTTGTATTGAGTCTTGCTGGTTGAAGCCTATAAATTCAGTTTTAGTGGCATTGACAGTGTTCAACATCCTTGGAAGCATTTTCTAGATGATGCAAGAGAACTGAGGAAGTAGCAGTTGTCTCTGCATTGATATGTCATCTGCATAGTCAATATCTGTCATTATTTTGCTTGATATCGACTTGAACGTTTTGGTTATAAAGTGAAACCTAGATGATATCTGTCGAATAAAGTTCTCAATCCATAGTTAAGGGTGATAACAAAGAGGAAAGGTGCAAGGGTGTTCCCCTGTAAGACCTCTGCTGTGATGTTCAAGAAGTTAGTGTCTCCGTCGGATCTAGATTTGTTATTTTTGTATAGCATCATTATGGTAGTTACTGTTTCAGGGTTGTGGATGCAATATTCCAAAATATCTCGATTTTTCCCTTTTGTACGATGTCGAAGACTTTAGAGAAATCTACAAAAAGTAAGGCGTATTTGTAGATTCTTTGTCTTGATGCCATCAAGAATCCGCGGAGCAGTCAGGATTTGTCCAACGGTTGAGCTATTTTTTCGAAATCCAATATGATTTTTCGGAGGAACTTCTCAAATGCTGGTTATAATCTCTTGAGAAACATTGAGTTGTTATTTTTTTTTTCAAATGTATGTAGAGTTTAGAGATTTCAAAATCTATCTTTGGAGATTTTTAAATTACATAGGACCTTAATATAATTTTATAAATGTTGGTTATACTTGGTAATAGATAGATAGATAGATAGATAGATAGATAGATAGATAGATTGTGGGTATAGCAATCAACAATGTCTATTTCAAGCCTGAATACGATATTCAGACCAAGTCAAACTCTTCCAAAGATCACTGAATATTTAAGGAAAGGGCTGAATGGAGGAAATCCCTTTTAAATATAGATTTTTTAAACGACACACACACACACACACACACACACACATATATATATATATATATATATATATATATATATATATATATATATATATATATATATACATACATACATACATACATATATATATATACATATATATATATATATATATATATATATATATATACATATATATATATATACATACATATATATATATATATATATGTATATATATATATATGTATATATATATATATGTATGTATATATATATATATATATATATATATATATATATATATATATATATATATATATATATATAACTATAACTTTACAGTCAGATCAAACATCATTGTTAGATATTAATTCGGTTGAAATTTCAGTGATTAGGATTTTTGTCCGAAAACGATACCGAAATAAAGAGTGATGTAATGGCGCAGAGGATTCGGAGAGCCGTGTTCGAATTCCAGTTGAGCTCATTTACACGCATTTGCCTAACAGATCGTTAATGACATACCACTGTAATTTACAGGAAAGGCTAGAAAGAACGGAATATATATTCCTCTTATTAGTACTTACTGAACCTTGAGTTATCTCCCCTGTGCATACAATTTTCTCAGTTTATACTTACGTTTTAATTAATTTACAGTTGTTTTTAATAATTGCTCGCATAGCATTGGCTCGATTGGATTGAAAATTGCTTTATTTACAAAGGCAGTCATTTTAATTGTATATCGCTAACGAAGACTATACCACATTGTCTTTTTCATTGTACTATATTAATTTTGTGATGTCAACGAACACTCGTTGTCACTTTCGTAATGCTCGTTGTAGTAGAGGCTTTGTAATCGCAGATACAACCATAGTAACGCCGTTGAGCAATACTGGTGTCAGATGCCTTCGAATAGCACTCGCACTAATAGTACTTGCTCGATAATGCTCACTCGTATAGTAATCACCGTAGAGTGATCTGAATAGAGAAATATTATAGTGAATAGAGTAGAGAAATGCGGTTCCTATATTATAGAGGATAGAATAGAAATGGTGAACAATGAGACACCAAGCGAATTCCTACTTATGCGTTTCCCCTATGTTTACGTGATCTACTTAATGTAATAATGGGATCGCCTGTGTTTGCTCACAGGCGATCTATGTTCAAACTCAATTTCTTCTGATTTGCTGATACACTTCTTTAACGACATATCAACATCATATGGGTCATTTAATGCAAAAATTAAATTTTCGTAGGAGCTTTGACGTAATAAAAATATGATATATGTTATTCTGCTTTCACAATCGAATACATGGTAGATGATGCACAACTTTTGTGCATATGCATGTTTATGTGGACATGATGACTAGAGGCTGTGATATATGTGTTTTATGTTGTAGATTTGTTGAAGTTATATTCCAATATCAAAAATTAAAAACTACATAAACAATATTAGCCTAATGTGGACCATAAACATAAATAATTCCTTGTTTTATCTATAAAATAAAATTATTAAAAGTTTCCAAATTTTTTAATCAGTCTCAGGTCTGATTGCCTTATTAAATCTCAGAACAGGAAATTCACCCTCAAATCTTACTGGACTCATATTCGGTAAATCGATGCATCTAATAATGAAATCGAACAAATTTATCCCCGACTTTGTCATTATCTTATTTTATGATTGTTTGCTTTATTCAGTTTTCGAAAGTTTTTCGTTACGTAATTATGGTCTCTATTTTATTTGATATTTTCTTTCTTTCTTTTTTTTTTTCCTTTTGGAGAGTCTCGTTTCTATCAACTCATAAAATATTCACTTGAAAAGCTCAACAACAATCTATGTTCGTTAACCAAATAGTGATTACTTAAAAGCATATTTTGAGGGGAATCGGGTTTTTTTTTTCTTTTATCCACATACATCATTATTTGATACATAAATTTAAATCACAGATTCCCTCTGCCAAGTCAAAAATGGATATAACATCTCTTCTTCTGATTTGCTAAATCTTTTGTTTAACTGCATATCAACACCGTATGGGTCATTTAATGCCGAGATATAATTTTCCTGGGAGCTTTGAAATAATAAAAATATGATATATGTTATTCTGCTTTCACAATTGAATACATGGTAGATGATATATAACTTTTGTGCATATACATGTTTGTGTAGACCTGATTACTAGAAGCAGTGATATGTGTGTTTATTTGGTAGTTTTGTTGAAGTTATATTTTAGAATAGTGCTTGATTTAAGTAAATGTAGGATATTATATGGATTAATGTTATGAAAGACATTTTTCATATTGATCCAAGTATTGTCGGTAATTTCTTTCTATATAACAATATATTTCTTTTATGTTTACTATAAAAATTTATTTTTATACTTTAATAGAATTTTTCTTTTTGTGTTCACTATTTACCCATAGCTTGGAGCCTAACAGGTGCTATCACCTATTGACCTAGGAACAATAACAGTTAAGTAGTGGTTCTGCTATATTCAAAGTCTCCAATCTCTCGATCGGATGCATTGCTGCCGGAGGTAGTTTATCGTCATACCCAGGACTAAATTTCTGCAATTGCCACGAAATTTAAGAACAGAGGCGTAGTTGATTGCGGACTCTTTCAATTCTGTTTGTCTAGTTTTGGTGATCTTATGTTTTTTCTCATCGATTGCGGAACAAACGACCCAAATCAAGGGCAGAACAGTAACGGAAAATATATGGATCATTGTATTCATGAAATTTCAGTTTTTTTTCGGCATTGATTGACAGATAGTCGTATAAGCATATATACACTGGAATTCAAAGGTTTGAAACCACACCGATAATTTTTTTTTTAAATTGGGCCCAAAAGTAGCTGTTTTCTACTTGAAATAAGAAGAATTATTATACATGTTTTTTTATTAAAAAAATTATTATAACATTAAGAAAAAAAAACCTTTTCTAATTAAGTTTTGCTACAGCCTTGATTACTGCAGCACACATTTATAGGTTTCGTTGCAAAAGTTACTCACAGTATAAGTTTGATAATTGATTCCATTCTTTTTTCAATGGCTCTAAGAGATCTTTTTTTTCATTTTTTTTCAATCTTCTGTCAAGTATCATACATGCTAATTCTGGCGATGGCTTCAAAATTTTGAACTGTAATGAATACATACACACATACACACACACACACACACACATATATATATATATATGTGTGTGTGTGTGTGTATTATAAAGAAGTAATCATACAAAGAATGTATCAGTAAAGTTAATGTAATTAACCCTAGAATACTAACCATAGATATATAGTACCCAGCGCAAATTTTCCTATTTTTAATTACAATGTTCAGTACCTGATTTTATTACCTAAATAATATTTTTTACAGTTCCAATTAATGTTAATTGAAAGTAAAAAGTTTGAAGTCCCTGCATGTAAAATATTTCAAATAAAGATATATATATATATATATATATATATATATATATATATATATATATATATATTTGATATTTTCAAAATCGGCTATGATATACCCATGGTTAGGAGTTGTGTAACTTTAATTGATGGTTAGTGTTCTAGGGTTAATGGCGAATTCACTTTACTAACAGTTTAAATAAACCATTCACTTACTAACCACTCGCTGAATGACACGATCTTTGTTTTTAAAAATTGTAAAATGGATTAGACGTCCAGTCCCTTTGCAAGTACTTTCGATGAATCTGTTCACCATCTTCAGGCATCAATATAGCCTGAGTGCCTTAACTGATTGTGTGACAGAGAATCCTTCGCTTGGCATGGTCGATTTCATGGAAGATTGTAATGTAAAAGCAGTAAAATATAAATATATATATGTATACATATACGAAGATAAATATTTTATATGACACAAGAAAGTTTACATTTATCAATATAAATTTCTTTCCCATCAATTCACTTAATTTGGTGGTGAATATTGAATACGGATATCGAAGATTTCCAGCGAAAATTCATGATCAAAATTCATGATGTACCAGATTCAAAATTTGCTGATCGGCACACACACACACAAAATCACACACACACACACACACAAAATCACACACACACACACACACACACACACACACATATATATATATATATATATATATATATATATATATATATATATATATATATACAACACACACATGCGCACGAGAACAGGAGACATGAAAATCCGAATGTTATCTTTATTTAGAGAATTGTTCTAAAAGAATAAATTATGCTACATACCTCTGAGTCCGTTTTCTTCCTTTCAGCGATTCTCTTTTCACAATCACAAAACCCTTAGTAGGAAGGGCCATGTTTATATCTTTTAAACTACTTTTGTTCTGAGTGCAGGATTTGAAATTAAAGTTTACAAGCAATTAAAATTTTGGAAAAAAACTGGCTTGTAACTTCCAATGCCTAATAGCTAATCTCGTATCGTTTAATCACTACCGATTAAAACCTGCATTTCCTCCAGTCACAATCAATTGTTTCGCTCTCAACGAATATTCATGAAGTGAACATGTATTGGATCCCAAATAGACTATAGAGTTCCTGTGGAACTCATTGCTAACAATGCTGGAGAAATGACCCGCTTATTCTACCGCCCCCAAAATTACATGACTTCTTCTGTCATGTTTTATATTTAAAAGAGTTAGATTAAACCAAAAATGAAGTATTGTTATTAAATCAGGGTCGGATTTGCTCAGACCTCGCCTTCAGTTCAAAACTACGCAATCTTGTGGGTGATCTTCCACTCGAGATCATCTTTGCCGCATACGTAATATCATAAACCTATCGCTATTTCCATGGCAAAAGTTCAGATGAGCTCCATTATTAGGCTCCATCTGTTCAAAACTTTACGCGCAGGACACGTAATGACTCGCAGCCGCATCACAAAGTTGTCTCCGTATTCCAATTTTAAGGAGGAAGTTCCACGGCATTTTCCCAAGAACTGTGACTTTGTAGAACTAACTTCAAAGTGAATGCTTCCATGAACACTTCAGTCTTAACCTCTTAAACTCAAAGGGTATTCTTTATCTATCCTCCTTATACGCATAATCATCCTTTACTAACATCACCATTTACATTCATATCACTCACCTGTACACTGAGTGCCTCTCGAATCTTGTAATGCGTTAACTTTAGTAGATAAAAACTTTATCCCTTTATGCTAATTTGTGTCTCCTACAGTATATGCAAAAGATTATGACTATCAATTGAACAAGGTATCTATTCTATATTTATTTCCAATTACTAGGTCATCTGCTAAAAAAGTACATTCACTGCGTTGTGCTATACACTTTTTCTCCAGTATCTATCTTACTTATTGATAAATCTACGATTCATCTGTAGTAGGAAACGAGTTAAATTTTCAAGAGTGCAATTGGAACAATTGTTCGTAAATTCAAACAAACTGGATCGGTGTCAGATGTGGAACCGCAACGTGTGCTCGTTTACGTCGCTCAATGCACGAGAATGTGGCCGAAAATCCCGACAATTCTATTCGTCATCGCACGCAATGAATTGAATCGCTCTGCAACAATGTTGCATCATTGCAAATTGCACTCTCGGTTGGTCGATTATGTTGACCAAAATAAATCTTGAACTGCGCGAAATGCATTTCTGTTTGAACCTCCATTTTCGTAATAGACTTCGATAACTTTAACATGTTATTTGATCGTTAATCTTTCCATGGTTGAAATTGCCAAAGACTTAAGCCGTTGAATATGAAAGAAAGCGGAAAAAAATCATTAGACGCTTAAATTTAATTCACATTTAAAATCTGTCCAATTTATTGGAACACTCTTTATATTTAAAAATTATTGATAAAATCAAGTAAGTGAATGTAATACACTCGAATTCCAGTGGAATCGATTACATTTACTTACGCATTAATACCCTTGGGAAAGGTATGAAACCTATTATTCTCCCCGCCTCCCAGCTATGGGCAAATAGCAGGACAGACCGGGTTCTATAGCCATTGATGGCAACTGGACTATCGTAGAAAGAAATGGTAACCTACTGCGGGAAAAATCTGCCTCGTCAGTCATGTCGAAAGATACATAATTGCCTAAGCATATATCACATAACTGACTGACTGATAAAAATCCAAAGAAGAATCTGCAATGTTACTGGTCCTGACTAGGCATCTCCGTTTTAGGCACTTTCTCGCCGATGTAATGTAGCTCCATTTTCCTTTTCTATATATACTTTCAGCGTGTGTTTTTTTTCTGAGGAACTAGCCTCTATGGCAGATAGATATTATAACTTTAAAAGCAGGACTAGTTTGGCAGAAAGTCTCCTTCTTTGGTCAGTAACCGTAACTTCTATGCTAAAAGTATCTTTTCTCGCAACTCTCACTTGTGAAACTTACCTCTACAATCATTCTTTCCGGCCAACATTGATCTTCTAAAATTTAAATGCAATGCCAATCGTTATCTACTATTTTCTTGATTCCTCTTGTTTTATTGTTTTATAATAGTGTTTTTTTTTCTTCTAATATTCTTTCACACTCAGTAACCCCTTTGTACCTTAATTATTTTATTGTCTTACTTGCGGGAAATGAATTTAAAAAAAATGATTCCTAAATCAATCTTGAAAAACATGAAAGCAGCTCCGAAAAATACACTTGTTTTTATTTCAAAAACAATTAATTTAATTATTATTTTTTTGGAAAACAACGCGTCAGTCAAATCTATCAGGCCTCCTCCTACGGTCACGATTTGTTTAACGACAAATTCTGGCTTTTCCCAAAACTAAAATCACGATTGATATGGCATGAACGACATTAAAGAGATCGCACCCAGCAAGTTGACATGGCGATCAACTGGCAGTTTATATAAATTCATTATGCTACAACTGAATAACTTTGACGTGAGAAAAAGCAGCATTAACATAGTTAGATGATGTTTTATCTAATATTAAGTTTGTTCATTGTGGTGTAACGGGTAACGGTTCGGGATTTTCGTGAAGCCGAATTCTATTCCGTTTATTTACAATCACTTACACGCAAATACATTTGGGAAATATATGAATCTGTCTCTACTCCCGAAGTTATGGGTTAAATAGCAGAACATAATAGGTCTTATAGCCTTGGTTGGCAACAAGTCTATTGCAGAAAGAAATGGCAAATTACTGCGAGAAAATCTGTCAAGTCAGTCATGTATCGAAAGAGACATGATCGCCTAAGCGTGTATCACGTAAGGCAATTAGCCGAAAGAGTGAGCAGTGATTTAGTTGCGGAACTTGTGGAGAGACATGAACACCAAAGCGTGTAGCACATATCGCAATTAACTCACTGAATGTAATCCAGACTGTCTTTGTCTCTAAATATGCAGACTTGTATAAGATATGATCCATGGGAGGGAATACAGTTACTGTTTTATTGGAAGCCATGCATGATCAACAAATAAAATTGAATAAATTTCAAAGGATAGCTGAATTTGTATATAATGATTTTCCAAGTGTAGCTTAGATGTGGCACAAGGCCGAAAATATGGTGTACACAGTGAGTAGTACTCACTACTGAGTCTTAATTGTTCTAGCGAGACAAACTTGCTAACCATTACACCGCCTCGAGGTGCCCTGGCTGAATTTGTAATGTTGATAAATTTATCAACATTTATTGTGTATTAATCAACCATCAATTAATTTAAAGCAGACCTTTATGTAACCTTCACCAGTAATTTAATCAAACTTGATATTTTTTTCCTTTATGAGAGAAAAGCCACGATATATATATATATGTCAAGGTTTAACCATAACATATTCTGGCAGATAGGCCTACTGCATCTTTGTTTCACCCTAGTAAAAAAAAAAAAAAAAAAATGTTTCAAAACCTTTGATATCATTTCAGATGTAAATATCTAAGTAATTACATAGCATAGGCAAATGAAACTAAACGGACTTATTGTTGAGCAAATTAAGATTTAATCATCAAAAATTGAATGATAAATTCAAAGCTATTAGTTTGGTGCAAAAAATAATGACGTAATAATGTCGTTTTTTGACGTTAAAAAATACGGCAAAAAACGACATTATTACGTCATTATTTTTGCACTAACCTAATATATGGATTTAAGGAGATATTTCAAAAGTTTTCTTCAGGATTCTCTTGCATATCGACCCAGAATTGCTTGCGTCTTTGCTTTACGTCTCTCTTTAAAGCCTGAACGAGCCGCAGCTTGTAAGATGTCTTTCGCAAGTGTTTCCATGCGACACGCCAAACCATCGCTGGTGGAATCTGAGATTACAAACATGAACCTATGGACTTCCTGGGACTTGGAAAAAAAATTTCTCGAACCCACACGACCATCTCTTCCGATACTGGTGGGTCGTCCATTATCCTACTTTGCTTCACGGAGTGCCTTCCTTTTTGAATGTCTTGTGTCATGTCCAAGTCTGGGTTGCAGCTGGTGACTTTTACCGAATTCTCTTACAGACGCACTCTGCATAGACTTCTTCAACTCTATTCGAGCATATTCTTAAACACAAAACATCAACGAATGGCATTTCTATGCCTGAAAACAAATCATAGAATACTAAACATAGGCTTTTGTGCTGCTTCCAGGCATGCTGATAACATTCGAGATCATTTGAACGGAAATTAGTCAAGTTATTGGAGTAGGAAATGAATTCATTTTTTCTGAAAATTCAGTTCTTCTCAAAAACCGTCTTTCCTTGCACGTCAGATCATAAATATCGTGAGAATGATATAAAACTTTTCCCCTTTTTTGCTGTTTCGCAGTTCAGGGAAGATTTCTATTAATATAAAACATGTTTGTCGTTGATAATTACAACGAAATACAGTATTTCTTTTAAAACTTTTTATGGTTATAATTGCTTCAGTGTGTATGGATGTTTGCGACTGTTTCTGCATGTGGATGTTTACAACTCTCTCTCTCTCTCTCTCTCTGTGTGTGTGTATGTGTATGTGTGTGTTTGTGTGTGCGTTTAAATTGTTCTATTCGTGACAAAATTTTGGAAAAAACGACAGTTGGAGGAAATCACTTCTTGACTAAGGCAGTTATGAAGAATTCTTAAAACAATATATGAGATGTTAAAAAAAATTCTCTAGAGATGACTGAGCAACCACAAGTGAGAGCGTCAGTCCCTGCTTGTACATTAAGATTCCGTTTGATTGCCTACCAAGTTACACCAAGGCTGCGAAACCGATTCTTCGGATATTCATAATGACCGTATCATTTCTAGTTTTTGGGAGGACCTATCTTAAAAACATACGATGACTGAAAAAAACGTTTCAAGTTTGTTGCCGGAAGCTCTTATAATTTCTGGGAAATATAAGTAAGTCCCAATTTCGCCCACACAGAATTTTGTTCAATTCAGCAGAAAACAAAGCCAACTCATTTTTTTTTTTTTTACTATTTTCTTTCTTTCAAAAGGAATGTCTTTTCTTACTGGAGGACACTGTTTTGCTATTTGCTAAATGTTTTTATATCTTTAATAACTTGGGAACTCATCAGTTGGCAATAGCATTAGCAGGAATAATCAATATTTTTATTGGCTTCAAAACATTCGCCAGATTTAATTACATCCTTACATCGACAATAATCAGTTTTATAATAAATAATCCGTATTATTCGGCAACAATAATTTAATATCCGATTCAACTTAATTTTAATCAGTGTCTCTGCTTTGTGCCAGATACGAAGCAATAATTTGCGGATAATTATATCAAGTGGGTGTACTTCATTGGATTGTCAGAGTAACATTCGATTTCACTGCATGTTGTCCAGTGCTCGAATCTGTTTTGCACGGATTGCTAATAATGAATATCACCGATCCGGATGCAAAACTGAGATTTCTGTTTTTTCTGATGGAATCTTTCGAATATCTCACTTAAAAACTCGAACAAAGACAAAAAGATTATTTCGTTTCATTTGTGTACATTACATAGATAATTAGATAAATAATTATAGAGATTATTACATAGATAATTAGCTAGGTAATTACATAATTACATAGGGAATTACATAGATAATTACCTACGTAATTACATTGACAATTGCCTGAATAATTACCTCGATAACTGCATAGATAATTACATAGATTATTATTAGGCTGGTGCAAAAAAATTGTCGTTTTCTCACATAGTGACATATGTGAGAAAACGACATTATTTTTGCACCAACCTAATGCATCGAGAATTATATAGATAAATGCATAGACAATTACAAAGATAATTACAAAGTTAATTACATAGCTAATTACATAATTAATTACATAGGTAATTTCATAGCTAATTACATGAATAATTATATAGATAATTACATAGATAATTACATAAATAATTACATAGGTAATTTCATAGATAATTACATGAATAATTATATAGATAATTATACAGGAAATTACATAGATAATTACCTAGATAATTAGAGAGATAATTACATAGATAATTACATTGAGAATTATATAGATAAATACATAGACAATTACAAAGATAATTACAAAGGTATTTTCGTAGACAATTACATAAATAATTGCATAGGTAATTTCATAGATAATTACATGAATAACTAGCAGTAGAGCCCGGCGTTACCCGGGGATGTAACAGTAAGAGATAGATCAAGTATCGACCATCATAAAGACTGAAAAATAAAATTGACAAAGATTATCGTTTAAGGTTGACGAACAGTCATGTCTTAATTTTTTTTTTTTTTTTTTACGAATTGGTCAAACCCAAACTCAAACAAAAACATTGATTTCAATCGATTGAATGGAATTTTTAAAGCATTCTGAAAGTAAAAATAAAGAAAAAAGTGTGCAAGACAATAAGAAACACTACCTGCTAAAAAAAAAGTGAAGTTTTGTTGAAATCGGTTGAAAAATGTAGGAAATCCGATCCCATATATAAACGAACACACACACACACTCTCACACAAACAAACAAACAACCTGGGTTTTATAATAAGTATAACTCGATATGAGTTGTCCCCCTTTCATTCTCAAATCAGCGATGCCTCTTAATCGTGTTTTCAAACTGATTTCGTGCAAAAAAAATTGTGTTTTTCCAAATTTTGACGCTGTCAGAACCACCGTAAGGTAATTTTACGTAGTCCTGTGAAGTTTCGTTGAAATCGGTTGAAAAGTGTAAGAAATCCAATATATAAACGAACAGACACACATACAACCTGGGTTTTATAATAAGTATGATTATATAGATAATTACATAGAAAATTACATAGATAATTACCTAGATAAGTATATAGATAATTACATAGATAATTACCTAGACAATTACATAGATAATTACCTAGATAATTATATAGATAATTATATAGATAATTTCATAGACAATTACCTAGATAATTCCTAGTCAATTACATAGATAATTACATAGATAATTACCTAGATAATTATATAGAAAATTACATACATAATTACCTAACGCTTAAACAATACTATTTTTTTTGCTTCTGTTTCTGCTGCTTTCATTTGCCCTGTGACTGTTAAATTCTCTGTGTCATCTTTCCTTATTGTACGTTGCACAAACATCATTTATCTCTTTCTGTTTATAAAGAATGGTCTCATTGTTGTTCCTTTATTCTTTAAATCATTCTCACATACCACATCTCTTTCGCTTTAAATCTATTCTTCATCTGTGAGGTAATTGTCTAGCATTCGTGGATATATAGGATATTTAGAAATAAATAGCAATTCAGTTCCTTCTAAGAACATTTTTCGTGTCTCTTAATCCTTCACTTAGTTTCTTACAAAATCCGATCCCGCCTTAACGGCTATAATCAAACAAAACGAAAACGTGTGCGTGTCCGTAGCATGACACCTGCTTGCACTGGAGTCTTTCCCAACGCTAAACCTTATTGTAGTTTGCTTCAACATTCGGATCAATTGACGTTCTAGTATAAGTGTTACGCTATCACAAGGTGGCCAAATCTTTTGAAACATTTATCAGAAGATCAAGTAAACTGCGAGTGAAATCGATATCACCCTTCAAGGATTTTCTTTTAATTTTTTTTCTCATTATTATTAAAAGATACAAATAATGAAACTGCATTGTGCGGAAAAGCAAAACATAAAAAATTACTGAAGCCTCTAAAACTCGTTTATTATGTATAGAAATGCCTATTGGTGCAAAAGGATATTTATGATTCTTCGACAATATCAGGACGAATAATTTATTCTAATTAAAACCTGAAAAGGTTTTCAAAAGCTACGCAGCTCTTGGGAATCTACTTGATGCCAGCCTTGAGATTATTAATGCGCTGGTGTGTATGGTCTTGGGGGTTGACGTTTCCAAAACACCCCACTTTGTCATTGTTTCGTTCAGACTTGGTGAAGAAAAGAGATAGAGTCATACTGGCCCATATCGCAAGAATTTGTACAACTTTTGCTCATTTTTGATTGTGTCGATTCATTGTTGGCCTATGATTGGTTCGCCTTGAACAATAGCAAAATATGGTACTTCAGTAGATTTTATTAGGTACCAGCACCAACTTCCTCTAACCATGTAGATAAATCGACGCCTATTTCTCTGAACTTTTAAAATGATTAGTCCTTAACATTAACTGTTAAAGCCACGAAATACCGATCTATTTCTTGGTTCAAAATAGCGTCAACTGTGAAAGCATTTTCGTCAGAAAATATTTTAACAATAAAGCCATGATTGGACATGCGCATCCATTCTGACAACCCTGGTTTCCATTTTAATCATGTGTATGTTTGCAATTTAATCTTTTAAGATGTTGTTCTTTGATACTTTAATCAAAACTCGGTTCTACTTCTTGTTGGATCTGCCAATAATCAAGTTTGTCAGGTTTCTGTTGCCCGTCTTTACGTCTTTCTTCGTATTTTAGAATGTACAATGTCACAGGGACTATGTTGTTGATACATGTATGGACGATTTGTAACCCGTGCATCTTTTAATTTTGTTGTCTTTTGACCTTCAGTGAGACTATTTTTCCAGAATATTCCTGATAAATTAGTGCGTATTAATAAATGGCATTACATTATTTGTATTCCATTCGTATTCACATCATTTGGTGTGGGACATTATACATCAAATTTTACTGCAAGTTTTGCTTCCTAACCCTGAAAAGTCCTCAGATATAATTCCAGCTTACTTATTTGCTTAGTCCTCTCGAAGATTATGTTTCTTTGATTTTTATACAATGGAACTTTTTTTTTTAATTTTGTTTTGGAAAAGATTTCTATTGGCAGTTGTCAAGTCTTTCAGAATTCCTCCTAATTCCTGGCAGTTAAATCAAAGATATTCTTTTTTTTCTCTGTACTGGTTCATGACATGCTTTCTGACAATGAAGTGAAGGCTTGATGTTGTCTAATAGTTGAACAAGTACGAGATTAGATATCATGGAATTACGTAAGTTCGTATCAGTGCATAATTCCATTTTACTTTTCCATTGCAAAGAAAAGCGAAATAGATTTGCCTTGAGGCGTTCACTTAAGCAAATCAGTTCCGAATCTCAGTTATTAAAAGACAATTAAATAATTACATTAAAGCAAGTCAGAAAGAAGTTCTTGGTAAATATCTTCTGTAGATAATACTTGCTTAGTTTTGCCTGCTATAGAATCCATGGGAAAATGTCTTCTGCATCTCATGCTATCCATGTTTTCTTCCTGATCTAGACTGGAAAAAATATTTATTGAAATTCAAATAGTCAAGACTTGCACTTTCGAAGGTCACACGCATATGCACACTCGCACACACCTATATGCAAAGACGCTTGCACATACACACACACGCACATGCATGGACGTGCACACACACATACATGCACAAACCAGCATCAACGCCGACAAAAATATTACAGAAAAATATTCGTACCCATATATTAGGTTGGTGCAAAAATAATGACGTAATAATGTCGTTTTTTGACGTTAAAAAATACGTCAAAAAACGACATTATTACGTCATTATTTTTGCACCAACTTAATACATGCCACACCCACGTACACTCTTTATATTAGGTTGGTGCAAAAATAATGACGTAATAATATCGTTTTTTGACGTATTTTTTAACGTCAAAAAACGATATTATTACGTCATTATTTTTGCACCAACCTAATACAAGCAGACAGTCACACAAAAACACATAAACTCACACACACACACACATAGACACACACACATGTGTGTGTGTGTGTGTATGTGTGTGTGTGTGTGTGTGTGTAATTAGGTTAAAATCCTTCATTACTATAAGTCTGGTTCAAGGCACAACACAATAAACCTTTTTTCATATTTTACTTGAATTTTTTTGTTTACTGTTGAATAAATATAAATATGTGGTTACATCAATGTTTTGTAATCTAACGCTTTCGGCTATTCGTCTAATTATTTCCAAGATCCAACCCCTAAGTGGATGTGGTCAAATTATAATTACAGATGTTTATTCCTTTCTAAATTTCAAACTTTACTTGTCCTATTTTGGTGTTTGTACATTTTATGGCGTGTCTACTTAATACTCTAATTGACCAGTGATTTTCTTTTCTTTCTTATTCCTGAATTGGTAGGTGTCCATGCAAAAGATGATAGAGTGATTCAGCTTCGCCTTCCCTATGACTTTGTCTTCAGAGTAGTCTATTTCTTAAACTTGCTGACACCTGAGTCTGGAGATCACAATCTTTCCCTCTATTTAACCTATATACGGGGAGTGGAGAGATGAATTTATACAGTTTCCAGGGGCATTAATACGAACGTGTACACAATGTATTCCGTTGATTTGGTCATTATGCAGAAATGTAAACACGACTCGCCAATTACTGATAACCACTAGGCTCTCCTGAACATTATGATGATGTAATCGACGATGTAAAATGAAACTATTACTGTGCGCAAAATCTATGAAGCAATTCATTCAGAATCACAATATTTTAAGCTAAAATCTTATTTAGCCTAGGGCATCATCATCATCATCATCATCATCATCATCATCATCATCATCATCATCCCCTTGACTTTTGTAATCGTAGTGGGGGCGAATACAGAAGTCACACTGAATATCCTTAACAACGGTCTATCAACGGCAGCCATTAGCAATTCTGATATAGTCATACCTGTCCTTTGTTTGACATTGTCCAACCAATTTTTATGTTGGGATCTCTCCTACGTCCACATTCAACGATGTCTTGCATGGTGGTCTTGCACAGGCTGTAGTGCCTTGTAATGTGTCCCAAAACACACCATTTTTCTCCGTTTGATTGTGGCGAGAAGAGGTTCTCTCAAAACTTTCAACCCTTTCCGCACAAACTCATTGGTTTTTTGTTTACAATAGAAGATGCCAAGAAGATTTCTCATGCATTTGTACGCTTGGATCCTTTAAGCAGGAAACTGGAATGTCCGCACGGTATACGCCCATGACATCTCCACCCTCCCTACAAAATTATTATCTATATTGTAATAAGGATAGGTATTATAATCTAAATAATACATTACTCATATAAACATATCCTGATTTTTTTCATGCTGCGGACTATGATGACTTTCCACAACTTCCTGTTTTGTCAGTATAAGTAACCCTTGCTCATTCACTGACGCTTTTTATATCCGTAGCATTGGTCCTATCATTTATTTGCTCAAACGACCATGGCTTATATGTATCGTCATTATCATCCCCTTGACTTTTGCAATCGTAGGGAAGATCCGAATGCAGAAGCCACATTAAATCTTTTCCACAACGGTCTATTAACGGCAGCCCATCAGCAACTCCGGCACAGTCATATATATCCATTGTTGGACATTGTCCAACCAGTTTTTGCTTTGGCGTCCTCTCCTACATCCACCTTAAACGATGCCTTGCATGATAGCATTACACAGGCTGTCCTGCCTTGTAACGTGTCCAAACCACGGCATTTTTCTCCGTTTGACAGTGTCGAGAAGAGGTTCCTGAAGTCCCATATATACGTTCAACCATTTTTCACCTTGGTTTTATGTTATCAACAGAATATGCCAAGGAGTCTTCTCATACATTTGTTCTCGAACGCTTGGCTTCTTCTCTCACTTTTCGTGCCAACAGTGTCCACGTTTCACATCCATAGTGGAGAATGGAGACTCCAGGGAATTGTATTGTCTGATTTTGAAAAAGGGATTTGTTCCTCCATATCCATTGCTGTCATGGCCGCGACAATCATTGGATACTCCGGCTTAATAAAAACATAAAATAATGATATTATATTGTAAATGCTTTTGCTAAATATATCTGTTAAAATAAGATGTCGGTGTTATTTTCATTTTTGCGTAATTTAAACGACAATATATCCATCACGCGCTGTACGTTTGAATAACGTTTGGATTATAGTTTATGCGGCATATGTATTTGATTTGTTTTCATCATTTTACCCCAAACAAAGCGATACAAACCACTAAGAAGCGAGGGGTTTCTGACAGTGAAAGAAACAGAGAGGACAATAACAGGACAGGATTCAAGGAGACAGGATGTGACGATAGGCATTGCATTTATTTTTTTGATGATCGTAGTCGACAGGAAAGCAGTAGACCGAAAGAGAGTTTCACAAGGAAGAAGTGTGGAAGAAGAAACTATACACACAGAACTTACGGTTACAACTAAAAATTTGAACTGTAAAATTATGAGACCTAAATGCGAATCTATTACTGCGCTTAAATTCGTGAAGTGGGGCTATCAAAGAAGAACTCTCATTAGAAGCATCTCGTCTGCAGTCGCTCTCTCACAGACGTGCCATCGCCTCCCTGTGTATTTTTTACAAATACTTTCATGGTAACTGCTCCGATGAGCTGCTTTCGTTGGTTCTCAGACTTCGTTAGGCTGGCATCTCGCTCTCACCCTGTCACTGTCGAAACTGTTAAGTGTAGCCGTCTCTTCTACTAAAATAGGTTCATGTCTCGCACCTCTCACCTATAGAAATCCCTCCCCTTTTCCCGCTTCCCTGATAGCTATAATCTGCAACTATTCAAATGTAATGTCAATCGACGTCAGAAGATGTCATGATCTATCCCCTATCCTTCTCTTCATCCTTTCCTCTATCACTCCTATTTGCTCTCGCTCTAACTCTCTGTAATCCTTTGCGAGATAGTGTATTCACGCCTTGCTTGGGGTGAAACGCTTAAAGAAGAAAAAAAAGAGTTATTATGAATGTATTTATAAGAAAGGCACATGTAAGTTACATTACGGCGGTGAGAAAGTGAGTGAAGCCGATATGCCAGATCAGGATTGATAACGTTGCAGATTCTTCTTTGGATTTCATCAAGAATCTCTAGAAGAAGCAAACCAGTGTATCAGCGATTAAGTAGTTACGCTCAAATAAATTGATTTTGTCTATTATTTTTTTTTTATTTTGGTTATAATTAATATTATTAACATCAGTATCCGTTTTCATCAAAGTTAGTTTTGCGTTTCATCAACAGCAATGTTAAGAAATCTGTTATTTATAAATTTATTTAATTTTAGCGAAATCTTTATATGTGAGATGTAAAACCGTGATAAGTTAGGCAATGTTAATAAAATGTTTTATAAACTTATCGTTTTATATTTGCTAACATTCCTTATAATGAAGAATTTAAACTAGCTGGTGTCTGTAAAAACAGGTAAATCGGAGGTGGAAGTGCATTAGAATAAAATGTTGTCCAGAAAGCAAAATGGAAGAATGTTATTTTCGAAAGAATTTTAAACTTTAATATATATCTTTGATGGCGTGTCTGTAGCAATGTTAAGTCTGTGATTAGATTGAATTGTATGAACAGTAATCTCAAAAGTAGGAGGTTTAATATGTATCCGTACTATCTATCTATCTATCTATCTATCTATCTATCTATGTCTATATCTTTATCGCTATATGTATCCTTCTCTCTTTTCTTAAACGATAATAATTTCGCTTGATGAAGCCAACGGGTGTGCAGACTCGCAGAAAGTGTCTTCATCGACGTCTTTGCCGCAGGAAAGTTTGCTTTAAAAAGATATTTATTAATTCATTTGTTTTATTAAAAGATTTCTGTTCATCGCTTCAGTCAATCAAAAATGTTTTTTTTTTTTTTCGTTTTCTATTTTTTCCCTTTTTAAATTATAGACCCACCATAAAGTAAAGCATTTTCTTTATGTAACAACGAGGTTGATTCAGAATGTCTTCAAACTCACATACCTATCTGCTATATACGATGTTGTTCAAGACTTTATTATCAATATATATATATATATATATATATAGATTGAGAGATAGTTAGATAGATAGATAGATAGATAGATAGAGAGAGAGAGAGCGGGATAGATTTATAAGAGGTAGAAATTTTCATTACTACAAGTCTGGTTCAAGGCAAAACAATAGAAAGAGATTTTTAATTTTTACTTCAACATTTTTGTTTATAAACTAGCAGTATAACTCGACTCTGACCGGGTGCTTCATTACTGGGAATTTTTGCCATTCAGTTGGAACAGTTTAAATTTAAAGTCAGCCCACCCGAAAATTAATATTAGTAACAACAATTGGGTGCAACTGATTCACATCAACAAATTGGGGGGGGAGGTAACAATTTGAATGGATTGGAAAGGGACCTTTTTGTGTTTTCAATTTTGCTAGAAAGGAGCCTCTTCCATGGACTATCATACAATAATTTTTATTTATAATATATATTTTTTTTTATAATGTTTCCGTTAGATTTCATCCCTCTAAATTGATTGTTCGCTGTTTTTTACAGACATAAAATTTCGATTTTGATTTTTGCGCAAAGTTTGAAAAAAATCATTTTTTTAGAATTTTTGTCTTCAAAGTTCTAATTTTCCCAGCTAATTTGAACTCAAAACCGGCACCGAAGAATTATCTATCAAACAAAAAAAAAAATCATCAGAATCGGATGAAAACTGTGGAAACGAATAAACAACATCCGATCACATACACACACACATACATACACACACATTTAGAGAATTATAGATATAGATATAAATCTGGGGCTATATCAAGATTCAAAAAGTTTGTAACCTAACTTTTTCGGTTATTAATCGAACTATTAATTATAAGCAAATCAATGACAAAATGGAAGATTCTGTTTTACGCATTTCGTTTTCTAGTAGGTCTTCATCGGAGTATAGTAATAGATTTATTGATGGAATTATATATATGTATGTTTGGGGAGAAGAGAAGTAAAAACGTAATCTTCGGTTCTAATTTTGTACCAAGAAGAAAGGTGGAAACACTGATTTCTTTTCTTTTTTTTTCTTTTTTTCAGAAGTGTCTGGATATAAAGTGTGGATGATCTCATTCAGTTTCCCTTTTACCTTTTTTTTTTCATCAGTTTTGTTTTGTCATTCATTTGCTTAACATGTTTACGATATATAGAAATGTATCTCTCAGATTCTACCATATAGATATATATATATATATCGGGTGTAACAACAAAATTCTCCAAATCGTGTAACAGCAAAATTGTTCATTTGTTAGATCAAGCTTTGAACAATTCTATCTTAGAAATGATTAAATATATCTTACTTGAATTCTATGAGGTTTTTATAAAACTATTAGACTCTAGTTTGAGCAATAAGAATGTATAATTACTCTCCAAGATGGACATAAATTTCCTGATTAAACTGATCATAAACGAAAATGACATGTTCATGATTAATTAATCATAGCTAAGGTTGGAAAGCTCATGTAGGATTGAAATAAAGTTATAATATATATATATATATATATATATATATATATATATATATATATATTATTATTATTATTATTATTATTATTATTATTATTATTAATAGAAATCTTATAAGTATAAGAAACTATACTCACTCGGAAAACCTTTGTTGTATTGATTTTCAAATAAACAAGCCAATACCAAAAGGGAAAAAAGGTATAAAAAAAAAAGATAGAACCAAGAACATGTACGTTAACCAAAAATAATCGTCCAGCATACGAGTTCAAGGCCCAAAGAAAAAAATCCCGATGCGAGTACCCAAAATAACTAAATAAAGTGCTCAATACAATGAGTAGAGCAGACCTAGTTAAACCTAGAGAGCCAGACAAACCTACCAAGGTTTCACCTAAGCGGATTGTCAGGGAAGGCTTGTGGGAAGGAGCCAGCCTAACATGACAATCTGCTTAGGTGAAACCTTGGTAGGTTTGTCTGGATTTCTAGGTTTAACTATATATATATATATATATATATATATATATATATATATATATATATATATATATTGTTCCAGGATCATTTATTACCTTATTCAAGATGATCTTCGCCTTCTCTAACCTTCTAACTTTCTGTCCTGGAGTAATAAGTTGTCTCACATGTTTTACGTACTATTTCATTTTCAAGTCTTTTTTTCACTGCGCTTGGGACTGGCACAGCTGAAGATCCTCCCTGCCGTGCAAAACGTTTTATATTTAGATTAATTCTAAATGAATTCATTAGCTCTAAGTGGAAAGGATGATCCCATTTCTTGTTGTGATTTCCTGATTTTTTTTTTCTTTTTACCTGTTTTTTTTTAACTTATTCACCGTATTCTTGTTGGTCCTTGAATGAACTTTGAGAATGGAAGCTAAAGTATGAATGTTGGTACCACTACTGAAGATCTGATATTTTTCCTCTCATCATTGCTTATTTGGACGACAATTGTGTTGACATAAAAGGATTTTAACGTGTTCTCTTTCTAGCAGAATAACTCAAACAGTTTTTCTTTAATTCTTACAACAAATGATGACAAGATTGCTAAACATCTTGCCTGAAAACCTGAAAAATGAAACTCAGTCAGTTCAGTGTTTTTTTAGAGGTCAAACATTTTGTGGGTTGGACAATCGGTGCATACATACATACAAAGATATATATATATATATATATATATATATATATATATATATATATATATATATAACCTTGCGAGAATTCTGCAAGGTAGACTGATAGCAAAGTTTGCTGTGAATCACTTAGCTGTGAAACAGTTGGGCTTTTAGAGAAAATCGCTGTGCAACGACAATACAGACTTCATTGTAAGAGAAATACAAAGAATAATTTAATGTAAAAAAACAAACTGTATGTTTCAACTTTGTCATTTTCTCAAAATCTTTTGTCATCATAAGCAGAACGTGAGTTTGGATAATTCTAGGAAACTTATTTCCTACACATCAGTATGTTTATTCGGCTACATGAGGCAAGATTCCCATATATTCCAATATAAGGAGACCTCTCAAGCTCCTTCCGTATCGAAAAGGGCTCTGCCCGCGGATTATTCTCAAAAAGCGTAACGAGGATAGAATTCTTCAAGATTGCAAAAATATTTCAAAAACAGATCTGCACTGTGATGCTCATCTATTGAATATAGTAGACCATTGATTTCCAATGATCTTGCTACAGTTTAACGAAGGGCACTGCAGAAGTAATTCAGGTATTCCTTTAAAAGGAACTGTTCTGCGATACCAATCACCGCAGTTGGGCAAAGAAATATGCTGACAGGTGTCCTGTGCGTCACAAGAATTACTCGATGAACATCTTTAAGGAATCAATCCATAACCTTGAGTCGTATATAATTCACATATATGTAAGAAATATTTTCTAGCTTTAAATGACATGCTATGAGTTGATAACCCGTAAAAACAAATCAATCAATGAATCAAAATTGTCTGCTACGTAGAGTTGGATTTGTAGTCCATTTTTTATATATTTGGCTATTCTTTTGCCATAATAGAAACAAATTGTTTTCTCTTTAAACTTGACAAAACGACATTATTTATCGCTTCAATTAATTTTACCAACCTAAATGAACAGTAGTTTTTTTTTTTTTTTAATTGTATTGTTCGAATATCAAAATTCAAATATTATGAATATTAAAACAGATAGTCTAGATTCTAAATTGTGGGGAATTTAACTGTTCAGGGGTGAGGGAGAAAATCAATGTACTTAACTGGGTTCTTGATTTTTACTAACTAAAAGTGGCTACGTTTTTGCTAACTTTCCATAGGTACAGAGGTCATGTGACTTTATTACTACATGATTCCTAAAATAGTTATAAGAAAAACTGTTTTTTTTTTCCTTTTTATTTTATATTTACTTAATGCAAGTTATTAGATAGTCACATTACGTTGCGGAAAGGAATATTATTTCGCAACTTGAGGTAAGTCTTTTCAACCAAGTAAGAATTTCTATTAGGTTGGTGCAAAAATAATGACGTAATAATGTCGTTTTTTGACGTTAAAAAATACGTCAAAAAACGACATTATTACGTCATTATTTTTGCACCAAGCTAATACTTTCTAGTTTTGTTTCATCATAAGCTATTATAACGCCTTATGATCTTAGTTCTTGTTATGTGCTATCTTTCTGCAGGACTTTGGCAAACATGGTTCTACACAATTGTCTGTCCTTTGTCGCTCTTAATAATGTGTGTCTGTCATCGTTCCCAAACACTGCTAAGCCATCGATTCGCTCAAGCACGTCAGGTAGGTCGTGCGTTGATTTCCTCTTTCCTCTGTGAAAATCAACTTACGCTGTACTTCTACTAGACATGCGTCTTCATAATGTCTCTTTCATGTGATATAATACATGAGAGCGAACATTAAACGATACCGCATGCTTTAAGTATTACCTCTGAAAATTGGCATCTTCTTCAAGAACATCACTTAAGTCCTCTTGTAGGTGTTGGCGATCATGGCTCTTCACAATCTCCTGTCCTTCGTAGCGCTTAATAATGTTTGCCTTTTTGTTATTTCTACTAAACCTTGTTCCATCATCCATTTACTCAGGTAAGTTATGCGTTGTTTTCCTCTAGCCCTTTTGCCTTCAATCTATCCTGTGAGTTTCAGATTTTCCAAGCCGTCTGTCCTCAGAGAAATTTTCACTGTCGCTTCCTGATATTAAGCATGTGTCCTTTGTGGCGCTGTCGTCTCTAGAACTTTGTCTTGATTACATGTTACGATCCATGATATACTCAGCATCCTTCTCTGACTCAATTAAGCTGATTAGATATTTATATTACTTTTACTTGGCTCTTGCATTACAAATGACATCAATATTAAAGTTATTAATATTTTAAAACAAATACAAAATTACTATCCATAAAAAGCACATTACATGGAAACTTCCAACAGCAGCAAGAACAAAAATATGTAAAAAGTGTTACTAGAATATAAAATATTAATATAATAGAGCCGTTAACTTTTTACACTTTAAACTAGTGGTTCCTAAAGGGAGGGGAGAACCTCATAAGTGCAGCGGAAGAGGATAGTAGATGAAGCGGAATGAAGACAATCAATTTTTTTCAAAAATAGATATGGTAAAAATAACTATGATTTCAAATTTAAAATATTATTAAGGATTACTTGTAATTGCATGAGTCCCAGTATAAATAATTATACATAATTATTGACCGATTTATTATCATTGTGATATTTTTGCATTATATCAACTATTAAGAATATATTTACTAGGTTCCGCAAATTAGAGCAGAGAGTCTTCAATGATAATGTCCTAACATTAAATCTGCGGTTATCTCCCTTTAATCCCCACTGTGTACATCCTTTGCTATAGGGCTGCTTGCGCCTTTTCACCGGAGTTTTCCTTTTGTGAAGCGCAAGAAAATGTTCATTCCGAAAATGCGGCCCAGAGAAAAAGAAAATTTGAACCATTGCTGTAAACGAAAGGTTTAAAATTAAAACTTCAATCCATATTATTAGGTTGGTGCAAAAATAATGTCGTTTTTTGACGTTCAACTTCAAAAGAAAAAAACGACATTATTTTTGCACCAACCTAATAGAAAGCGCTATGACATTTTGAGGGACTTCAGAAATCTTATTTTAAAAAAGAAAACTGTTTTAATAAAAAAAAAAAGATTTTATCAAATTTAACTGACAGTAAAGCTAATTTTGATTGTCGTATGTTTCCTGAATAGAAACGTCTTCTTACCATGATCATCCATTCATCTTCGAGTTAAAAATAATTGTCAGTTCAAATAATTTATAGCATTTCATTTTTCAAATTTATACTAAAAGATTATTCGGATTCTCTACATCAGTAGAAGAGAAAGAGAAATCACAAACAGTAGTAAGTTTGCTAAAAGTGAGGAAGGTTTACAATTTAGGAAAGTCACTAAGGAGAAAATCAGATTTAAGGATTACATAGAAACGAAATAATGGATCAAAGACAAAGAAACAGGAATAGTGTATAATCGAAGCTTATCTCTAAGAATAATGGAATATTAATTCAATGCTATTCGGATATGTGATCCTTTTCTTATATACTTGTCGCACAATGATTTGACTGGTCAGTTCGTTAGACGCATTCCGTGAAGACAAAAGATGAACTTATATCTTCCAAGAAAATATAATTGTAAATGGAAAAAATTCACCAATAAATGTAATAATATATTTAATAGAGGGGCTTCCAAAGTAAGAAGTAACTAAGAAATTCATTTTCTCAGGTAAAATACCTAACAAAGACTGAAGTGTATTTTGGTTGAATCGAACGATTTTTGATTTATTTATTTTTTTGATTTTTTTTGATTTTTTGTTTTTTTTCTTATCAAAATTTGGACGTTATATGAAAAGAGAAAATATTTTTATCGCAATAATTTTTCGGAGAAAATAATGATTTATTGACACATATCTAATTAATTAATCCATAGCTCGGGGGAGAATAAGCGGATTTATATCTTTTCTAGCGCGTAAGTGAATATAACGAACTCACCTTGAATTGCATCTCGTTTCCTCGATTTCGAATTCCGAGGTGGTATCGATTACACCACCCACACATCTAATTTTACAGCACTTGGTCTACGCAAAGTGGTCACGCATCTAGGTACTAACCAGGCTTCATGTTAACTAACTTTGGTGATCGGACGAGAACCGGTGTTTCACCATGATATGGCCGTAAGCTGTAGCACGAAGGATTTGTTTGAATAATGCTGCGTATGTTAACGATTTAAATTCTATTCGTGTAGTTATGCTGATAAATTACTTGCTATATGCATTAATGACCTTTCTCAAAGTTATAGCGACTTACTAAACAAAGCTTAGATGTGGAACAAGGCCAATGGAGCAACCTTGAGTCAAATTCATTTCCTTTCTTTTTATGTGCCAGGTCCTTTAAGGATGTAGGCAATCATGGCTCTCCACCTCCCTCTATCCTTGCAGTTCTCAACAAAATCCTTCCCTCTGCCACCTCCCCCACGTTCTATCACCCACTTTAGTCGTTCAAGTTTTGACCGACTGTTCGGTTATACTCTCATCCTACGGACGGGAGGAACCCGGAGGAGGCTATACCGAAGGGCGGAGTCTCCTTCGGGGAGGTAGACCGGCCCAGAACTCGTTACATACGGGTTCAATGGGCTATTTTTTGGCCGAGCCCACGGGCTCGGAATGCCCACGTTAAAAAGGCCTTGTGCCCTCATGGGGTGGTGACTGAATATCATCACCCACTTGCTTAAGTCCGCTAGGTATGCCATACGTTGTTTTCCCATGTTCTCTTTTTCCCTCTATTCAACCCGTGAGTATCAGATTCTCCAGGTTCTCCTTCCTCATTATGTGCCCCATAAACTGCAGCTGCCTCTTCCTGATGATAAGTATAAGCCTTCTCCTTGTTTGCATCCTCTCTTAGACTCATCGTTGCTCAAACGCTCGGTCCATGATATCATCAGCATCCTCAAGTAGCACTATATCGCCGTCATCTCGAGTCTCTTCTTCATCTTTGAGGAAATCGTCCAACATTTGCTGCCGTAAAGAAGAACAGATGCAACGTAACAGCTCATTATTCTTTTCTTTGTTACCAAAAATACTCCTGTCTTTAAATACTCTGCACAGCTTTTGAAATGCATCCTTGGCCATCAAAATACGTTTACGGATCTTAGTCTCGCACTTAGCGTCCTCTGTCAAAACGCTTCTCAGTTATTTAAACTTCCACGCCTGCTTGATTCTAGTTTTCCTAACCTGAAAATCGCATTTCAGTCTCATCCTTTTACTGATGACCATGCATTCTGTTTTCTTGTAGTTAATGCTTAGTCTCTTCTTCACACTCTCCATTGCTACCCTCGGTAAGAGATTTTGTAATTTTCTTTTCCTTGTCTGCTATCAGTACAGTGTCATCTGCATATTATTGTTCAAATTGCGGCCGCCATTGCTAAATCCCGATAGGGTTTCCAAATCTCTCAGAACTCACTATTCAGTGATAATTGATCTAACGAGACAAGCTTGCTAACCAATATGCTTCGTATAGGTGCCCAAATCTTTCTCAAAGTTATAGAAAATTTAATCTTAGATTTTCGCTTGTAGGATTTTACACGATCAACAAATTCTACAAAAAAATGTAATCCTAAAATTATTGTCGTTTGCAAGTTTCTCAAGAGCATTCACTGAAGCAGAAATTGAGCGCTCACATTATACGCTTATAACTGCAAATAGTGTAAAGCAAAAAGCCTACACGCATCTTCTTATGGAAATCCATTTTGTAATCATTTGCCGGAACTAGCAACTTAAAGGTCTTTAGTTTTACACATTGGCTATAAAACTCGTCTCGAAAAATAATTCACTAATGTGATGAATTCAGTTCTAAGCGACTAACTTCCAAAGCCTAGACTACGCATAGTTAATAATCTTATGATATTAAGATTATGGCGCATCTTCACATGTAAAGAAAAGAGGCTAGGAAGTATATGTTACGCTTATTTTCTAAGTATAGTATGTATTTGACTTGAAAAAAAGGATATGATATGCTGACTGGTTCGAACACTGACTCTGTCGGAAAATTAATGCTTTTCGAAACGGCAAGAAACCAATACTCCCTATTATCTGTCAGACATGTTGGCAAGCTCATGGTTACTTCCCTGCAGCATATATTAGGTTGGTGCAAAAATAATGACGTAATAATGTCGTTTTTTGACGTATTTTGTAACGTCAAAAAACGACATTATTACGCCATTATTTTTGCACCAACCTAATACAATGTACCTTAGACCAATCTGTCAAAAAATACTTGGAGAGGGGTTGGGCACTGAGAAAATTACTGGCCTTAATTGCTGAAATGACATAACATATTGTCTTATCGGGAAATCAACCAACATTCTTCTAACAATGTTACAACCACCGGGCTACTTGTAAAATTTGCCATTCATAAATTCTGTATTCTCTTTTGAATAATTTATATATCTGATCTTGTGAACAAATTATCGACCTGTCAGTTGGATGATGTTGACGTCACTCTGGAAGAAGCAGAAATTTTCTACAAAATAAAAGTCTGATGTCAGTCAAGGTGAATTCATTGTCATAAGACAGTAATAAGTAATCAAATGTAACACTGCTTAAAGTCAGATATGTCTACAACATTGTCTTTTGTACGAACTTTCACTTCTATTTTCATCCATGCGTGACAGATATCGACCGTAGTTGGAGTTTGGAACTTGATAAATATTCAATGCTTCCCCGGTGCCTTCAAAATACTGAGGAAAATATTGTACAAAATGGAGAGTTCTCATAAAAGGGAGTGCGGTTGACCTGGCAGAAGAATAAAATCGGCGACCCGAATTCAAACTTCCGCAGGAGCAGTTTGTTTTCCCTTTGCATTAATACCCTTAGGAAGTGCTTGAATCGATTTCTTACACTAACAATAGAGAAAATAACAGAGGATTTGAACCTTTTAACCCTGTAAGGGAGTGCATCTTGTTTGTCGTGCTATACTCTGGTCCTGTAAAACAAAATGTCACACTTGCTATAAACAAGATTGAGTCTTCATAGATCCGTTCGGGATATACAAATGAAAAGCATTGCTTCATATGTCGGGCAACACGGAAATCAATTTTGTATTTGCTGTTCTAATAAACTTGTTCCAGGATACGGTGAATCGAGATTTTATTTCCCCTTTCAATTTTAAATACTTTTTAATTTTGTCTGGAATGCCTTCTTTTCTTTTGCTTTACTTTTAAATTATTGTTTGGTCATTTGATAATCTAGTGTTTATTATCTTTTCTTCAGTTCTATTGCAATTTCTGTCTGTCATGAATTTCTAAACTCACAAAATATAATTCAATTTTACAATGAATTATTCGAACTCATCTCGATCTAGGTTAACATAATCACATCACATTTGCTGTTGGTACCACTGACATTCTTCCTGTTCAAAGCCATATTGGGAAATTTGAACTGACCCCTTTATTCAATCCACAGATTCCAAGTCGAATATAATTACTTAATTGATCCTTACAATGTTGCTCTCACTGATTCGACAAATTATCATGAATTTTAGTGCCTTAAACAGAGTTTAAAATTACAACAACCACGCAAGCTGCATCAAATGCGGACGTATGATCTTTCTTTTTCTAGATCAAATCAATATAATCATTATACAGTGTAACCCGGATATAAGAGAGTTGTCGGGACCGGAAAATAAGTCTCTTATATCCGGGTTTCTCTTATATCCCGGTTTGGTCTATTTTGTTTAGGTAAGTATGGCTCTAATTTGGGACATAGAGAACATCTCTCTTATATCCGGGTTTCTCTTATATCCGGGTTACACTGTACATTAGAAAGCTTTATTCATTGTCAATAATATTTATGTTTTCTCTATCTAATCTGTCTCGTTTATGATTTGTGTATTTTAGATAGTGTCTGGAATGTCAGGGATACTGTCTAGAAGTATTAGGTTGGTGCAAAAATAATGTCGTTTTTTCACATAGTAACATAATGTGAGAAAACGACATTATTTTTTCACCAACCTAATAAATGCTTCTGAGAAAATTAATAATATTCTTATATTTTTGGTATTGTAATAGGTGATTTTTCGGATAGGTAGAACAAATAATTTCATATTACGGTTCTTTTTTTTTTTTATCTCTGGTTAAAAGTTCCTCAAATCCTACTTCTCGAAATCTGAAATAACCGACTGTGCTTTCATAAGTTAATGGGTGCAGCCTGACCAATCAGATCTGAGGAAATCAGTTTTTGAGAAAGATGATTCAAAGGAGACAAGTCAGACAAAAAGTACAAAAGTCAAGAGAGTCTGACACTATGCTTATTGATCTGTTTGGACAATTTGGATTCTCATTCCAAAAACTGACCTTCTTTGAAACTAGCATATTATCGGGTGCGGGCAGATTGATTGATATTTGATGAGGATTATAAAAACATACAACCATTCCTTCAGGCGTGGGTGATCAAGGTTCTCTACAAGTCTTTTAAGTACCTGAAAAATTTGATATACATTTAGAAAATATTCTCTTAATGTTCGCTTATTAACATTTATTTTTCCCTCTTTATCATTTCTCTCTTCTCTTTTTTTCTTTTTTTTAATGTTTATTTTATTTTTTCCTTTTGTCTTTCCTTCTTAAATTTTCTTTTCAATTTATGTTGTTTGTTTTTTTCTTTTTCATTTCTCTCTCCCTTCTCTTCATTTTAATATTCCTTTAATGCTCTTTCTCTTTTCCTCTATTTTCCTCTTTGGTTTCTTCCTCTCTGTATAATATCCTACTTTATTTTTCTTTTCTACAATCGTTCTATTGTTTTTTGTTTGTTTTTTGTTTTATTTATTATTTTTTTGCTTTTTTTCTCTTATTCATTGTTGTTTTTGTGGGGTACTTCTACTCGCCTCTGTGCCTGTATTAAGCTTTCTCGTGGTCTTCTCGTTCCATATCATTGGATTTCCACTTCGTTTTACGTTCAATAAATTAACTTCAACTTGCGATTTTTGCGTTTGAACTTTAAAGAAAATCGGAAACTCTAAACAATCAAGGTGATTGTGCTGCTTCTATGAAAATATTACACATGCTATTCTGCGTCAATTCACAACGTTGATAATTGTAATATTTTTATTATTATACCGAAAATTCATGGAAACATAAGTACAAATATGAAACTTGTGAACAAAAAGAGTGAATATTGCGTGCCGTTTCATATTATAATTTCATTTTATAACCGGATCCATGCCGACAGCCTGTCATAGGTTTTTACTGTATGCCTAATGGCGTTACTGATCTTAATCAATTTTTATTGAGTATTGATTGTGACAGATTATTTCCATCAAACGTTAACCGGGTTTGTCTCATTATTCTTCGATATTTGAAAATTATTTTTATTTTTACTTTTGGAAATCTTTTATAAAAGTAACTACATATCTGCCCGATTATAATGCTTTAAAAAGATGAGAATAAACATTGTAACAACCATAAAAACATTATACTTAATTTGCTTTTGATCAATTATTGTTGTTTTGATATTTTCTTGTAAGTTAATCAGCTAATTAGTAGACAGCCAATTACTAGTGGATTAATAGGTGTTGTGACCTCGTTGCCAGAGGTGGTCTTTTGTTGTTTTTAATAGATTTTGTACGGAACTAGTTCTGCTTTCAATGAGGCGGCTTTTTCCGCCTTCAAGAAATACAAATGGCCGCCATCTGAACGAAGTGGCAGTTCTGTTATAAAGGATGCTTTCGTGTTGCATTCACACTTATAGTTCATGGAGAACAAATCGTCCAGTTTTTTTTCTATTCTACCGTATTAGACAATTGTATCGACAATCTTATTCTAGGATGGTCAAATGAAAATGCAACTTCAGCACAGAGAAATACATGTATTATATTGATCACTGTTGATTACAAGATTGACTAACTAGTAATTTAGATATAATGGTAACTGGATCTGACATGCCTAACCGCTCGGACACAAAAACGACTGATGAATGTAGGTGAATATAATTATGATGAATTTCCTATTCTTCGAGTCAGGGCATGGCTGATTATGACTCTCAACAACTTCCTGTCTTTTGTTGCCCTTACTAAAGCTTGTCTTTTGCCTATCTTTCATAATCCCAGTTCTGACAACTATTTACACAAACTTGTTCGATATCTTAATCCCTACATTCCTCTGTCTCTTTAGCATTCAAGTGAGTGTCAAATTTTCCAAGCCTTTTTCCTCATTATTTTCTGTATAAATTCCAGTTGTTTCTTTCTGATTTCAAGTATAAGTGTCATTTTTTGGCATTGTCATTTTCCCTAAAAATTCTTCGTTGCTCACATGTGCATTTCCTGGGATTCTTACCGTTCTTCTGTAGAACCACATTTCTGGTGCCTCAAGTGTTTTCTTCATCTGTGAGGAGATTATCCCGCATTCACTGCCATAGGAGAGGGCTGAGATTACCTAAAATTTCGGTACTCTTAGATTTTTTTTAGTAATATTAACATTACAAATGATGGATTTAAGGAAAACAAAAAGTATGATTTGAAACTGTGAAGTTCTTTTAAATTGACCAGTGCAAATACTTTTACTGCTTTTTAACAAATTGTGTCCGTCATATTTTGGCATTAGTTAGCGTGTATTCGTCTGGCATAAGGCCACGAATATAGAGAACTACATAAGTATCAAGTTTATTCTTGTCTGCCAGATAATATCTCCTTCAACCTTACTTCACGTTTAGGCAGGGACTTCAAAACCATCTCCGATACAGCCATCAAGGGTGAAGGGAGAGAAAGGGAATAAGCAGTGAGGATGCTGATCCTGATCCATGGAGGCCATCTTAATCATTCTCTACATTCAAGTGTGTACTGACAAAATTTGACTTACCTTGAAACTATTGTAGTGCAAATGCTAATATCGCCTATTAAATAAACAGTAATATATATATGTATGTGTGTGTGTGCACGCGCTTGTGTGTGTGTTTGGTTGAATAATATGGGCATATTATGTCTATTTATTTTTATTTTAATCATTTCGAATTCTCTGATAATTCAAGAGGAATAAAATATGTCCAGATTATTCAACCAAATAGGCTTGAATGAATATATGCTGCCTAATGTGATCATGGACCTAAAGCTTACTAGGTAGGATTTGCGTTGCTTTCCCATATGTCTCTCTTACCTTCAATCGGTCTTGCGAGTATTAAATTTTCCAAGCACTCTTTCTTCTCCACAATGTCCAGTCCTTAGTAGCTCTTAATAATTTATGTCTATTTACCATCTCTCCCAAACCATCCACGACCATCCATTCAATAAAGTTCGCCACGTTACTTTTCCTTATCTCTCTCAACTTCAAACTGTTTTGTGAGTATCAAATTTTCTAAGCCCTCTTTCCTGATTATGTTCTACATAAATTTCAACTGTCTTTTTCTGACGTTAAATAGAAGTGTCTTTTTATTACTATTTTCTTTATAACTTCGTCTTTGCTTATATGGTCGATCCATGGTATTCTCAGTATCTTTCTGTAGAACCAGATTTCTGTTGCTTCAAGTCTCTTCTTCATCTGCGAGGAGATTGTCAAGCATTCACTGCCATGCAAAACGACGTAACAGTTAACTACTAGTTTCTTTGTTTCTAATGATATGTTTCTGTTTCTTAATACTTTGCTCAGCTTTTTGAAGTCATCTTTAACTATCCCATTTTGCCATTGGATTTCCATCTTGTACATTCCGTTCTCTGTTAATATCCTTCCTATATATATCTAAATTGTTTCACATATTTAATATCGCTTATCCGATTTGTAATTTGCATGTTGGGTTCTTCCTTTTGCTAATAACTACGCCTATAGGTAATACCAGGTTTTATCAATTTCATTTGTCTCCTGAGCCGCTCGTCAATTTAAACATATTTTCCTGCACTGCGAGGAATAATTAAAACAAATTCTGACATGTTTAGCACAAAACAAAAGGCAGTCTTCTTATATCACCAATTTCTTCACCAGATTGTTATAGAAAATGGGAAATAATTGGAGAATTTTAACAACAAATACAAAATGCATTAATTATCGTCCTATTTGATAACAAGACCAATGATGTAACCAGAATTTAATCCACGAAAAGTACTTTTGTGTATCTCAGAGTTAATATCTCTTGATATCCACTAATAATTGTAAAATTACGGAAACAATCAACATCGCTGACATTGTCACCGATTCGAGCTTGTCATTGAATGCATAATATTTGCAATTGGTAGACAGAAAGTGTGCTATCAGCCAGCATTAAAATGTTAGGCTAAACTCAGTAGAAAAGAAACAACATCAAATACCGTTTTACCTCCTCTTCTATACTCCGGATTAATATTTGTTTCAAGCTTGAGAATATTTTCTTAGCGCCAGGACATTTAAGTAAAAGGTAGATATCAGTTTATGTTTCTCATTTTTCGTTGCCTACCTCATGATTTTATTGCAGCAAATAGGAAAATTTATTGACCTAATAGAACTGACAATGGCGGTGATGAATAAAATTTGGCACATATTTATCATCCATTTTTATCTCCTGGAAAATACCACAATCTATGCATGAAATGGTCGATAGTAATACCATTAGTTATAATGACCGCATCAGAATACCGATTGAATTATTCCTATTTGAGATCAAATTTAGTTTTTAGATGATGTGCGATTATTAAGGAGACGACAATAGATAAGATGTATGAAGCGGAGACAGTTTCATCACTGACAATGGATTCGTGTTCATGCGGATTTGATCGAAGAAGACATGTCACTTTTTTAGCAAGATTCTTCATTGATAAAGAACAAGTCTCTGAAGAAATAAACGAAAATCATTTAAGAAAGTTTCCCAGTATTCTCTATCAAATTATTGTATAGGTAAAGTAAATGTAAAAATAGGTGACCTCATTATGTGTCATAGATAGATAGATAGACAGATAGATGTCATTTTTAGCAAGATTTTGTCAACATTTGTTCATCGTTAATAAATAACACGTCTCTAAATATATAAAAGAAAGTCATTAAAAATAGAAAAGAAATAGGTGACCTTCTCATTATGTAGCATATATATATATATATATATATATATATATATATATATATATATATATATATATATATATGTATGTATAAGGATATTACAGCGAAAACATGTCAAAATCGCTACACAGTTGCAATCGGGTTTCGATGCATAGCAATGCATCTCCTAAGGCGATTGTAAATTACTGACTAGTGAACGATTGTATTAGATTTATTTAGATTTAAAAACAAGACAAAATACAATCTCTTTTTACGAAAAAAATGAAAATAGAGGTGATAAATTTTGTTGGTGTGTTCTATCAATCAAATATGACCTACGATAAATAAAAACCAATCGATAAGTTTATTGGCATCAAGTGGATACATATGGTTACAGAGATTATACATGCCAGACAATGCAGTTTACTAAGAAATAACAGGTGGGGTAGACGGGCAATTTAACAAAATTCTAAACAAATTATATACTTTGTGAATTTCCTATATATTTTTTGTAGTTGATAAATAAATGGCTTCTTTAAGGCACTAGTAACTAATTTAAACGTATAGAATTATTTTGTAAATATGTAACTGTTAAGAAAGACTATGAAACAGCCCTAAAAGATAGCGGATTCCCAGCAACACTCACATACTCAACACAAAACACAAAAAAGGCCAACAGGAGAAGAAACATCATATGGTTCAAACCACCGTACAGCAAAAACGTAAAAACAAACGTAGGAAAAATATTCTTCAAACTCTTACACAAACACTTCCAGGAATCAAGCAGCCAACACAAAATATTCAACAAAAACACAGTTAAAATCAGCTACAACTGCACCGAGAACATGGCACAAATAATAAAAAAGCACAACAGGAAAATAACCAACAAACCACACGAACAAATTATACGCCATTTGTTCTCATTTTACATATATATATATATATATATATATATATATATATATATATGAAATATATATATATATATATATATATATATATATATATATACATATATATATATATATATATATATCTTTATATATATATATATACATATATATATATATATATATATATATATATATATATATATATATATATATATATATATATATATATATAAAGAGAGAGAGAGAGATAGAGAAATAGAGATAGAGAAAATACTGGAAAACCTATATATTTATTTTAGGATATTACAATGAAAACATGTAAAAATCGCTACACTTTTGCAGTAGTCTTTCAATGCGTATCAATGTATCTCATCAGGCGATTGTAAGTTACTGGCGAGTGAAAAATTTATTGGGGGCTTTACTCTGATCAACAAATTAAATGTAATCTACCTTAATTTTAAACTAAGCGAAGGAACAAAAATTAAAATTAATATATATATATATATATATATATATATATATATATATATATATATATATATATATATGTGGTAGAATATGATACCTAATATTCTGTATATCAGAACAATGTTAGGTAAATGAATGACAAACTGGAAGAATTCTGTGCAACACGTTTCGTCCTCTTTAAGGACTTGATCAGACTTGTAAATATAGAAATGCATATGTAGTAATTGAAATGAAGCGCAATGTCAATACAACTATTAATTTTAACACTGATTTTTGATGCCATAAAATACTCTCTTACGCATATATACACACGCACGCACACAGCCTATCTCTCTATCTTTCTCTTTTTTTCTTCTCTCTTTTTCGCTTTCTCGTATTAACTGGTATTTTAAACTGAAGTGTAAATGACAGCCAGTTTCATCCTCATTTCTGCAATAATTTTGTATCGCATTCTTTTAATTAATCTCTCGACAGAATTATGTCTTTCTTTAATTCCCTGATCATGCCTTTTTCTTACCTTTTTTTTTTTTTGGAGGGGGATTGTCTTGCAATGTTCCGATAATTACGAACGCAACAATAACACTTATATTTCACCATTTCCTCAGACAATGTGCAAGGTCCAGATAATTTACCAACTTTTCGATTATACTTCAGATCTACTGGTTTACTATGGTATCATCCAATCCTTCACGGTTACACTTACTCTCTTTATATGATATTTTAGTACATACACTTATTATGTGGTTCACTGTCACATTTTTATATTTTTTGTAACCTAGGGAAAGTTAGGAAATAGAATAATCAAGAAAGTTTAGTAATGAACGATGATACTTAGGACAAGAACAACACATATAAGATTCGCCAGCGGCGAGTAGAAGAAGTAGTCAAGTGAATTCAGCAATGAATCTCCAGCTGCAGAATATCTACCAATGGCCCCACGCGGTCAGATGTGGCATAAGGCCAAATTTAATGTGCGTTATCTGAGCTCGGAGGATCGGCCAAAAATTCCCCATAGACCCCGTATAAAACGGGGTCGAGTCTCAAGACGAGACTAGGTCCTTCGACATAGCCTCGTCTGGGGATCCTGTCTTCCTGGAGGCAGAGAGTTTGTCCAGCACAGTCGGAGACGAATCTCCAACTGTAGGATATCTACCAACCGCCCCACGCGTTCAGATATGGCACAAGGCCGGATTTAATACGTAGTATCCGAGCCCGTAGGCCCGGCCCCAAATTCTCCTTAGACTCCGTAAAAAACGGAGTCAGGTAGCTGTTTCCCGAGACAAGACTCTGCCCCTCAACATATCCTCCTCTGTGGATCCTTCACACCCAGAGGCAGAGAATTTGACTAGCGCAGCTGGAAATGAATGTCCAACTGCGGACCAACATGCAGTATTTACTTCTGTATTTATTTGAATGGTGACATACACATTATCGTCAGTAAATATGCTACAACAATTTTCAAAGAGACTTTCCTTTTTTTCTTATGTTTTGTTTTATTTAGAAAAGAGTTGATTTTAATGGAGGTGATTTGAGACGCTAGTCCAAAAATTAATTTCTACTGTTCTTCTTTCAATTATTATTGAATAGCAGGTAATTGATTAGCAATATGGCGCGCAGTATTTCTAAGAACTATGAGAAGTATGAAGGGATACTTACCAGACATTTAGTATTAACGGAGAAATCTCTCTCTCTCTCTCTCTCCCTCTCCCTCTCTCTCTCTAGAATATTCCTATTGGACTCTCACACATTTATCACAGCCTTTCTTCTACTTTTCGCCGTAGCCTACAAAGCCTTCAGGTGCTTCGTCGCATCTTCATTATTTTAGTACATCCTCTAAAATAACCCGCTTTCAGCTGCGATTTAACTTTGCGAAAAGCCAGAAGTTGCCAGGAGTTAAATCAAGTCTGTAGATGCAGAACTGACTGACATGCGTGTTGCGAAGCTTTGCCAAAATCCCCTTCAGTGAAGAATTTAGTTAATAAGTCTTTGAGAACGCGGTGATTAACACTATACACAAATTCACTATGTGGCGTCTCGCTTCTGACCGAATAAACCAAGATGATAGTTTCTGTTCACGAATAGTAAGATTCTTCCTGAGCATGTTATATCAAGACCGAACAAACGGTATTAGAGATATGTATGTATTCCAAAAGACGTCGTAGTCTAGTTTATGTGCTTGTCAGTGTGATCATGTGTGTGTGAGAAGAGAGGGAAATAGAGAGAGAAAGAAAGGGAGATTAATTATTGAATTCCTTTTGCTTATCTCTCGGAAAATGATTTTCCCCTGAATAAACAGAGATGTGCGAGCAATGTTGAAAGTTGCTTTGAGAATGAGTGTTTGCACACATACGCCTCATTACCATTGCTTCCAGTTGATGAAACAGACTAGACAAACGCGCACACACATGCGCACACGTGCGTGTGTGTGTGTGTTTGTGTGTGCAAATATGTAGAAAAATAGGAAAGAACACGTTAGGTAAATAATCTGGAGTTCTTTAGTATTTTTGTTTTTATTTTTAAAAAAACAGTGCTCCATACAGAAGTAGAGCTTAAATTATAATTATTTAAAAAAAAATATGACCCCTTCACTACATAAGAGTTCTCATGTTTCAAAAACAAGAGCAAAAAAACAATATAATTAGTGAAATTAAATTGAATTAAAGTACCAAGCCCTATTTTCGCTTTAGGATGAAACAGGGCTTGATATTTTAAATCAATTTAATTTCAATAATTATATTGAGTCTTTTGGCTCTTGTTTTTGAAACATGAAAACTCTTACATAGCGAAGGAATCATATTTAAAAAAAATAATTTATATATATATATATATATATATATATATATATATATATATATATATATATATATATATATATATGTAATCCATATTATAACAAAAAACATTTGCGATTTTTCTCTTCTTTTTTAAAATATAGATTTTCTCTCGTTGGAACAATTAGAAACTTTTTCCATATATATATATATATATATATATATATATATATATATATATATATATATATATATATATATATATATATATATATAACTCAAACAATACATCAAATGCGTTGGTTGCTTAACGTAACGAGAATGGCAACAATTTTGACATAAAACCAATTCACTACGACGAAAATGTTTCGAGAGTGCCTTAAATAATGAATTTTTGCCCCCACCCTCACCCCGGTCTTACAATATTTCACCATTTCTGGCAGAACTTCTGTTATTACGATGTAGGATATCTACTAACAAAAATGATGGCAGGAAATAAAAAAAAATCTAAATGAAATCGGATAGAGGAAAAAAAAAATCAATTTAAAATTCCCAGCGCACGTGCTGTCGCACCAGTAACAAACTTAGCTCCATTAAAGTAGGTACCTTTAAATATCTAGGTTTTAACTAATAGTAACTTAGTTGTTTCCCTTGACATTTGCATCATAAAATTTAAAAATTGCACAGTACATAACCTTAGCGTTTTTCACTTCATAAGTAAAAATTTCATTTTCAGATGAGCACAACAATTTTGTCTTAGAAATACAAGAAACACCACAAACAAACAGATTAACCACAAATGTACATAGATGATAAATGTAACCTAATCTATGTGCCAACACGCTGTCATTTAACGAAAACGTTCTTTAAACGTAATAACTCAAAAACGAAAAAATTTGCGGATATATTAGGTTTGTGCAAAAATAATGACGTTTTCTCACATAGTAACATATGTTAGAAAACGTCATTATTTTTTGGACCAACCTAATATGTTTGTATTGACTTTTTCCTAGTTTTGGTGTGGAGAACCCGACCTTAAGTTTTATAGAAGTATACACACTATATATATATATATATATATATATATATATATATATATATATATATATATATATATATATATAATGAAAAACAAACCACTTTAAGGTACCATTACGATAATTTATTTCACCTAAATCCTTTTTTAAGGATTCCGGATCATCAGGTAAAACTTCCAACAATGAATTGAGAGGAAATATATATATATATATATATATATATATATATATATATATATATATATATATATATATAAAGCCCGGTGTCATCTTCTAGAAAACTGTCACTCCGATTTATCTGAGATACGCAAGATTTTATATATCTTTGGATTCAGGTGCTAATGGCATTGAAAATCTATTCTCCGACAATTTGAAATGATCGCATTCCTAATGTTTGCGATTAACTAAAGTGCATTTTTAAAAGATCCCATTAAACAAATTGACGTACAGATGAAATGCTGTTTTTATCTATTGAAAGCACATTCTTCTGGCAAGAAATGAAATTCAGTCTGGTAAAAAGCATCAATTACATACACCAAGTGTCATTCTGCTAGTTCAAAAATATCGGATAACTATTGGACCTTTACTTTTAAGTAATACAATATATTTTTGTCCATCTATGAAAAATATTGTTTTTTTCTGGAAAATAAAACTCAACATGCCAATACCAGTTTTTATTACCACGTGACCAGCTATTTTCAAGAGGTTTAGATGTAGGTGCGGAATTTTGAATGAGACTGTCTTTTCTAAATGCTTTACAAATATTAGTATGACTTTTACAAAATATGGAGAGGTTCCGAAATTCATATCAATCCTATCTCTTTCAAACTGTATGAGTTCGTGTCAGCCATCTTTATATGCACTATTTACATTATTCAGACTATTGTCCTCATCTTTGTCGCTATATTGATTACAAGGTTTCGGCCGTTGTACGCTCCGGCCTTTTCCAGGTGGTTGGAATGTCGAACTGAAGCCTTTATTTCGCTCACTAGAGTAGACTGTTCTAGTTCTACGTGCCATGTTTAATGGATGTCATTTGACAGTTTTCTCCTGTTAATTCCCTTCTTCAAGTTCTCCACTGCCCTAACCTGGTATTGAACTCACACTCTTTGGGTCCTGTCACTAGATTTAACTAATAGTGTATATAATACCTCATCTCAGAAATATAGACAGAAAATTTATATGTAGGGGTAATATGACTTTCAGGCCACCCTGTAGTTTAAACACCATTCTTCTTGATTAAATGCTGCTAAGTTTCGAACGTCCAGTATAGAAGTAAATTTCCCCTAACATGTCCCACTATCTGTTTTTAAACAACAGCGTAAAAATGAATATCTTTTATCTGTAACAGCAATATAATCAAGGTATATCGAGGAAACTAGAGGGTGGTCCGTAAATCATATCACCCTTATATCATATATTTTTCTATTTCAGATGACTGACACGAGCGCCTACAGGTCGCAGGTGACAAGACTTTCGGAGCACCCTGTAGATTACTTTTTTTTTTTAAATATGTAGTTTGAACTGCTTTAAATCGATATCCTTCGTTTGTGGAAGCATGTGAAGTAGCTCTAAAAGGAAGGCTTGATAATGTACGTTTTACAACAAACTGGACCTAGGAGGCTTACAAAATGGGAGAAATCTTTGTTTTTCAGTGTCTGATGACATTTAACTGACATCAGAATGATATATGATTGTCTATGCAGTCTGATCAAAAATTATAGGCACTGGTATTATAAAAAGAAAACTACAACACATATCAATTCGGCATTTAATCTCCTTCGAAGTAGCCCCCTTCTGAAGCCACACACTTTATCCAGCGTCGTTTCCCTTAATGGAAGTATTCCTGGAATTCCTCTTTTGGGATCGTGAGCAGCTGCCTTTGAGCATTCTCTTGGATTTGCTCGACGTCTTTAAATCTTGTTATTTTCATTGGGGTGATGTAGTGGGGAAAATGTCGCAAGCGCTGAATCTGGGGAACATAGTGGATTTCGGACCTGGGGAATGTAGGTCTTGGCCACCAAAACTGCTGCACAAGCCGAGACCACTGAATGAATTCCGGTGGTATTTTGAGATGACCACACTCTACAAGCTTTCGTTCCAAGTACGGATTTTAATGACAAAAGTACGTAGGTGTAGGCTTTAAGGTAGCTTTATTCCACTGAGAATACAAGGTTCGCGTATAATCTCCGTTTATAGTCCCAGTAAACAGAAATAGCTCTCTCAAATAGGAGAGTAACAAAACAAGGGGAGACCACTCTTTATTATTCATAACACTGGTATAACAACGTTATACAACGTGTGCGCGATAGAGTTTAAGGTCAATATTTGCCATGTCGCTTCACTCTGCGCATTTTATTTCCATTAAAATAGCAATTGTCCCGATAGATTTTGCTCACACTTTGAAAACTGTTTTCTCGCTCTACGAAGTAATCTTATGTCATTTGCTCTCAAAGTTTGCAAATAAACTAAGTTCTTCATACTACGCAGTAATTTACATCCAATATTTCCTTGTTATGTCATTAAAGACGTTGACATTTTGTCTTTAATAATGTCCTTTTCTTTTCGTTTCAACAGGCGTCTACGAATATTTCTCTCCTGATTTTAAACTTGCTGTTCAAGAAGACAACGCAACACATTATATCAACGTCATTGACTTAAATCATCCCCGACGCAGCACTGACTATGAAGAAATTAACAGAAGTAAGTATTTTTTCTGCGATACGATACGTTCTATATATCGTTACAAAATTCTGATACAAATACACCGCCGAGTTTTAAGCAGAATTTCCAGAATAATACTGGATCATACATTTTTCGAAACAGTTGAATCCAGGTTATAATAATAATAATTCAGTAATCCATCTCTTATTCACTAAATATACTAATTATACATATAAAGATATATCGGAAAATTAAACAAATATTTCTCATATTATATTCTGAATGACAAGAAGCTTTTTCCAAAAATGTCCCAAGCTTCATGAAAGAATGTTGGCGAACTTTTCATATATCACTGTATTCCTTAGTCACCGGGCTGGATAAGGGATGGAAAGGTTGGTACTAAGTATGGTGGAAGCATAAGATTCTTACAGCAGTCTTTGAGGAATTTAAAACAGTGGTCCAGAATAAGAATTTTTCTATTTATATTTTAACATCATGATGTGCAGTTTTTTGTTGACTGTGTTTAATATTTTAATAATTTTTATTATTTGAATACGTCGCTTTTTATTTAAAAAAAAACCCAGCTCTACTCTGTATTGAGTCCTCTTTTAAATTAAATGTTACGGACAGTGCAATTATACTCCGTTTTTTTCTCATGTTACATACATATATATACATATATATATATATATATATATATATATATATATATATATATATATATATATATATATATATGAAGAGAGAAAGTGAGAGTCATGTCTTGGCTTTGCAAAACGAAGATCAAGAGGGAGTCTGTACACGTCACTTGCAGGCACATTTGTCACTGATAAATCCAATACGGGACAGGCATACATGGTCGCAGTATTTGTAGCTGAAAGTCCGGCCTGGGCTCGATGGTATAGCACTGAAGTACTTACTCTTCATCTTCTTGTCCCTGAGAGAGGCCCTGAAGGTATTTTCAAAGAAAGAGATACCATGGTTGGTGGTGATACGCCTGTCATCACGGTTCCCAGCTAGGGTTGACCATTGGTAATGGCTGATATGTCTTTATATATATATATATATATATATATATATATATATATATATATAGACAATTTTCTTTATATATAATAGACTTTTTTCCTTCAGGTAGGTATAATACATATTTTATTGTCGGTTCTGAATCTATCCTCAACATACTGTTGTCTGCTTAGCCTCTTTTGTTAAGTTTACGTCCGCCGATAAATATATGCTAGTATATCTTTTAATCATTTGAGAAATATTTCGATTTGAGTATCTTTTACGTGTAGATGAAGCTTTCCTGAAATTTGAAGAGGTTTTTCGTGTCAAAATGTTATCAAATGTCTTTGCGTAAACATTGAAACATACGTACAGATTTACTTTTCAAATAAACGCACACACACACACACATATGTATATATATATATATATATATATATATATATATATATATATATATATATATATATATATACATACACACACACATATATATATATATATATATATATATATATATATATATATATATATATATATATGCATGCATGTATGTATGTATATACCACTCATATTCGTCTAATGGGCGGCTTGCCAGTCCCTGATTCAGAAGCACGCTCAGGTACATTTGTGTTTGTTCAACACCCACAGAGTCAACCAGTGGTTTATACTGCAACTATGCTGAGCAGACCTTAGTTACAGTTTCTGGGAAAGAGCCTGTTATCTAAAATGATCAGCAATCTGAACCACGCCAACACACTCAAACCCTCGGTCAGGATGACTTGTGAATCGTGCTAGCGCAGCTATCGAAAATCCAAGTGATCCGTTTACTCAATTGCACTCTGAAGGCTTGGGTCAGCGCAAGGTATAGTTTTCTGGCACTTACCAAATGTGCCGTACGCTGGGATCGTCGCCCTCCAGACCATTAACATCTGGAATCTCCTTCCTGAAAAGTCAACCGCGGTGAGATTCGAACCCGGGTCTCATGGTCATAGAGCGAACGTTACGGCGAGTTATCGTTATTTAGACTATTTATATTCAGACTATTTTCCTCATCTTTGCTGTTGTTATCACAGCGTTTCAACCGTTGTATTCTCCTGCCATCATATGATATATATCGATCTGGATAACTTATAGGAAATTCTGAACTGGACCCTTTATTTAATCTACGGGGATAGACTATCCGCGTTCTAGACATGGTCAGTGGAAGAAGAAAAGTCTACCCTATAGATTAAATAAATGCGTCCAACTCAGAATCTTTAGTAGGTTACCCAGATCGATATACACGTGATGAAGACCGGAGATGAAAACGGTCGAAACGTAGTGATAAAACCAAGAAAGATGACGATAATAGTCCGAATATAAAGAGTGTATACAATTCTACTATTGTTCAACTAATAAAAAAAAAATATGAAAAATGTTATTTAAAAAAACGCCATGAGCACATCGATGTCATCGGTATTATTGACTATTAGTCCCTATGGGAAGTAACAGGGTGTCATGACTTTAGTTACCCCCCCCGCCACTATGCACACTGTCGATGTGAATTTGTGTTCTTCGCCGTAGGTATCTGCACGCAGTAAGCGTAACGCTAATTGTGGTTTTTACTCATCTGGTTTCCAATATTCTATTGATGGATGGTCAATGCCATGAGTAGAATGAAATAAAAATGAGAATGTTAAATTTGGCGCATGCGGTATAAGATAATGTTAGTTTGTATTCAATTCATGGCAAGATAATGTTGTAAAATATATGGCGTCCACTATAGAAAGACTGAAAGAGAGAGAAAGATTTTTATCTGCTGAAGTTTGTCAAAAGTGTGCTTATCATTGTTGTTGTTGTTGTTGTTATTGTTGTTGTTGCTATTGTTTTTGTTGTTGTTGTTATTATTATTATTATTATTATTATTATTATTATTATTCATTTTCTTTTTACTTCACAGCGATTTCTATTTTACAAGCGAAGAATATCCACACCGTTGTTGGGCCATTTGACCGTGGCACCTCGATTGCCACTGAAGAACTAGAGATTCCATACATCTCTACGACTGCAGTCACTCTCGAAGAGAACAATGCAATCTTCCAGATGATACCAGACAAGAACGAGGTGAATCTGGCAATGTTGAATCTCATCAAAGTCTACGATTGGAAAAATGCTGGAATGTTCTACGATAGTGACACAGGTAAGTGTATACATATTGTAGTGACAAAAGTACGCAGGTGTAGACTTTAAGAAAGCTTTATTCAACTGAAAATACAAGGTTTGTGTATAGTGTTCTTTTAAAATCCCAGTAGACAGAAATAGCTCTCTCAAAGAGGAGAGTAACAAAACGAAGGGAGACTAATCTTGATTATTCATAACACATATCTTATTAGGTCTGCTTTGTGGCTAACATGTTTCTAATCGACGCCGGTGATTATTGTTAGAGCCAAAATAAAGTTCCAAGATTTGGAATCTTGGTTTTTATGGAAGGTAAACTTATTCAGTTTAAAAGTTTATAATGATACATTCGACCTTTTGTGCTGGATTAAGTAATATAGCCTAAAGAACATTTGATAAAGTACGTCACAAATAACTGTTGTTAAATTATTGGTACTGACTGGGTGGATGGGCTTCAGTCACTTTCCAACCGCTGTAAGGTTGCTTCTCTGTGTCTTTTTTATAAATACTTTTATGTTAATTGTTCGGGTGAGAACTTCGATATGGTACCTAGAATTTTTTTTTTTTTAAATTTAAGCGTCGAGATCTCATCAATTTACAGTTGAGCTGGAATATATGTAACTAAATTCTATGCTAACAGTTTCTCTTCTTGTATTCGGTTGGTGCAAAAATAATCACGTAATAATGTCGTTTTTTGACGTATTTTTAACGTTAAAAAACGACATTATTACGTCATTATTTTTGCACCAACCGAATACTTCTCGCTTGTGGAGTTTCCTTCCGGCTCCATGCTATTAAGCTATATTTTTAATCTGCAAAAGTTTATATACAACGTCAACCTCTATCTACTTTCCTCCTGATTAATCTATTCCTCCCACCTCATTATTAATGTTTCTATTCCTAATGCCTATACACCCAGTAATCCATTAGTGCTTTTTTCTGACTTGCATGGGACGAAACCCATAAAAACATTGAGATATTTGGCAAGGGTATTGGAATAATCCAGAATATATACTGGCAGAAAATCGCTTGCATACAAATAGAAAATGAATTCAATAAATGTACAAAAATATTAGGTTGGTGCAAAAATAATCACGTTTTTTGACGTTAAAAAATACGTCATAAAACGTCATTATTTTTGCACCAAACTAATAGTAAAGTGTGTCTTCTCATTGGATTTATTCAACCTAAACTGTCAGGAGATTCTGAGAGAATTAAAAGTTCTACTAGAATGCATTACTAACCCCCACAATTTTGTCAATGTAAGATACCTAGATGACACAATATTGGTAAAAAAAAAGGAAACTACAATAACTCCTATAGAATGTAGTGAAGGAAAGCAAGAAGAAAGGAGTAACCTTCAATTGCCAGAAATCAGAAAGCATAGTTATCAGCAAGACAACATCCATCCCAACATAAAATTACAAACTGAGGATAACAAAATCAAGCAAGTACATAAATTTAAATATCTGGGATATGTTTTAACAGAGGACATGGAACGTGGCATTGAAATTCGAAGGCACATTGGGATTGAGAAAGGGGCCGTCCAAAAGCTAAGCATAGTATTAAAAAAAGGAAAATTTCATTAACATCAAAGAAAAGAATACTGAATTGTTACGTCATACCAGTCTTCCTATATGGGAGTAAATGTTTGATAATCTCCACACACACGCGGAGATTTGAAATAATAGAAACATGTTTCTACAGAAGGATGCTGAGAACATATTTTCGATGAGGTTTTAGAGAAACTAGAAACAAAAAGATCTCATGATAAAAAGCAATTGAAATTTCTAAGGAGCATAATGAGGAAAGAGGGCTTGAAAAATGTGGTACACACAGTACAGATTGAAGTCAAGAGGGACAGAAGAAAGCAACGCATGACTTACATAATGAGGAAAGAGGACTTGGAAAATCTGATACTCACAGGAGAGATTGAAGGCAAGAGGGATAGAGTAAAAACAGATAACCTACATAATGACGAAAGAGGGCTTGGAAAATCTGATACCAACAGGACGGATTGAAGGCAAGAGGGGCAGAGGAAAACTACGCATAACCTACATAATTAAGAAAGAGGGCTGGAAAAATGGGATACTCACAAGACGATTTGAAGGCAAGAGGGGCAGAGGAAAACAACAGATAAAATAGCTAGAGAGTTTGTGCAAATGTTTAGAAGAAAAGTGTTTAGGAAATATAACAAAAAGATAAAATATATCAAAGGCATTTTTGTAATTTCAGTGAACACTCGCTTCCACTGTCGTAATTCTCATTGTAGTAGAGACTTTGTAATCACAGATACAACTTTATTAACGCCGTTGAACAATACTGGTGTCAGACGCCTTCGAATAACACTCGCGCTTATAGTAGTTGCTCGATAATAATCGCTCGAACAGTAATCCGTATAGTGACCCGAAAAGAAAATCCTATAGTGAATAGAGTAGAGAATAGCGGTTAATATATTAATAGAGTAGAGGTGCAGATCTGAATAGTAATAGAGGATATAATAGAAATAACGATCCTTTAGCTGTCAGGTGACTTTCTACTTATGCGTCTCCCTAATAGTCACGTGGTCTCCTTAATTCAATAATGAGATCGCCAGTGTTTGCTCACTGGCGATCTATTTTTTAGACTCAAGTGTCGGCAGCAACAAATTATTCCTATATAACAAGCTGCAAAGGAGAGGAAATTGTGGAGAGCCATGATCGCCTGAAAGAACACGGTTCATAGAAGAAGATGAATAACAATATGAACTTTTCTACGCTTTATGTAAAGATTTCGCTTGAAGTATTATAGCTATTTTTATTATTTCGGTCCCTTTCTAGATCACATCGACAAAGCAAGTATCGTATTAAACGAGTCAAATATTGTTTTGGCTTCTCTATTAAGTATATTTCTGTCATAGTGTATTACGTGTGCTATAAAACAAGATCTTTAAAATGCACATAATTTAACAAAACAATGTTTCATTTATATATATAAAAAAAAGAAAAGAAATGCTATTCATCATGAATTGGAAAGTTGAATAACTGAACACCGGAAAACTTCAGCTCATATAAAAGCGATATCTGTGAAGTACCATAAAGTGAAGCAGTATAAAACAAAAGTTAACAAAAGATTTTTTTTTATAGAGATTCTGGGGAAACGGAAATGACGTTACATGAAATCATTTTTTTTTCTTTATTTCTACGACCTTTTTATAAGTACAAACTGTTGAACTCAACTTAAATGCTATACAGATTCACTCTCTTTATATCTGTTTGCATCTCTTTCTCTCTCTGTTCCTCTTCTTTCTCCTTCTCTCTCTTCCCATATATATATATATATATATATATATATATATATATATATATATATATATATATATATATATGTGACACTATTTGGCTTGCCAAAAGGGGGAAAGAAGGAAAAAGGAAAAGGGAAATGCGAGAATTAAATTTAGGTGATAAGAGGCCATCACAAAAAAGGACACTGAGCGGTGTTATTTTTCTGACAAGGAAATGTGGTAAGATATTTTTCTTTATTTCCATTGTCGAGAAGTCGAAAAAGGAAGATACTGGAATTAATCTGATTTATGTTACGGGGCGGGTGAAAATTCCAGGTTGCCCAAATAACCTCAGAGACAGAATTCTAAATAGATAAACATTTAACTGTGTTGCAGGAATGCCCATTTAAGACCTCCCACAGAATCCTAAAGAGATAAAATGAAATAGGTCATCCGCTGACAGAGAAGCAAAAATGTGCGCTGACCACCATGAAGGAGAGGTTAAACCTCTGTCGATGGGAAGATATCGTTTGGACAAGGCATCTGTTTTGTGTTGAAATTCGGCTATGACAGCGAAATTATTTTATCGGATTAGAAATTGGCACCAAATACGTCTAAAATGGCCACCCGCTTGATGATGGCGAAAATCTGATTGACGAATTCCAGATGACATTTCGGATAAGAACTGCGATTAAGGGACCACACTACGAAAGAAAAGAAAGGGAAGAAAGGAAAAAGAAAAAAAAAGATAATTTTTTTTCTTGGAGCAAGATTTTTAAATCGAGGATAGTCTGGCCACACCTACGCTGCTGAGAGCCCATTGGCTGAATGATAACGAGAGCCAGGCGGAGGTAATCATGTGAACAGGAGGGGAGGCCTTTTGGCACCCATTAAGGGGATAGGTGTGAGATGCCACTGTGAGAGAGAGGGAAAACCCGTTGACACCCTCTGAGGGTATAGTGAGATACCAATATGAGAACAGAAGAAGGTGGGAGGACGAGAAGACTTCCAAAAATGGAAAATAATAAAACTTTCCTGACCGAAACCAAATAAGTGGATTGTGGATTGAGAATTATCCAGTAACCTCAAACCCGACAAGCCCACCCAGGTTTTGGTCGGCGTCCATATAAGCAAAGTTGCAGCGAGCGAAAATCAGGTCAGTTGAGTTTTCAGTTAGGTCCGAGTTAGGTTGGAGTTGAGTTGAGTTCCAGTTGAGAGCTCTGAAGAACCGCCTGACAGAAGCTGACTAAGATTCACGCAATTCCGAACTCATCTTCTAATCAAGAACAATTTATTTTTGAAGAACGACTTAGACTCACACCACTAATACAAGTTTTACGAATATCGCCTGAAGATACACCAAGAACCAGTTTCTTAAAGAACAAACAACTTAAGATGTTAAAACTCGCCTAACAAAAACAAAGTGTCACGAATCCATATAGCGGGTTTGGGAAATAGACGCAGTCCTGTATCCAGCAACCATATATAAAAGATATTTTATCTTTTTTAAACACATTTGAACTTTTCGAGTTATTATTTTATTTTATTTTGCATGTACTTGTGCGATATCACCCTTATTCGAACTCGACTTGCATTACGGCCCCGGCGACTGATTGATTTCGTCTGCCTAAGATCAATTCACAACGTGGGTAGGCTAGACTGGAAATCAAAGCAGTTACTTCGGTAACCAGACGTTTGAGGCGGGCTAGGAACGACGAGGCTGATACCGAATCTAACCAGATTCCCATCCGAATCACCACAAGGTTAGAACGTCACAGTTGGCGCCCCGACCAATACCAAGCCAGTTGGTCGTCACAGGACAGGATAGCACGACGGACGCAACCAGGCAGACATCACGTTTGGCGCAGCGACACCGGTGGGACGTCACAATTGGTGCCGTGACAGCAGGATAAGACCCTGGATCAGCCGCTGGCGCAGAAAATTTCGACCAGGACAACACACGGCGTCTCAAGGACTCAAATTTAAACAAACTAGAGTGAGAACCAAATGACTTTGGTTGGCTATAACCATACGGTTCCAGATACTCTAGTACGACAACCCGGAACCTGTGAAGAACGAACAGGAAATCGTCTCTCAGGTAGGACACTTTATTTTCGGTTGATCTCCCAATTTCGATTGTTGCTGCTCAGATTGTTTTTCTTTTACTGTGCTAAATATGTCTGACTACGAGCCAGATAGGGTAGACATAGAGGAAGAGGGGGTTGAACAGGGATTGCCAGCAGACCTGAGAGGATTGTTGGGTGGACCGAGGGTCCCGGCGTTTGACGATAGTAAAAGGGATTTTAAAAACTGGCTGGCAGTCCTGGATAAGAGCCGCGTAATATATAGACTCTCAGACCAAGAGGCCCTATATTTGGCGTATGATGCCACGAGAGGAAAAGCGTCTGAGTTTATAAAAGGACTCTTAACCAGTGAGCCCCACTTGACATGGGAAAGGTTGAAAGAATTATTAACTAGGGAGTTCGCTGACGAGGGGACGGCGATAAAGGCCATGAGAGACTTCCTGAAGTTGACGCAGCTGAAGGACGAAACCCCTGGAGAATTGGGGACCCGAACGGAGAAGCTGTCGTCATTAGCTTTCCCAGAGGTAGTGAGAAATAATGCGGTCATTCAGGCCCAGTTGGCTGATCTATGTGGAAGCGCTCAGTGACGAGCGTGTTCGTCACGATGTTTTGAAAGAAGGACCGCTAAGGTTATCGGCAGCAGTAGCCCTGGCCAAAGAGAGCCAGGGAGTTTGGGAGAAAGTAAAAAGAGGTGGGAAGAAGCAAGAGCTAAGTCGAGAGGTCGGGAGAAAGGGGGAAGAAAGTAGACCCCTCGCGTGGAATCGGAAGGTCAAGCTAGAGGTGGATGAGCCTGAGGTGTGGGAAGGAGATCCCAATAGAAAGGCTTGGTCAACAAGGCATGGGTTCTATAAGCCCACGCCGAGTAGATACGGGCTGGTCTGCTGGTCATGTGGACATGAGGACCACAGAGCAGCGGAATGTCCGACGAAGTGCGGTTTGCCTCCAGACTTCGGACGGGATAAATGTACTAGGTGTTGGAAGAAGGGACACCTAGCTAAGTGGTGCGGGTTGAGAAAAAGGTGCCCCACCGTTATTGATAAAAAAGGTGGGAGTGGGAGTAAGATGATCAAATACCCCTTTCCCAACTCAGAGAAAGACTAAGAAACAGGAGAGAATTAGACATCGAGTCAAGAAATAATGAAGACGTCCAGGGCGCGGACTCGAAACAGAAGGAAGAATCAGGAGAGGAAGAAGAGGACAAAACTCCTCCTGAACGGGAATTAAACACCAAGGGAAGGTTAGAGGTCGAGCAAGAACTACCTCTGAAGATGAGATTGAGAAGGGTTGAGAACCCCAAGTCTCAGTAGAACAAAGAAGGCTGTGCAAAATAGAAGCACACGGTGTCGACAGATAACGACACTGGCTCATCCAAAAACCTACTGGCTGACTGTGGTGGATGTGGATGGAGGGGATGGAGTCGCGAGCTGCACCTCACGAAGGATGGAAGAAGATTATTGGCATTGCTAACTGGCCATCAGTGGTGTCATGAAGTACGACCTTTGGAGTGAGCGCCACGCACATCTGTCTGGACCATTCTGTCTGCTAGGAGTTAGGGTAGGGAAGAGCCGATTTGTTACAAAATTAGAAAGAAATTATGGAATAATTGAATGAAGAATTGAACAAGACCGAATGGTTACGAAGAATAAAAACAAGAGAATTTTGTTGCCTTCCAGGAATGACCAAAATGAAAGGGCTGATGATGATGATGATGATTGTAGCCACACTGATGATGACGATGGCGGAAACTTGGAAGCGCAGCCGAAATGCCATTTTTAAAAAGACGAGTGAAGTAATAATAACCAGGTCAAAATGGTTGATCAGATTCGTGATAGATTTAAAACCATACGAGTTGCTACTAAATAAACTAAGAAATGAGCTAACGCAGCTGGATGCAGCCAGGTTGAAAGTAGGGCAAGATTATTCCAAGGAGAAAGGATATCTCAGATTATTACACTCCCTAGAATCGGAGGCCACTATGATAGAGGCTCAATGGAGGGACATGCAAAATTACCTGAAGGGAATAGAGTTACTGCAGACGCGGGGAACAAGATCGGTAGTTCCGATTGTAGGTAAAGCGTTAAATATCCTGTTTGGAACAGTGACGGAAGATGATGTTAAATTCATAAGAAGGAAACTGGGAGAAGTGGAAATAAGCCAGAGGACGCTGGCTCAAGTGGCAAGAGAGAGTGTGACAATATTAAATTTGACAAGGTTGGAAGTGGCCAAGAATAGAGCCAGAATTAATTGGTTAATAAATAACCTGGCAAGGTTGAGACAAGAGGTAATTAATGATACAGAAACTGTAATGAGAGAATTACAGGAAATGAGTGGATTCATGCAGAGATATTTCCAACTAATGGCAATTACGAATAAGGTACGACAAACTAGTCAGTCGTTTACGACCTTGCTGGAGCATGTGAGAGCGCAATTAGACATGTTGTCATTGGGACACTTCTCCCCAAGCATAGTAAACCCGGGTCACCTAAGGGAAGTGCTACTCGGAATACAGGCCGAGTTACCCCACCATTTAAGACTGCCAGTGGACCCCACCAAAAAATTGTGGAAATATTATAATGCACTGGGATGTGTGACCTTGTTGGAAAATAGACGACTGTTGGTTATGATGTCTGTTCCGTTGTTAGATAGAGAGAGTATATTCGAGATATACCAGGTTATAAATTTACCTATTCCGTACCCCAGAAGAGATCAAGTTTTGGGAATGATAGCAAGGTACAAGGTGGAAACAGAATACATAGCTTTAAATTAGGGGGGAATAAAAACTCATGTTGTTAACAGCTGAAGAAGCTAGAAAGTGTAGAAATGATGCTCTTTGGACTTGTACATCGTTAAGCCCTATCTATATAGCTGGTAACCACAAAATGTGCATACTAGAATTGTTTGAAGGGAAGAAAGAGAGAATTAAGAGAACTTGTCAAGTACAGGTATTAGCAAGCACGGCATTACCACAAGCTATCAGTATTTCAGACGAGGTGTGGGCAGTGGCCACACAGAAACCCATCAGCTTGTCTAGAGTATGTGGGGGAGAGTCCACAAGAACATTAAGTGTAAGGCCACTATTATCCCTGTTAAAGTTGCCCATGGAATGTTCGCCATTTGGAATATCTATTCCTTACCCCCCTATTACCAGGGAGAAGAAAGATATGAAGAGAAAGATTCAATCATAGAAATGATTGGCAGAAGCTTAGTCAATTGTACAGAGCTGTGGGAGCCAATAGTGAAGGGATTTCCCAATGTTACTTTGAATAAAATGCCAGTACTAATGAAGCCGATAGAAAAGATCGATATGGATAAATTGAGAGACAAGTTAAGTGCGTTTGGAAATTAAGTTATGGCTTGGGAAGATGATGAGCAGATTGCGATAAGTTGGTCAGCAATGATGGGTACATTCATAATTATAGCCATAGGGGGTATGGAAATATGGAAGATTAGAAATAAGGCGAAATTAACTAGCGATGACCAAATGAGCATGCAGCAACTCGAGAGGGAGATGCCGAGCAGTGTTCCTTAATCATACAGAATCGGTGAAAAAATTGCAGAAAAACCGGCGGAGGAGGCTGACGTGAAACCGACACGTGCGGCGGAATAACCCCCTACAGCGGAGAGAAAAACATTGACCAAGAAGAACAAGCCATAGTAACCACACACATTCACCCACAGGCACACGCACACATTACATTTGCATGTAGAACAGAAGAAGATGAAAAAGAACATTACATTGCATGTAGAACAGAAGAAGATCAAAAGAACATTACATTTGCATGTAGAACAAAAGAGGATGAAAAGAACATTACATTGCATGTAGAACAGAAGAAGATCAAAAGAACATTACATTTGCATGTAGAACAGAAGAAGAACACTAAATTTGCATGTAAAATCGTAAAAAAGAAGAATAGAAGAATAGAATTGGATGGGACAGATGCATGATGCATGCTAAATAGTGTATTTGGGTGTAGGTGTCATAAACGAGTAAATGACAAATAGGTTAGTGGAGGATTGTGACACTATTTGACTTGCCAAAAGAGAGAAAGAAGGAAAAGGGAAAAGGGAAAGGCGAGAATTAAATTTAGGTGATAAGAGGCCATCACGAAAAGGACACTGAGCGGTGTTATTTTTCTGACAAGGAAAAGTGGAAAGATTTTTTTTTATTTCCATTGTCGAGAAGTCGAAAAAGGAAGATACTGGAATTAATCTGATTTATGTTACGAGGCGGGTGAAAATTCCAGGAAGGCCAAATAACCTCAGAGACAGAATTCTAAATAGATAAACATTTAAATGTGTCGCATTTGAGACCTCCCACAGAATCCTAAAGAGATAAAAATTAAATAGGTCATCCGCTGACCGAGAAACAAAAATGTCCGCTGACCACCATGAAGGTTAAGCCTCTGTCGGTGGGAAGATATCGATTGGACAAGGCATCTGTTTTGTGTTGAAATTCGGCTATGACAGCGAAACTATTTTATCGGATCAGAAATTGGCACCAAGAATGCAAATACTTCTAAAATGGCCACCCGCTTGGTGATGGCGAAAATCTGATTGACGAATTCCAGATGACATTTAGGATAAGAACTGCGATTAAAGGACCACACTACGAAAGAAAAGAAAGGGAAGAAAGGAAAAAGAAAAAAAAAAGAAGATAATTTTTTTTCTTGGAGCAAGATTTTTAAATCGAGGCTAGTCTGGCTACACCCACGCTGAAGAGAGCCCATTGGCTGAATGATAACGTGAGCCAGGCGGAGGTAATCATGTGAAGCAGAAGGGGAGGCCTGTTGGCACCCATTGAGGGGATAGGTGTGAGATGCCATTGCGAGAGAGAGGGGAAACCCGTTGACACCCTCTGAGGGTATGGTAAGATACCAATATGAGAACAGAAGAAGGTGGGAGGACGAGAAGACTTCCAAAAATGGAAAATAATAAAACTTTCCTGACCGAAACCAAATAAGTGGATTGTAGGTTGAGAATTATCAAGGAACCTCAAACCCCGACAAGCCCACTCCGGTTTTTGTCGGCGTCCATATAAGCAAAGTCGCAGCGAGCGAAAATCAGTTCAGTTGAGTTTTCAGTTAGGTCCGAGTTAGGTTGGAGTTGAGTTGAGTTCCAGTTGAGAGCTCTGAAGAACCGTCTCACAGAAGCTGACTAGATTCACGCAATTCCGAACTCATCTTCTAATCAGAACAATTTATTTTTGAAGAACGACTTAGACTCACACCACCAATACAAGTTTTA
>OZ010605.1:24100671-24110671 GCA_963932145.1 Acanthosepion lycidas
CAAGTCTCTTTCTTTCTTCCTTTTTTCAAGTCTCTTTCTTTCTTCTTTTCTTCAAGTCTCTTTCTTTCTTCCTTTCTTCAAGTCTCTTTCTTTCTTCTTTTCTTCAAGTCTCTTTCTTTCTTCTTTTCTTCAAGTCTCTTTCTTTCTTTCATTCAGTGTTTGTTTGTTTCTTTCTTTTCATTTGTGTCGTTCATTATCACCTGTCGTATTCATTTTGCAACGCTTTCGCTTTTTTTCTTTTTCTTTCCTTTTGCCTTGGTTTCATTGTGATTGTTCTTTCGTTCGTTCAATCACTTTTTCTTTTTTCTTGTTACTGTCTTTTACCTTCACTCTTTCTTTCTGTTGATTTATTTCTGCATTTCCTGATATTTTCTTTCGGTTTTTTTCTTTTTTTTTTCTTTTTTTTTTTCATTTTTCATTCTTCTTTAGTCGTAACTTCATTTTCTTGCTACAACAATGTTTCACATCTTCTTACATCCCGATTCAATCACTCTCTCGCTGTCTCTCGCTGTCTCTCGCTGTCTCTCTCTGTCTCTCTCTGTATGCACATATGTATCTCTCTCCCCCTCTCTCTCTCTCCCCCTCTCTCTCTCTCTCCCTCTCTCTCTCCCTCTCTCTCTCTCTCTGTTATACTCTTTCTTTATTTTCCTTCCTTCATTTTTTTCTCTTTCTCTATCTGGTTCTTCTCTTACTTTTTCTTTTTCTTACCTTTTTCTTTTTTCTCCTGCTCAACTCCTCCTTTATATATATATATATATATATATATATATATATATATATATATATATATATATATATATATATATTGCTTATTTCTATCTTATTCGTTTTTTCTCTAATATACTCTACTGGTTTACATACTATTCCCGAATATTTTACATCCCACTCTTCCACTGCTTTAAGTTCGTATCAGTTTTATTTATCTACTCATTCTATGATTTCCCCCCTTTTATCTTTCTCCTAACTTTCAAAACATTCTTTTTTTTTAATTTTTTGTTTCCCCTGTGGCCGTTAAACCCTTTTTCCCGCCAATTCAGCATTAATGGTCCTAATTTTCTTCACCTAGTTTCCAGACATTTTTATTTTTTTTATTCCTAAACGTTTTTTTTTTTTTATATAACAAACCCATTGATTTTCTCACGTGCTGTTACTCCCAGATTTATTTCTGAGAACAACAATAAGTTTGGTAGTAATTATACTTTAAACAATGTATTTGTTTCTTTTGTTGTTGTTGTTGTTGTTGTTGTTGTTATTCATCAAAAAATCTGATACCTCACAAATTCTGACACTCTTCATTAACAAGAGAAAAATGTCTGCAGATTCAACAGAAAAATGCTTATCGCCGTGCAGACAGGAAGTGTAAGTAAAATAAGAAAAACAAAACTAAAAACAGTGTATAAATTTTGTTAAAACAACAAAAGCTGAATTGATGTTTTCGTAAAAAAAAAACACAAGAATCTTCTGTGTCAAATGTTGATGGAAAAGCATTGGCGAATATCGAATTACAAAACTGATTAAGTGAAATAATTGCAGATACGCTCAGATTGCTTTTATAATAGAATAAAAAAATAGCTTTAAAAGCTAAGTGAACTTGATTTATGAATACATCTGAGGTACTCGACTATAAGTCGAGATTTTAAAACAAATCTTTTCAGTATCCGTCTATATTTCTGAGATGAGGTATGTAACTATTTACACTATTTACATAATTTGGGCTATTGTTTATTGCCATATTCACAGCGTTTCAGCTGTTATACGCTCCAGTCTTTCTTCCCGCGTGGAACTAGAAAAATCTAGAGGATGAAATAAAGGTTTCGTTTCAAATTCCAGCATATATCACCTGAAGAAGGCCGGTGCGTACAACGGTCGGAACGCCGTAAATATGACAATAATGATGAGGACAGTAATCCGAACACTGTAATTAATGTAAATAAATATTTTCAGACAAATACTGAATATTAGATTTTTGTTCAAATAAGGATCGTTATACTCCTGATGAAATTTATTCCATAAAACTCCAATACACTAACTTCAGACTTTGGGGGGGTGGGGTGGGGTGGGGGGGGGGGGCTGCGGTGAATCTAAACAATTTATTATACATTATTTTGTGCCAACGCAATAATAGTAATGAAATGTTTACATTAATGGGAAGTGCTTGGGGACAACATTTCTACTTATTTATGCGACATGTTCCCTCAGAACGTAAGCAATCATGGCTCTCCACAACTTCCTGTCCCTTGTAGCTCTTAATAAACTTTGTCTTTCTCATAAGCCTCCTTTCGTCATTTATTTACTCAAGTATTAGGTTGGTGCAAAAGTAATGTCGTTTTCTCACATATGTTACTATGTGAGAAAACGACAGTATTTTTGCACCAACCTAATATTTGATCAAATACCAGGGTTCCGTCCTCAGATTTTATGCATCCTGTTGATGAGCAAGCAGGTCTTTTGCCCTGTTAGTTCTCTTATTTTTTTTTTTATGCATGACTGCTTTATATATGAAATCCATTCTTTCTATTTCCGTACATTTCTCGTTGAGTCAGACCTCTTTAGGTTGCATTTGTTTTTCTTTGGGGAGTGTCCTATATTCTGTTCCGTAAGAATTGCAGACGAAGAAATAAAATGAATCGATGACAGACGAAATAATAGACATGACGAAAAAAAGACAAAATCTATGCCAAAACATGGGCAAAATTTAGAATGAAAATATACAACTATTAAAGATGGCGGCATGAAACGTGTACCAGTTCCTAATGCGAAGAAAGGCAGTGCCTTCGCCAGAAAAATAACCTTCTCTCACCGGCTTATGTAAATATTCTTAGTTCTTTTACTTTATGAAAATAAATATCACTCTAGCGCAGTTAATGCCTTTTGATATTTTCACTCTTAGTATTATTAGGTTGGGGCAAAAATAATGACGTAATAATGTCGTTTTTTGACGTATTTTTAATGTCAAAAAACGACATTATTACGTCATTATTTTTGCACCAACCTAATATAATCATCACCAACCTGTATCTGTCTATATTTCTGAGATGAGGTATTATGTATACTATTTACATTGTTCGGACTATTATCCTCATCTTTGTTGCCATATTTATCAAAACGTTTCGACCGTTGTGCGTTCTGGCCTTTTTCAGGTGATTGGAATGTCGAGCCTCGGTGGGGTAGACCGTTCTAGTTCCACGTGCCATGTCTAATGGATGTCAGTTATCAGTCATCTCTTGTTAATTCCCCTCTCCATGTTTTCCACCGCCTTACCCAGGTATTGAACTCACACTCTTTGGGTGCTGTCACTAGATCTAACACCTTTATCCACTGTCCCATGTATCCTTGGGGAACAACCTGGTATCGCAAATGCCAATGCATGAAACCCCCAAAATAAATGGTAAATGTTGACTCTGTAGCTGAAGCAAACCTCTTGCTTCATCAGAGTAAGCCCAATATATTTCCGTATGTGAGATCGGGTTGAACTCATAGACAAAGAAAATCATTGGAAAATTCGTAAAATTACGGAATCATCACATATACTAGGCCACAAAAATCTCCTGAGCCGACCAAGCATGGAAGTGAATACAATATGGGAATCAGTAATAAGGGGTGCCAGAGAAAAGCAATAATAACAACGAAAATTGCAATATGAGCTATGTTAAAAAAAATGTAATGATAGCAGCAAAAATTGCAATATGAGCACTGGTAATAAAAGGTTACTGAAGACATTAAGTATATAAGTCCTTGAAATCCATACACAGATGTTTTTAAGGACACCTGGCACAGTGGATAAAGGCGTTGGTTAGATCCAGTGACAGGAGCCAAAGAGTTGTGAGTTCAATATCTGTCTAAGACATTGGAGAACTTGGAGAGGTGAATTAACAGCAGATAACTGACATCCATTAAACATGGCACGTGGAACCAGAACAGTCTACCCAGCGAACGAAATGGCAACAAGATGAGGACAATAGTCCGAATAATGTAAATAGTGTCCATAATACCTCATCTCAGAAATATAGACAGATACAGAATAAAACATCTTTGAACATTTTCCATGGGAATAGTCATAGAAATGTGACAGGCTTGTGACTTTTCTTCTGTCGGAAAGAGTCTGTACGGTAAAAAAAATAATCACCAACAAGGTTGCATAAACGCTGTCGAAGCTGGTAAGTGATGTTTAGTGTCTCGACACCATTTCATTTTTTTTTATCAGTTTTATATATCACATTACCTACACTTATTTGAACGTTACTACAAAACCATTCTCAATATGCAGAAGAAGAGCAAATTCTTTATCAAGAATTAGGTCCACAACATTGCAAATGTCTCAAATACAGGCCGAATTTCACGAGATATATTTGCGCTAGTTTATCTCGTACAAACTGTTTGTAATTTTTGGGAACTGACATCAGAAGCGTATGGCATTGACCCCACTGGAACCTACCATGTCGATTCTGACTTATACCTAGAAAGGATCAACATTTATTTCAACGACGTAACAAGTGGTAAACACGTATCTCGAGCGACTTTGATTAATCTTCAACCCGGAACGAAAAACTCGGTCAGATGTGGCCATTTTGTCAAAACATTTCATCCAGACAGCTTTGGGTTTGGACAAAGCTGTGTTGGATTCCATAAGAAACTCTAAATATATATCAAGAGCACCAAATTGATGTGACAGCAATATGAAAAGCAAGGACAAAAGGTAAACCTTATAAATATATAAGCTAGCTTCTAGCGATAAAAATTGTCTAGCACAACACATAGAACGAACCTTCATAGTAGGAGACCTTGTAAGTGATTCGACATAATTTATTTATAATTTATATTTTTAAAAAACAATTATTAAATATCTATATCACGACTGTCATTTCATAGGAATGCATTTTACGCCATTGTTTAATCAAAATTTCGAACTCGAAAGTTTTGCCTGTTGCCTGTTGCCTGTGGATGTTGACGTACTAATGTACTTATATTTCATGTAAAATTTATATATTCTTTTTTTTTTTTTAGGGTCAAGTTTTATGGAGTCGTTATTAAGCGAGTACAATTTGAGCTTGAAAGCCTGGCGCCTATCTGTAGGAACTTCCATAAAAGGAGTAAGAGATTGCCTCATCAACATGAGGAAAGTTTTCATTCAAAAAGTAATCGTTATTACATCTGCCACCAACGCAGAGATGCTTCTCGACGAGGTAAGTTATAATATTTTAGTCCTATGTTTTTCTGTGTACCGTTTACGTTCGGGGCATGGGCGATCATGGATCTTCAAAACTTATATATTGATTTGTATGGCTTATCAACTCTTTGTAGGTCAGTCAAAGCCAGAAAACATTATCCGGTTGTAAGAACTTTATAGAGACAATAGTGATTTACGGTCCTACCAATTAACCAATAGACGGGGGGGAGGATTTGTACATTTCCCAAAGGGAAGTGAATGTACTAAACCCGACTGGAATTTGAACTCTCTCTCTCTCTCTGATACCAAATTCCGAACCGTTATCACTTACACCCTCCGCTCACCCAAACTTGCAGCTCCTTCTATTCCAAATCGGTCACTCGTTTATCTACTTACCAGGCTCTACGTTGTTTAACTACAGTAACCGTTCGAGAACCGGTGATCAACGTGACATTGCCGTAATCCTCTCTTCAATAATTCCAATTCCTTGTAGCCCCTAGCAGTTTTCTCTGTCTGCTAAGATTCCCAACGTCCTTTCCGCTATCCATTCCCAAAAGCTTGTCAGGTAGGTGCCTTCTCCTATCCCACTTGCCTTCAGTCTACCCTTTGGAGCTTAAATTTTTCGGGAACTACTTCCTCATTATGTGTCCAAGGAATTTCAGCTGTCTCTTCCTGTTTCTTAAGCTTACATTTTGTTTGCCATTTTCCTTATGAAATCCTCGTTACTTGCCCGCTGCGTCTCTGGAATTATCTATATCCTCCTGTAAAATCACATTTCTGTTGCCTCCAGTTTAAGAGGATGTATATAACATCCAGTGTTCTTTATTTATTTATAACGATTTTTCTGTTTCTTAATAATTTGCTTAGCTTTTGGAATACGTCTTTCGCAAGTTCAATGCGTGTTCGAATTTCGGAGTTGCATTTTCCGTCTCTGTTAAAACACTTCCCATTTAAACTTCTATATTTACTTGATGTCGACATCTTCAAACGCGCATCTTGGGCTTTTTTCTCTTCCTGGTGACCACACATTCGGTCTTCTTTCAGTAAAAAGTCATTTGTTTTTTTTTTACTCCAATGTCTTTGAGCTCCTGTAGTTTTCTTTCCGAGTCAGCTATCAATAGTGTCTTTTGCATATCTTATATTGTTAAAATTAGGCACACTGATTATATAAGATCTCCCGTTCCATTAAGATAGCCTTGCTGTAGAGATTTAATAAATCTAAGGAGAAGACACATCCCTGTCTTATACCACTTTCTCTATTGGTATAGCTACTAAATTCATTTTCTATACGTATGAAAGCGATTTGCTTCCTGTATAAGTTAGGAATTTTTTCTAAAATTGTTTCCAAATATTTTTCTGGCAATTCAAATACACTCTTTTGTTGTACATCGTCAAATGTTTTTTTCTTAATCTATCAAACATAAGTGGACATACATCAGCATGTTTATTTTATGTCTGATATCATTCAAATCATGAATATCGTATTTCTTGCTCCTACAGTAGTCACCCAATTTAGTACCTATACATTTATTCTACTTTTTTATAATCATTTCACCCCGAACAAGGAAATAAAGCCAGTAAAATGCATGATGTTATCGAGTGTGAAAAGTTATATATATATATATATATATATATATATATATATATATATATATATATATATATATATAAATATAAAGAAACGAGAACAACAAAAGAATATAAACTAAGACGACAGAAGAAAATTACTGATATTGCATTTAAATGTTTGAAGGTGGAAAACAAGAAACCGGAAAAAGTTCTGCAGGGGAAAAGTGTCATCACTTGACAAAACACCACAGGTGTTGAAACAAAATTGCTATTTTTGTAGTGATTTTATAACATATTCATGTTATAATTTTCGAATAAATAATTGTATTCGCTCTACTCTGTATTGAGCGCTCTTTTAAGAATAGTTGGTTATTGGAATTTATTCCGTATACATCAATCTTATACTTTGTCATATATATATATATATATATATATATATATATATATATATATATATATATATATATATCCGTATGTTATGAGAACGAAAATAATATGAATTCTAACGTTCACAGCATTAATTCAAAAGAGGGCTCTATGCCAAGATGAGAGCTTATAATTATTTGTATTCATTTTTACATACGGACAAAACAACTTACTCACTACAAACATGCATGCATCTCGATTGGTGAGAACTAAAGATGGTTATGAACATTTCTTTGGTTCTCACCAGTCGAGATGCATGCTCATCGAAACAAAAATGTATCTTTGTCGTGAGTAATTTATTTTGTCCCTATGTAATATTTATGATATATATATATATATATATATATATATATATATATATATATATATATATATATATATATATATTAATCGGTATCACCACAAGTAAGCTAATACAATCACTAGCACGCAAGAGGTTACTGAGTGTGGAAGAATTAGGAACAGACACATTTAATAATGAGGAGAAAGAAAAAAGAGCAATCATGAGGAAAGTAGGTAGTGAGTGACGGGCTTTGATAAGATAGGTATACCTTACTGGAAGGTCCAAGTTATATATACTTTCTGGTTGAGTAAACCACTCTGTATAGAGGATCTCTAATTGAAGTTGATTCCAAGTATCTAGACGTAACCACATGTAATGCCAGCTGCCTCATCCTTCCAAATTAAAAGAGGAAATCTTCTGGACAATATCTATGATGTTCCCATATCACTCTTTCTAATGAACAGTGATACCCAATGCGTCATCTCCTCGGGGACAAACCCAAATGGTTATGGTCAAATAACTCACATACACTGAACCAAGATTCAAATGTGGCTCATCTTAATTCATCAATATAAAACATGTACATATTAACAACTCTAATTAATTAAGAACAGAAGTCGTGAGATTTAGGCTTGGTTTAACAGTAGTTCATTAATTATAATCATTGTTCTGCTGCCGTCGTTTTTGTTGCTATTATTATTATTATTATTATTATTATTATTATTATTATTATTATTATTATTATTATTATTATGTATTATATTTTCATTTTTTCTATCTTATGTCTTTTTCAAAATTAACAATTTTTTCGATTTTTTGTCTACATAATATATTTTGTTTACCTATATAATTAAAAACTCTTATTTTTTGTGGGGGGAGCTTCTAAAACACGCAATGTATATGTTTATATACGTACATTATATATGTTCCAAAAGTTGTCATAGTGATAGTGGAAACAAGTTCCCACTGTTTATAAAATGCTTCTTTGCTATGCGTCTCAAATAGTCTCTGGCAACTAAGTTCAACTCACACTCATTGGATCTAACTAACGCCTTGATCCACTGTGCCATGTGTTCTTGAGGACATGGCACAGTGGATAAATGTGTTAGTTAGATCCAGTGACAGGACCAAAAGAGTGTGAGTTCAATACCCAATTAAGGCAGTGAAGAACTTTCAAAGGGAAATTAACAGAAGATAACTGTCAACTAACATCCATGGCACGTGGAACTAGAACAGTCTACCCCAGTGAGCGAAATAAAGGGTTCAGTTCGACATTCCAAAATGGCACCACCAGAAAAAAGCCGGAATGTAGAACGGCCGAATTGTTGTAATAAATATGGCGACAAAGATGAGGACAATAATCCGAATAATGTAAATAAAGTACAGTTGGTTTTACTAAAATGCATTTTATTATTTAACATACAAAATACTCCCACTATTTTAAAAACAATTTAATGATCAAAATATATAATTATTTAATAAAAATTCAATACTGTTTTTTGATTTTTTTTTAAATCTTTACTTAAAGTTTTTATATACAAGAATCCAGTTTCCAGTTCACCCTGCGTTTTTGAGAACTAAAGGTTGTTTCATTAAGACGGATTATATATAAGGGTGTTTCATTAAAGCGGATCAAAGTCAGTAGCAAATAAATCAGTGTTATTAGTGAAAATTTATTTATTTCTCTATAGAATCATGTTATTTCAGTCATGGCAATTATGTGCCAAAAATAATATCGTCTAAATGTCAGCCAAATCTGAAAGAAAAATAAACAAATCATTACACGCTTAAATTTAATTCAGATTTAAAATTGGTCCAAGTTATCGGAACACCATTTATGAACAAATCACAAGGCCAGACGCTTCAAAAAGTTAGAATTTGGCTCAAGAAAGAAATATTTACGCATGGCCATATGTACTCAAGAGTACAAAAAATGTTAATAAATTAATCTTCACTATTAAAAAGGAAAAAAAAATCCTTTATAACTATTTTAACCATGAAGTACTATGAAATTAAATTGAATTAAAGAAATTATTAAACCAGGTTTTAATAATTAATAATATGTCGGTTGTCATATCAACACAGAAACGAAACATTTGCGTAAAAGGTGGTATTGAATAACAAAATATAATTCTGTTGATTCGGGGACTCTCTAGAAATTAAAGATGGAGATTGATTATCTGATGAAACAGGTCAGGTGAAGGGTATTTTTAAAAGATCGAAAAGTTACAGTAATGAAACTAGTAACACTATTATGGTTGATAGAGATTTTGAAATGGTTGTTCTGATAGAAAAATGTTTTCTTTCGATTTTGCTAAGAATAATATGCTATCAGTTTGTTATTCAGTTTGCAGGAAACTGGTTAAACGAAAAGTAATGAGCAAGGATTATTTTGTTGAATTCGCATGCTCGTAGTCACGTGTTTCTTCCTGTGGATGATGAAACCAATAGGAAGGGCCATTTCCGAATAATCCATTCCAAAATGAGTGATTTCTTTGGGTCACGCATTCAGGCTTATCGTCTGAATCAAACATTTCATTTGCTTAAAAGGGCAG
>OZ010605.1:24113171-24142173 GCA_963932145.1 Acanthosepion lycidas
GTGCGCACACACGCATATATATAACGTCATCCACAGACAGACTGTTTCGCAGCTCATCAGTGTGGCTAGACATCCGGTTGCCTCTAGCTAGGATCGAATCCCGACTGAATTGGTGTCAGTCGGAGATTCTACCACAAAGCCGTCGGCGCACAGCAGGGATGTAAGTGGATTTTTAGCGTATTTATTTTTAGAAACACGCCCAGTGACCGACAGTGACTCAGTTGGCTATTCGAAGAGTCTCGCTATATTAGCTATAATAGTCACTGTTTACAAACACATACCCATACCTACTCCCTAGAGTAGGGATATATATATATATATATATATATATATATATATATATATATATATATATATATTGAGCGAGATGAGCATAACTGGGTCGAAGTTATTGGGCACCATCTCTAAATTAGACTTTTATAAAGCAAGTAATGGTGACGGGATACCAGACGCAGTCTTAAAGAACTGTGCTTTTGAGCTGGCTCCAGTTCTCTTTAAACTATATTTATTTCTTTAAACTATTTAAGACCTCTGGAGACTCTTCTGATCCTATCTTCATATCAGTCTCCTACCACTCGCCGTCAAAGTCTGCGAGGCTTTAATCAATGCCGAAGTATTTAGGCACTTAAAATCTCATCATTTGTATTTAGGCACTTTAAATCTCATCATTTGTTAAACAATATGGTTTCCGCTTTGCCCGGTCTTCGGCCATCACTGAATTTGTATACCAAGCTCTTGATAATAACGCTGAAGCTCGAGCTGTGGCTCTAGATATCTCTAAGACGTTTGATAGGTTTTGGCACGCCGGCCTTTCTTCACAAGCTTCAGGGATACGGTATTACAGAAAGATTATTTGATTATTATTTGATTTATTTCACTCGTACCTATCTAACCGTGAAATGAAGGTTGTCGTAAACTGGTTCTCCTTTAGTTCCTTTCATTCAAACTCTCGTGTCCCTCAATACTCTATCATGAGTCCTACACTATTTCTGATCTTCATCATCCTTCAAATGTCTTCAGTTCTCAAGTAGGCATTTACGCAGACGACAATACGATTTACTCCTATCGCAATAGTAAATCCAGCATCGCTGACAACGTTAACTTGGACGTTGGTCTCAAAAAGGACCTTCAATCTGTGGTTGACTGGGACAGGAAATGGATTGTACACTTTAATGACTCCAAAACAAAAGTGCTCTCATTTACCACCATAGAGAAACCACCCAGCCTCTTGTCAGCATGGCTGATGCTCACCTCCACGAGAGTGTCTCTTTGCACCTTCTTGGTTTCACGTTTTCCACTGACCTGAGGTGGAATAACTACATTTCCGCAAGGAAAGTTGGTACTTTCTGTCGCACCAGAGTTCATCCTTCAAATCTTCAAATCTACCATACGTCCTTGCATTGAATACTGTTGCCATATATGGTCTGGCGCCCTGATGTCCATCTCAAGGTCATCGACAAAATCAAAAGACGGATATGCAGTGTGATAGGTCCTGACATTGAATCTCGTCTACAGTCACTTTCTCAAAAAGGTGATATGGCTTCCTGCTGTTTTTTTACAAATACTTTCATGGTAGCTGATCTGACGAGTTACTTTCACTGGTAGTCCAACTGCATGAATTTAAGCATGCTACTAGGATTGGCAGTTCATCCCACCCTTTCACTATCGAGACAATTAAATGTGAACGGTAGTTCTATTCTAACAACTTCTCTCGCACTTCCTGACAGTGGAACTCCCTTCCTCTTACTTACTTCCCTCATAGGTATTATCTTCAAATATTCAAATGTAATGCCAATCGACATCTTCTGATGCCTGTATCTTGATCCCCGTCTTTAGCCTTTCCTCAAAAACTTCTCTTTACTCTTACCTTCGTTCGCTGTAATCTTAGCGTGCTAATAGCACTCCCGCCTTCTTGCTTGGGATGAAATGCATATATATATATATATATATATATATATATATATATATATATATATATATATATGCAGGTAAGATGAGAATAAATCAGAAGTTCCTGCATTTAACTGATAAACAATTTTTATAAAAAAAACTTCGTAAAAGTAACCCTCTTTGTAAAATATTTAACAGAAAAACATTAAAACTAAGTTATAGCTGCACCAATAATCTTAAGAAGATTATAATGTTACACAATATAAAATTTTTTAACGAATTTAATAACCTGCATCATAATATATTTTCCCAAAAATATTATTAATTATACTGGTCAATGTAATTGCAGGAATTTTGACCAATGCCCATTGCCGAACAAATGTTTAACTAAATCTCTTGTTTATCGTCGTACTATCTCTACAATAGAGAATCCGATGGTTGAAAAATTCTATATTGGTAGTATTTGAATTCTTTAAAACTAGGTTGTATCAACATATCTCGTCCCTCACCAATAGTCCTTACGGAAATAATATATCACTTTCTAAAATTGTTTGAGTTAAAAAGATGATAATAAAACTCCTAAGGTGAAATGGAAAATTTTAAAAACGGCAATGCCATGTAGGTCTTTATATGAACTTTGTTTACTGTGCTTACATGAAAAATTGGAAATTATCAGATTCAATAAATATTCCTTATTAAATCAAAGAAATGAATTAACAGTAAATTGTAAACAGTGTTTACCTTTTACCTTACCGTTAAAATTTGGAATGTGATTATGTCTTTTCTTATATTTTACTTGTACTGAGTTGCACCTTATATGTCTTTTCTTTCTATTTGTAAGATTAATTTGGATTTAATATAATTTTGGATTAATCGCCTGGTAGTATTACTAAGATCTCATACAAATGTATTGGTATTTGGTTGGTACTTTTGTCATTTTACATTGATTGGTTAGCGTTATTAACATCTTATATGAAGAATCTTTATTCAACAGTTGCATATTAATTTACCAAATAATACGTTTAAATGATTTACTAATTTCTTAAAGAAGCTATGTATTTATCAAATATATAAAAAATATTATGTAGGAAATTCAAAATGCATATAACTTGTTTAGCTTTTTATTAAATTACTTATCCACTCCATTTTTATATCTTAGGAAACGGTATAGTCTAGTTTGAATAATTTATGCAACCAATTGCATCCGCTTACGCTTTAGTTTATATCTGGCAGCCGTTAGCTGCTAAGCTACGGGTAATAGCTATTTATTATTATTTTTTTTTAAATTTTGCTTCTCCACTTAGTTTAAAATTAACGTAGGTCATATTTAAGTGGTTGATCGGAGTAAAGCCGACAAACCATATATCCTCCTTTTACTTTTTATTTCGTAAAAAAAGGGTGTATTTTTAAATCTAAATAAATCGTTTACTCGTCAGTAATTTACTAGATAGATAGATAGATAGATAGGGGGGGGTTAGAGCTTAAGTAATAGTCAGGGTCGAATACTGATTCTCATGATAGGCAGATATAAGTTTTTGAGCTACAAAATCTGTCTACCACGACAGTTATTACGTTCATATATTTTTTTTTAAAAATCTAACCCAATCGTATAAATGCCGATTAATCCGATATTTTGGTCCGATGTCGTTTATATGTTTGCAGATGAGCGACACTTTTCGATCAGATGTAGAAGCTTTCGAAAAGATTGAATTCGATAAGAAAAATACTTGACAGTAGTGTACGGGTATCGATTTTAAGCAGTAAAGATAATTCTGGCTGGATGGGTGATGTGAACTACAAACTCTAAACCTGTTATCGATTCAACCTTAACAGAACCACATGTTTTTCATAGTGGTCGATGGTTTTGATAATTAATTTATTAAATTTAAATACAGCTTGAAAAGAAACTTCTGTTTCTTCTTCTTCTTCTTCTTCTTCTTCTTCTTCTTCTTCTTCTTATTATTATTATTATTATTATTATTATTATTATTATTATTATTATTATTATTATCATTATTATTATTATTATTATTATTATTATTATTATACTCTTCCTGCACCGCCTCCTTCTTCTTCTTTGTTAAATTTCCATGAATTTTCTATTCACAATGATTCCCAATACAGCTTGAAAAGAAACTTCTGTTTCTTCTTCTTCTTCTTCTTCTTCTTATTATTATTATTATTATTATTATTATTATTATTATTATTATTATTATTATACTCTTCCTCCTCCTCCTCCTTCTTCTTCTTCTTCTTCTTCTTCGTTAAATTTCCATGAATTTTCTATACACAATGATTCCCATGAATTGTCATTTGTTACATATGACATATATTGGGTTGGTGCATAATTATCAGGCGTTTTTTTAATAACATTTATTATGAAAAAAGATACATATCAATTCGACAGTAATATTTTTAAATGATTTTCCGGAGCGTATGATTATCGACACGCATTTTTATAACCTGAAAATAAAATATTTTTATTAAAAACGTAAACAAAACAGAAATTTTTATTAACCAATATCTCGCCTACAAAAACCCCTGATAATTATTCACCAATCGAATATTTAATATATGTCATATACAATGATTTTGTGAAAAATACTTTGAAATTTTACATCAAACATGTATCTCCCCTTTTTTCTTCTTTTCGCTTTTTATTTATTTTTCGTTAGTTTCCACTTCTTAGTTTTTTTATATTCTGTTTTTCTTCGTTCTTTCATTCCATTATTTCTTCATCAACATACCATTCTTTTTCTTCTTTTATAGATAAATATATTTTCAATTTTTTTCTCTTTGGTTCATATTTATTCTCCTATCCTTTGTCATGGTGGAGTAATGGATTGCGACTCGGACTGAGGAAGCGGAAGAGCTGTAATTCGAAATCCAGTCGAATCCATTACATTAATTTACGTGAATGAAAGTTATGAATCCTCTTCTCACCCCAGCTATGGATAAATAGCAGGACAGTTGGATAACAACTGGGCTTCCGGAAAAAAGAAATGGCAACCTACTGCAGAAAGAATACATGATCGCCTATGTATCCTGTATGGCACATACATCCTTTTGTCTATGATTTGTTTTTAAATATGATTATTTTTCTTGGTTTTCTTCTTTCTCGCAATCATTTTACCTGAGTATCGTCTTCTTTATTGAAAATTTTCATCCTCATCCCCTTTTTCCTTCATCTTCATCAATTTTTTTAGCATTTTACTTATTGTTTATTGATATTATACGATCTTATCACAAAAGCTATATTAGTGAAGTATCCAATGACGAATGGACTCAGCAGCAATGGCTTGCATGACCAGCACACAAACCGTTCAACCAAGTGTTTTATTTCCTTGACTCATATTCTTTCCTATTCTATTTCTTCACAATCAATTGCCAACACTTTATCATCAACACCACCACCGTAAAACATGATGAACGAACGACGTAGTCAATATATCATTAAAGGTGCCCTGTAATGATAAATGGCATGAAATAACAAGATGTTTTATCTCCATCCAGAAATACACTTTAAGAATTTGCAGCTTCAGCTTGCGGCAAAGATTGTAATTTGTTTTTCTTTGTATCACTCAGCCAAGAAAAAGGAAGGTCCGAGCCTGTTTTATGTATGTTTCGTACTCAACGCACGTTTCCCTTCGTGATTTGAACGAGAAGACATTTCGAGCTTTCCAAACTGACATCAATCAACTTGCGCATGTCAAGCTGCGAGGAGGGAGGGAGGGAGATAGCGTAGTAGTGAGACGGTAATTATGCTAGGTTAAGGGAAGGAAGTGTCGAGAGTGGAGAAATAACTGATGATCAAGCGTGTCCGTCCTAGTCAGTGTACGAAATGTCCGTTAAACGTAAAAGGACGTTATGTTAGTGTCGGTTAAGAAGCAAATAAAATAAAAATAATAAAATAATAATTAAATTGATATTAATCCTTTTCAGACTAAATTTCTTTCTCCATTTTACCGGTTTTAAGGTAACTTGCATTTATATTTAGTGTGTGAGCCATCAATAGAATTTAATCCGTCTATATGATACACACTCCCTGGCCACTTATTTCAGTGGTAAATACATGCTTTTTATGCAAATTTCTAATAAGCCAGTGAGACTATGAGTCTCAATATTTGAAAGAATATTTTGAAACGCTTGCTGGTGTTCCCAGGTTCACCCTGATCAGGGGTGGTAGCACGTGTTAGGATCCTAGCTATCGGCAAATAGTTAATACTCAAACTTGTGTAAAAATAAGTTTTAATACTGGAAATACCTTGTAAAAAATTACCAACAAATATTTTTTAAAGAAAAAATATTATCGTCAATACTCAAAACAAAATACCAGCAATACAAACATTTAAAAAAAAAAAAAAAAAAAAAAAAAAAAAAAACATTACCAAGTATAGATTTCTTGAAGAGAAATATTCTCAGAAATAGATTTTTGAAGAAAAAATATTCCCAGAAATAGATTTTTTAAAAAAAAATATATTACCAGGATAACATTTTTTGTCGGCGTTAAATAACCTATTCAGGTAGATATGCCGTAAAACAAACAAACAAACAAACAAATAAAATGTTTGCTGAATACAATTATTAGGTTGGTGCAAAAATAATATCGTTTTTTGACGTTAAAAAATACGTCAAAAAACGATATTATTTTTGCACCAACCTAATATATACCCAAAACCGTATTGCTGATAATACATTTTCCTTCAAAAATTTAATGCTGATGATAATTTGTCCTCAAAAAATTAATTGCTGGTACTAAAACCCACTTTTACACCCTCACAGTGCCCTGACCCCAGTTTGGGGATTAACTATTTGCCCATAGTTGGGACCCTAACACGTGCCACCTCCCCGGGTCAGGGTGGACTCTGGAACAACAGCAATCAGGAGGTGGTTCTACGCTCCCTAAAAACCGCCCGACCAGAGGATACATCGTCGAACATATTTTATCGTCTTACCGAGGAAGTAAGAAAAGAAAAACTGACGATGAAATAATTTCAAAAAGTTTTATTTTTGCGAATAGAGAACAAAGGAAGCATTTAATATTTGACGTTAAGATTATGTTCAGAAGTTGTCTTTAGATTAAATCATCAGAGATTTAGAAATTTTGGATTCTTTTTTAATCTGTTGTCATATTATTTAATCAGTTTTAAATCCTTTAACTTTTAATGTTATTAATATTATAAGAACTTTTTTCATTTTATTATTAGATTTATATAATAATTGTAAAAATAACTATTATTGGGATTAGTATATTAATGATATTACCATTAATAATACTTGTTATTGTACTATTCATTATTATTATAAATATTTTTTCTACTACTATTACAGGATGTGGCCACAATTCTTCAAGTAAAAGTAGAAATTTGTTTCAGTCTTAGTGTGAGTGTTGTGAGGAAGCAGTGATCGACTTGTTGAGTCAATGCTTAGGAGCTCGTTAGGCACTACGATAAGTCAGATAATTCTTTCCTTCCTTGAGCGACATTCGACTTTTTCTGTACACGTAAATGTGGAGCCGATTTTTCAATGTTATCCCCTAATTGTTGTTGTCGTATGTCCTGTGTTTTGTCGGGTTTTCTGTTTGAGTCCCGTGGAATACTAGATCGACATGAGAATAAAAAAGCAATAGTTGCTTCCCGTACTGCATGCAGCCTGAAGCAATGTTTTTTGTTGTTTTTTTTCGTTTACATTTCTCGAACGATCCATGGAGGCTTAATCATTTTCTGTAGCAGTTCTTCTATTCCCCGTCTTTTGTAACTCTAAGTAATGTTTATCTTCGCTCCCAATCACTGATCTGTCAACCATTTTTTTTTAAAATCTTGTTAGGTAGGTTACTCTCTATTTTCTTCTATCTTTCTTGTCTTCAGTATATCCTATGTGTGTCAAATTCTCCAAAGCCTCTTTTCTCATTATGTGCCCTAGAAATTCCAACTGTCTCTTTCTGATTCCAAGTGCAAGCATCCGTTACGTTTCCATTTTCCGTAAAACGTCCTCGTTGCATATATTTTCACTATCCTCAGTATTCTCCTGTAGAGTCACATTTATGTTGTTTCAAGTCTCTTTTTCATCTGTGAGACGATTCACAGCCATATAGGATGATTGATATTACATAACGATTTAGCACCCTTTTCTTTGTTTTTTAGCAACATTTTCCTGTTTCTTTAAATTTTGTTTAGACTTTAGAAAGCGTATTTCTGTATTCCAATGCATCTTCGAATTTATGGGTAATACTTTCCGTCCCATGTTAAAAAAAAACTTCTCAGATTTTTAATGTTTCCTGATTTTGGCCTTTCCAATTTGGAATTCGCTTAAACGGCCGAGTGATATATTGACCCCTGAAATACATATAATGGACCCCATCTGCCCTGATATTTGCTAATAATCCAGAATTGGAGATGTTTCACAAGAACATTAGACTGAATTGATAACAACTGACATTGTCGGCGTTTTAGAATATTGATAACCCTATACTGATACCCCTACACTGACATCCCTTTATTGATACCATTTTATTGATACACCTTACTGACATCCCTTTATTGATACTCCTATACTGATACCCCTTAATTGATACGCCTTTATTGATACCCTTATACTGATATCCCTTTATTGATACGCCTATGCTGATATCCCTTTATTGATACCTCTTTATTGATACCCTTATACTGATATCCCTTTATTAATACCCCTTTATTGATACGCCTATAATGATATCCCTTTATTGATACCTCTTTATTGATACCCTTATACTGATATTCCTTTAATGATACCCTTATACTGATATCACTTTATTGATATCCCTTTATTAATACCCCTATTCTGATATCCCTTTATTGATACACTTTTATTGATATCCTATGCTGATATTCCTTTCATTGATACCTCTTTATTGATACCCTTATACTGGTATCCCTTTATTGATACCCTTATACTGATATCATTTTATTGATACTCTTATACTGATATCGCTTTATTGATATCACTTTATTAATACCCCTATTCTGATATCCCTTTATTGATGCACCTTTATTGATACTTCTATACTGACATCGCTTTATTGAAACCACTTTATTGATAACCTTATACTGATATCACTTTATTGATACCCCTGTATTGATATCCCCTTATTGATACCCTTATACTCATATCATTTTATTGATACTCCTATACTGATATCGCTTTATTGATATCCCTTTATTAATACCCCTATACTGATATCCCTTTATTGATACACCTTTATTGATACTCCTATACTGACATCCCTTTATTGATACCACTTTAGTGATACCCTTATACTGATATCCCTTTATTGATACCGCTATGCTGATATCCTTTTATTGATACCTCTTTATTGATACCCCTATACTGATATCCCTTTATTAATACCCCTATACTGATATCCCTTTATTGATACACCTTTATTGATACTCCTATACTGACATCCCTTTATTGATACCACTTTAGTGATACCCTTATACTGATATCCCTTTATTGATACCGCTATGCTGATATCCTTTTATTGATACCTCTTTATTGATACCCCTATACTGATATCCCTTTATTGGTACCCTTATACTGATATCATTTTATTGATACTCCTATACTGATATCGCTTTATTGATATCCATTTATTAATACCCCTATACTGATATCTCTCTATTGATAACCTTTTATTTACATTGAACTATAAGATATTTTAAGTGTTTATAAATCTGGTCTTAGTTACTAATTTTTAAACTCAATATTTTTTTTTAAATCTTCAGAGATTTTAAATTACCAAAATTAATATATTCATTACCAAAATTAATATAATAATTATCACGGCTGGTGCAAGGTTCTCGTGTGCCCTCAGTGAATCTGGAATACGGCCCACACTCTACTACATCTTAAATTTCAAAAGGTAGCATTCTTATAAAATACAAATTTTAATGAAACCTAAGTATATACAATAATGGATCATATGCAATATAGGTGAACAATTCTACTAGAAAAATTCAAAAGAAATACAATTTAAATAAATACAGCTTAGAGACATGTCATAAGAGATCATTTCATCTTAAATAAATCAACAATGTTTTGCGGCAATTTTTAAGAACAACTTGAGATTTTTCTTCTTAAAACGTTGGATAATTTCAACACATTCAACATTATGGATAAGAAATAGTTTTTTCGGAACTTAGCAAAACCCCAAAATTAATGGATTTAGACAAAAAAAGAACTCAGAATTACGTCAAATATTTCATTCTTTAATAGTTGCGCTTAGATTCACTTGTAACGTATATAAATGTAGGTAGAAAAAGCAAATGTTTATAAAATAGCATGGGTTAAAAAGCACTGCCCATGGCACCCTACTAGTCTTGGACTTCCTCCTTTTGTGGGATTCGCAGGTAGTACCAGCATATTATATTAATATCATTTTCAATAGCAACAATATAAATTATTTCATATGCTATAACTATCTCGGATGAAAGCAATATTGGTCAAAGATGATAAAATCTCCATCTAACAATATAATTATTAATCGACTACCCGAACGCAACAGTTGCCAATAACCGTACACATTACCAAATCATATTATGAATTTTTTCACATTATTCCATTTTTTAAATGTTACTTAGGATCTTATAGAAGCACATTTTACTTATTTTATTTGCGTATTTATACATGTTTTATTTTTAGCAGACGTAATCATTCCATTTCCTCGTATTCTGATGAAGATGGTCAAAACACTGACATTAATTCCATTGCTGAAGATCCTACTCTCGTTAAAATACTGCTATGTATTGTTTAAATATCAATTAAATTTATTTTTTGAATATGATTAATTTACGTGTAGCGTTAAAATGTCGACAGTATTTATGCTTTCATATTTTATAGGGACAACACCATTATGAGTAGATATTCATCTGCGAATTAAAAAGAAGATAAGACATAAGTAATTTATGGCGTTTCATAAAGTGTAAGATAACAGGAAATTACATTTCTCTTAAGTTAGCAGTTTTAGAAGAAATAGAATTTTCATTTGAAGAGTCCAGTAAAAACTAATGAATGGGCCGTTTGCCTACCTATACGCAGTCACACACGCATATATATATATATATATATATATATATATATATATATATATATATATATATATATATGTCGCTCGGTGTTGTCCTGAATGTCCGCTTTTATATTTACATACGCTCTATCTCTGATATTGAGCAATTTAACTCATAAATGTAGCATATATTAAAACTATAATTCGACGAATGAGGGTCAGGCAGCTCAGTTCCTTGGAACCGACGGTCCGAAACCAGCACATAAGATTTGATTATAGTGGTGAATGCTTTATGGAGAACCAACCACACGTTTTGAAGGGCCGAATACAAAAGCCTTGTGCACTACGCACCACAAGAAAGGCAGGTTTTTAATTCCGAGTTGACCTTCTTTGAGACGAGTTGCCATCCAAAGCTTTAGAACCCAGCCTGCCCTGCTAAAAAGGGAGAAGAGGATTAAATGGGTATTAGCACGTAAGTGAATGTAAAAGTTTCGACTTGAATTCGAACTCGGCTTTCCGACTCCTCAATCCGTTATATTATATATATTGATACACCTTACATTTTATACATGTAGATGTTTATATATTGTTACGTTAATATGTTATTATTATTATTATTATTATTATTATTATTATTATTATTATTATTATTATTATCTGTCTCAGTTCATTTGACCATCTGGATAAAAGCTTTTATTTGCGACTGTCTGGGTAGGTAATTTCTACTAATGAAATTCTATTTAATCATCAATTCTTATCTACGTCCATCAAATTAACAGACCAGTTGTGTGACAAGTGCAAAAGGATGTCGAAAAGCATGATAATAATGGCTAGCCGTTCATATCCTCGGATACCTGCCTACTAGTGTGATTAACCAATCCCTGTTGCAGACGCCTTCTCAGGCATATTTGTGTATGTTCAATATCCAAAGAGCCCACCTGAAATTTATACTGCAATTATGCTTTAGTTGCAGTTTTTGAGATACATCGCATTGTCTGGCATGATCAACAGTCTGAACAAGGCCAGCAGGCTCAAACCCTCAGTCACGATGACTTGTGACATTCTGCTAGCACAACTAGCAATGGCTCCCAATCAGTTCCATCTAGTCATGAGACTCCGGTTTGAAACTCGATTTGTCAGGAAGGCGACTTAGCCTTATCGGTGTAGGGAGGTGATCCTAGCTTGCGACATCTTTGGAGAATGCATGGAAACCATACCACGGATTGACCCAAGCCTTTTGAGTTGAAAAGCATACAGTAAAATTAATTAATGTCCCACTTACGACGATTAATGCTGCTATTTGAACTATTTACATACGTGATAACTGTAGGGTATGTGTGTTATTTTATATTATTTCTGCAATGAACAGGGATCACATTCATTTTTAAACTAAATATAAATGTAGTAAGTCCACACCAGTTACTCGGAAATCACGGCCTAGCTCCAAAATCACCCAAATCCTTTCGCTTTAGATTCATGTTAAACTATTCAGTCTTCTTTTTTATCCGAATTAGATCGATCCGTTTCAGATCGATGAAAGTTTTTCTCTTTCCTTATTATTTTCTTTTACATTTCCTCCAATGTCCAGCTGATGCGCTCAATGTATCCGATGTCAAATTACACCCCCGGCAAAATCATTCACGTGTCGGGAGTCGTGCCAATCCCTTCATTTGCAAAGTTGCAGATGTCTATTAAATAAAAATGTGCTCAGAAAATAACCGGATATATTTTAAAAGCCTATCAACTCTGATCAGTATGAATTTTGTCATTAATTAACAATACCTGATTACAACATTTTAAATACAATGACGGAAACAGTCCAGAACATTCATTGAGTATCAACAGCAAATCAACATTCTGTCAAAAGGAAAGACAAAACCGCCATTGTAGTTCTCAGACAAAAATGACTACATCATGATCATGAAAAAATGATTGAATACAAACATGTCTTCACCGATTTTATGTCTGATTAAGGATCTTTTTTCCTTTATATTCTCTTATTATTACCCACTTTGTTGGTTCACTAATAACCGCCAGATATGGCGAACTACATGTCTTAAAATGGAAATCCTGGCCACGGTAGAATTCATTTGCTTGTAAATTGGTGTAATATACCAACTCTTTGAATGTTCATAGAAATCAGCTTTTACCATGAAGAGTTTTTTCTGAAAAAAATTGTTGTTTTAGGCTCAATCCAGAAGGTACGTCGGAATCGTACATTTATTAGCGCAAGAAACTGCTATTAATTCATGATCACAGCGACTGATACGTTTTCGATATTATTAAAGACTAACTTTAGTCTCCCCTACTCTTATACCTACATACTACTGGGCACCTCGTGGAGGTGTAATGGCTAGGAAGCTTGTCTCGCTAGAACAATTACAACTGAGTAGTGATTTCGATCCTCACTGGGTGCCCCATACTTTCGGCCTTGTGCCACATCTAAGCTACGCTTCGAAAATCAATATGGCACCTCGAGGCGGTGTAACGGTTAGTAAATTTGTCTTGCTAGAATAATTACGACTGAGTAGTTAATTCGATCCTCACTGGGTGCTCCATACTATCGGCCTTGTGCCACATCTAAGCTACACTTAGAAAATCAGTTAGGCACCTCGACGTGGTGTAATGGTTAGCAAACTTGTTTCGCTAGAATAATTACGACTGAGTAGAGAGTTCGATTTTCACTGGGTGCCCTATGCTTTCAGCCTTGTGCCACATCTGAGCCACGCTTGAAAGATCATTTGGGCACATCGGCGTTGTGTAATGGTTAGCAAGCTTGTCTCGCTAGAACAATTACGACTGAGAAGGGAGTTCGATCTTCACTGGAGACCCATACTTTCGGCCTGGTTTCACATTTGAGCTACGCTTGGAAAATCACTATTCTTGCATACTATATTGGATAGAAAAATATTTGCATCTTGTTACTAAAATGAAGTAACCCCAAATTATAAACACTGCGTTATTTAGCCCTCTCCTACGTGTAGAAATAAACTCAGCCTGATGACACTTATATAAAGTAATATGTAAGGATGTAGTATTATTATGGTTGTTTACTTAGCTAGGGTATGCATGCTCATTGGCTCCTGTTATTTCTGTCCCTAATTTTCTTTTGTTTAATTCCCCATCCCCTCCCTCATTAAGTGGTCAGTAATGTCAGTTCTCTGGTTGTTGCGGGATGACTTTCGTTTTAGGAGACAGGCTCATATGTGTCATCTAACAAAAATAGTGTTGTGGAGATAGAAGCAACACTCGTCCCATTTTCTCCAAGGCCAGACCACAGAAATCCTGAAGATATTCCAGGTAATCAAAACACTCATTTGAAGATCTTCCCAGACAGTGGGGCCACCATCTGCCTTGGAGGACCCAAGCACCTACATTGCATGGGTCTCAAGGAAAGTAACTTAATCCCACCAAAGAAAGTTATTCGTGCAGTAGGTGGCTCAACTCTTATAAGCCATGGATGGTTCCCTATTCAATTTAGTGTTGGAGAAATGTCGACAAAGCAAGCATTGTACATCTGCAATAACATCGATAAGATATATTTTAGCAAGGCCGCCTGTATTGATGTAGGCATACTGTCTCCTCACTTCCCCACGCCTATGACTATGACAACCCAGAACAAATTATATTGGATGACCAATGATCACACAGCAGCTGTGGAGCAAAAGCAATCCAGAAAATATCAGCTACCAGTTCGCCTTGAAGAAACCCCCTTTCCAGCAAACGAAGGAAATGTGGAGAACCTCAAAAAATGGTTACTGAAACAATTTACTGATTCAGCGTTCAATACTGATGGGCAATTCCAAGCCATGTCTGGTAAACCAGCACATATCCACCTGAAGGAGGGGCAATCCCTAAGGCAAGACACAGACCGATACCAGTGTCATACCACTTAAAAGAACCAGTGAGCCAAGCTCGTATGCAAGATATAGAAAGGGGCATATTAGAACAAGTGCCCATTGGTACTCCAACAGATAGGTGCAGCACGATGGTCATTACGACAAAAAAGGATGGTCGACCGAGGCGTACCATCGATTATCAATATTTAAATTCGCAATGCAAGCGAGAAACCCACCACACTGCCTCACCTTTCCAGCTGACAATGCAGGTGCCACCCAATACCAAGAAAACAGTACTGGATGCTGTCGATGGCTACCATTCTATTATATTAGATGAGGAGTCCCAACCACTCACAACTTTTATCACAGAGTGGGGAAGGTTTATGTACCTTAGGATGCCTCAAGGCCAGTTAGCATCTGGTGATGCATACACCCGTAGATATGATGAAGTCATAAAAGATATTCCCAGGAAAATCAAATTGGTTGATGATAATTTGCCCTACGACACCGGCATCAAAGAGGCATTCTATCATAACTTTGACTTTCTAATGAGATGTGCACAAAATGGAATTGTACTCAGAAAAGACACATTCCAGTTTTGTAAGGACACTGTTCAGTTTGGTGAACTTCAAATAACTTCATCGGAAGTATCTCGTTCTGAATCTATGCTTAATGCTATTTTAAATTTCCCTGTTCCGAAAAACCATCACTGATGCAAGGTCTTGGTTTTGTCTGGTAAACCAACTTGCCTGGGCATATACATTAAGTCCCATTATGCTACCTTTTCGGGACCTTGTACAAAAAAAAAAATCAAAATTCACCTGGAACCAGACCCTTGAGAAAGCATTTCAGGAATCAAATCGGGTCATTGTTACCTGACTGGAGTAAAGACGGCATGGGATTTTTACTTCTTCAGAAACACTGCACATGTGCAATCGAACGAGCCCCAGTCTGTTGCCCTGAAGGCTGGCACGTTGTGTTTGCTGGAAGCAGATTCTGTACTGACGCTGAGCAAAGATATGCACTCATAGAACGTGAAGCAGCAGCTATCAACTGGGCACTTGAAAATTGCCGCATGTTCATACTAGGATGCCCAAACGTTATAGTCGTGACCGACCATGAGCCACTCAAAAGACATTTTGGTGATCGAGATCTCAGCAAAGTTCACAACCCTCGCCTATTCCATTCAAAGAAAAAAGCTTGAGATATCGTTTCACCATGTGACACTGCCCTGGAAAATGGCACAGGGCCTCTGATGCTATTTCCCGCAATCCAGTCACTACAGTACAAAGCCTACTTGATACATTCTCCATAGAACCCTCCCCTATAGACATTGATGAATCAGATGAGACTTGTGCAACAATGAGATTGACAGCCCTCACATCAATATCTCAATTAGATGATAACCCTGCCATAACTTCCCCTGACCACATTCGTTTTGCTGATCAAAAAGACACACAATACACCCTATTAGGGAAAACCATAGACAATGGTTTTCCAAACAGTCGTCAAGCAACGCCGCCTACAATCCGGGAATACTGGGAAGTTCGTAACCGCCTCAGCAATGACAATGGCCTAATACTACTTGACAGGAGGGTAGTAATACCTACCTCCCAGCGCAAAAACATATTAAAGTGCCTACATTCGGCTCATCAAGGAGTAGTTGGCATGAAAGCGTGTGCCAATGACTCAGTTTACTGGCCTGGAATGAATGCCTCAATTCACAATTACAGGTATAATTGCATTACATGAACCAATCCACATGACGCCTACACCTGAATGGCCATTTCAACAAATTGTAATGGATTTGTTCTATGTTGGATCCTTCACATATCTTGCTTGTGCAGACAGGCTCACTGGATAGCTCATTCTGTACCGCATCAAGCCAGGACAAGCAGTTGCTTCCAGGTTGATATCCATCTGCAGAGAAATATTGTGCACCTGACGAACTTAGTACAGACGGTAGACCGCCATTCTCTGCTTATCATCAGTGGCCTATCCCCAATCTAACGGGCGTGTAGAATTAGCAGTCAAGACTGCAAAAAGACTCATAAAAGACTGCACAGGACCCCAGAGTTCCTTGGACAATGACATGGCAGCACAAGCAATCCTGCAATATAGAAACAACCCTATCCAATGCATTGGCTTATCACCAGCGCAACTCCTGCTTCATAGACGTCTTCGGGATTTTATCCCATCGCACCCACAGTTATATAAACCACACCCTGAATGGATATCCACAGCGCAAAAACGTAAACAGAAATTATCCAAACGCAATGCAGACCTCATCGAGAGGTACAACCGTACTACACATGCCCTATCCCCACTTTATAAGGGTGAGACAGTCTCCATTCAAAACCCAAATAGCCGTCGATGGGACATAGCTGGGCGAATAGTAGAGACGCTTCCCAACCGTCAATATAGAATTAGAGTTGCAGGATCAGGCAGAATAACCGTGCGGAACCGTAGGTTCCTAAGGAAACTTGAAGCACCCATAATCAAGACCCCCATACCAAGCGCCATGCCTGTGTCACCTGAGCCGACAATTACAGATATATGTAGACCACATCAATCTGCCAAAGAGTCGGGAAATGGTGACATTACATTGCGAAATGACCTAGCGTCCCAGGGCCATAGTCAATCACAGCCATCAAGAACTATGATTCCCAGGGCGCTATCCCGACTACTCCCGTACAATCAGCCAGGCAATAGGGAACTAATTCCTCCCCAACGGCCAATATGCTTCCGCAATGGGGAGAGGAGGGAGATGTAGAAGTCAAGTGACTTACCTGCCAACATGGCTGTCTTCTTCTGTTTCCTTGTAATTATTTATTGTACACTGCACAAATGTGGCACAAGGCCGAAATGGGGAAAGGGGGAAAGGATGGTCATCTTTTGTCTTAACTTTAAACTTAGCTAGCCCCAATCACTGACCCAAACATACAAACAATGTTCCTTTCACCAAAACAACACATCCATTACATACCATTCTTACTACATCCACCAAAATGACTCAGAGACTCTATGACGTTCTAACTTGTCCCCATATATACAATTCATTGTCTGTGGGGGGAGGGGAATAAAATAACATCTAAAAACCCCATTGAATATTTACAATGAATAAAAATCTATTTACAAGAAACTAAACAAAAATATTGTTAGTAGAAAAACCCCCACAGCCCTAACTGTGGTAGAAACATCAGTTAACTGGACGAAATCAATGCGGGACTTGAAAAAAAATATATAAAACATTCGTACAATCCATGCACTCGCTACAAACACACACTCAATCAGACACAGCAACAAATACGAAAGACACACTCGAAACGAAAGGCGCCCCGCATCCACCAGAGAACTGATATCACTAACCACCTAACGATGGGAGGGATGAGGAATTAAACAAAAGAAAAAAATACGGTCAGAAATAAAAGGGGGCCAATGAGCATACACACCCTAGCTAAGTTAAACTGAAAAAAAAAAAAAAGTAACTAAAACAAAACCGACCAAAACTAACCTATACATGGGAGGGGTTGCCAATGTTCACCCCAGCAATCCCAAAATTCTTAAAGCCTAACCGGCATCAAAAAGCCACTCCAAGTCAGCACCTTTCACTCTGCAGAGACGCGCAAGACTCACCCACCTTTCGCTAAATTCCAATGGATGGAGTCGCTTCCTTTCCGTCCTGATCTTGACTTTAAGCTGATGCTTAAAGAACAAGATCAGTTGGGAAAAGGTAAACTTCTCGTCCCCATGAAATTCCTTCTGCCGCGTCGTCCATATCACGACTCGCATAACCCCCAGTAAGCAAAGCAACACATAGTGCTCAGCCTTAGTCAACGGCGGTACTATATTGCTACAGACGGAACTGGCCTCGAGGACAAAGAACTTTCCGCGCAGCATGCGAACCATGAGATCTTCAACGAACTTGCACAACGGAGCTACGACACTACAATGAAAGAAGGCGTGACCTATGGTCTCCACCTCCCCCGTTCAGCGAACGCAGTTTGTCGACTTTGCCAAACCCGCTGCGCGAAGTCTTTTGGCGACCCAGAGGGCCCCTCGAATCACCAGCCAGGTGAGTGATGCCTCAGGGTTAGTGAGACATTTCAACCCGGGCGCCCAAGGCCATATGCAGCGAGCCTCCCGCTTCGTCAGACCGAGCTCGTCAATCAGATCATCTTGAACGTTCACCATAACTAACACCTGATATTCATTCACGATAGAAAGAGCTCTCGCCTCGAGGATTACGGCCGGCCTCCTCTTCACGCGAGCGCACATTTCTCAGGGATGGAAAATGTTTATGGACGTCCTCCTTCCAGAATTCGCCGTTCTCATCCAGTTGCATACACATCCGGTCTAGATAAGTAATACGAAGCGTATGTCGACGAGTCTCAACGCATGGCACCCCCAGACCGCCATCAGAGGGATGGAGGTAACAGATCTCGCGACTAACCATGGCGGCCCTGCTTCCCCACAGGAAGGAGACAAAGAGCCTTACTAAAGCCAATAAGGTGTTAGACGGGAGTGGAAGCACGGAGAGTCGGTAAAGGAGAATCGGGTAGATGTGCGAGGCACATACTTCCGCCCTCCCCTTCAAAGAAAGATTCCACCGAGTTCACAGACGTACTGCGAGCACGGCCTTCTCTTGCACCTCCGACCAATTCATTTCCAACAAGAGGTCGGGACTGAACCAGACGCCGATTATCTTGACCGGCCCGTCCGTCCAGAGGAAAGGTCCAGGAAGAGAAACTCCTCTCCACGAACCTAACCGCAAGCCGACAGACTTTTCGCGGTTGATCTTGGCCCCCGTCACCATCTCATAACCCTTGATTTCTTTGCCGACTTCGTTAATTTCGGCCCTACTCGACACCAGAACCGAAACGTCATCAGCATAGGCGGAGTACCTGGCCGAGGTGGAAGCACCAGGTAAGGAAATTCCGCGAAGGACCGGATTCGTCTTCAACTTACGCAGGAAAGGTTCCAACGCAAGAACGTAAAGCAATGGAGACAGCGGACAACCTTGACGAATGGAGCGAGACAAAATGAAAGGTTTCGATCTTACCCCATTCACTTCTACCAGCGCACCGGGGGACGCATACAGCAGTCGGATCCAAGTGCGAAAGTCCGGCCCGAAACCGGCGGCCGAAAGGACAGCCTCCAGAAACCGATGGTCAACCTTATCGAAAGCCTTGGACTGATCTAAATTGATCAGCGCGGCATCATGTCGACTTTCTCGATGATCAAGCGTACCAAATGAAGGTTGTCCTGAATGTGCCTGCCCTTCACAGCACAAGTCTGCTCGGGGCCAATCAGACTAGAGAGGACAACCTGCAAACGGTCAGCTAAGACCTTGGCTAAAATCTTCAACTCTGTATCGTCAAAGGCCGATAATTATCTACCCCATCCCCACCGTCTTTCTTCTTGTGAAGCAACTTGATCACACCCATGGTGAAGCGTTGAGGAATAGACCCCTGCCTCATCCAGTTGTTGAAAATCAGTGCCAGCAAGGGGACAAAGACGGGCGACTGCCTCAAGTACATTTCATAGGGAAGACCATCTAATCCCGAAGTCTTGTCCAGGCCAACCTGCTTCAGTGCATCCCAAATCTCAGACTCTGTTATGGGACACTTGCACTCAGCCGCTTCAGCCGCCTTAAGACGGGGAAAGTCGGCTAAATAGGCGTCGAACTGAGCAGGTCTCAGACCGGGGTCCCTGTTAAAAAGCTCCTGAAAGTAGTCACGAAAAGCCTCGCAAATGCCTGCGTATGTAGTCACAGTCCGCTTGTCCGGCAATGCGATGCTCGCGACATGCCGACTAGATGCCCTACGAGCTTCCTCTGAACGCAATGAAGCGGCCATATTCGTAGCCTCACAAGACATTCTTTTTATCCTATCCCTAACTACTAGAGCTTGATCCTTCTTGATAAGCAAGGAGGCCACCTCCGCCTTAGCTAAGGCTTGGTCCCCACTATCACGGGATTTTATCGCCCGATCTACCTTGGCTTCAAGAGACTTTTGCGCTGCTAGCCCTGCTAGATTGAGTCGTCGACTAAAATCAGCAGCAAAAGACCTAAGTTTGGATTTCAAAGAGCCCCACCACTTATTCCCAACCACACCCCCCGACAATTCCCGCTGTAACATTAGTAAAAGCTGGTCCCGGAAATCTTGCACACCAAATAATGATGAGTTTAATTTCCAGTAACCAGCGATCTTAACCTTAGGCTTATCTAAGTTTACCCGAACCCGGACAAGCCTATGATCCGAGTAAACTATAAAATGGAAACTTGGACATTCTAAGAGCCCTACTTCGACTCTCTTAACTAGAACTTGGTCGATGTAGCTTGCGCTAACCACCGTATCCGAGCTGCCGCCCCTAGTCCAAGTCCATGCTACCTCCCGGGGGTTCTCATTTCGGTACTTATCGACGAGATCAAACCCGTCGATAAAGGCCCGAAACGATTTCACATCCGGATTGTAAGTACCCACTTTTTGCCCTATACGATCTATATCGGGATCGAGGACGGCATTCCAATCACCCGCTAGTACTACCGAACGAGAAGTCGTCAAAAACGCCTCGATCTGTCGAAACAAACCAGGATGCTTTGCGTGGTCGTTGGGCGCATAAACCCCAATGAGACGAAGAGCCTTATCCTTTATGGTAATATCCAGCACGCAAAGCCTGCCGCCGGATCCGCGAAGACAAGAGCACACACCGCATCCATAGACTTGCTCACCAGCCAGGAAACACCCCTCGAGCGTCCATCAAAACATGCTGAATAGAGGACGAACCACTTAGACAGAATGTCCTCATGATCGCGAGATAAAAAACGGGTCTCCTGTACACAACATACATCCACCCCGAGGCGCTGAAGATCGCGATCGAGCCTCGCCCTTCGAGACTCCGACCTCAGGCCCCGGACATTCAGACTTGCTTATCAGACCTAATTGGGGTTTGGACACTGATTTGAACATGGCTGGGGTAAGGATACTGACAGCCTCTCCCATCGACCCGTGGCCCATCTCATTGTTGATGGAGCCGTCTTGCGAGAGACCGCCTATATCCCATGGAAAGGTCAATTTTAGTGCTTTATAAAGGGAGGGGTGAACTAAAACTGGGACCCTCCCTGCACAAATTTTTTTCAAATGATTCAGTTCATTACTTTCGGTAATGGCAATTGGAGGAGACATTTTATAAGAACAAATCGCCTCCTCCAACATGGCCCATGCCTGACGAGCTCCGGTTCCTGTTCTTAATACAGTTAGAACTCTCTGGGCATTGGGAAAGTTATTAGGGTCTTCCACATCCTTGTCTGCATATTGACTTATTGAGAGGAGGTACTTTAAGTCTTTTATTCTGTTTCCGTAATCTCTGGCCCTTTCTGCCTGGGCCGGGGAAATTCTGCATGTATCCTCCCCTGCGTAAAAAATGAGTTTTGCAGTTTTTCCTTTTTTTTCTTTTTTTCCTTTGAATCCTGAGTAGGACTTCTCTGCCTTTTTGGTGCGGGAGGGGGCATTTCAGGGTTTTTAATGGGGGGAGGACTGGGAGTATGAAGAGGGGTATAATGGGATTTATGTTTGTACGGGCTGGGATCTCTACTGAGGGGAACAGCTTTAACGGGTGATGGTAAAGAGGTGGAATTTTTCTGTGGGGAAGGATATTTTGGGGTCGCAGTTGGGAACAAGGTAGATGGCGATGAGGGAGTGTCTTTTTTAGTCTGAGATAGCCTTTGCTTGTCTAGTTTATCTTTCAGCTGCTTGATTTTTTCGGTTTTTGCGAATCCCGGGTCGTATTTCATCTGTTTCTCTTTGAATGTTTCATCGGAAGCCGGGGCATCGCCCTTAACGTTGACAGTAGGAGTGGGGCTGTACGTGTCTTTTGCCCTTGGGGATTCATTGAACTGGGGCCCCGCTGTCTGGCGCTTCCCTCTGGCCTTACCAGCAACCAGCCATTCCCCCTCCCCCTTCTCCACAACTGCACTAGCAGCGGGTGAAGGCTCTTTGGGGATGGTGGCCTTTGTGCCAACCGGAGGTTTATCCAACCCGGCCCTGGAAGCTGGCATGCCCATTACATGCGAGGCGGAAGGCAACGACGCGGTCAGAGGGGGATCTTGGTCGACTGGCACCTGACTTGCAGAGGCCTTCTTCTCTGGGCAGGAAGGGAGGTGACCAGTCTCTCCACACTTCCAACACACCGGTTTGCGGCCGGTCGCAATGACCGGCAGCTTCAAGTGCCCTACTACCAGACAGTTGGGGATGGAGCGGGAGGCCTGTTCGTTCAACATTATATCGAAACTCCACCCCCCTTTCAGGCTATCGCAAGAAGCACCCAGAATCTCGCCATACTGCGATAGGAACGCTCCCCGATAACCTGACGAGGGACCTCGTATATTGCCACATGTTCCTTCTTCGCCCTTCATACTCCGTGCGCAAAATGTAATCTTTTGTAATCAAGTCACGACTTGAAGGAGCCACACGGTCTTCCGGTGTGGGTAGCATTACGTCCCACATGAAGAATTTTGCTCCCTTAACAATTCTAAGGGGCTTGAACCCCAGGGACTCCAGTGATTTTTACACTGTATCTTTCGTCGAGCGACAAATTTTGCGGGAACGCTTGTCCACGACAAAGACCGACACAATTCTTTTTTCATTTTTTCTTAATTCTTGGGCGTCTTCCAAGAGTCCACCTTCCACGACAAGGTGAGCGTAACTCTTGGCTCGCTCCAAGAACTCCGCAACATTGATTATGCAACTCGGTGGGGACGACCAACAAGAGGGCAATTCTCCGGCCTCTGCATTCTTATTTTTCTTCAGTTCATTTTCGCCATTCTCAGCTTCCTTGCTTTCCAAATGTTCACTCTTTTTAGACTCTGAGGTCTCCGCAGCTTTTTTTAGAGCATTCACCATTTCTTCATTCGATGGAACTAGAAAAGGGTACTCATTAGTATCATTTTTATTGGGTGGTAAATTTTATTTTATGGAGAACAAATGCTTTTTTGCTGTTTTTTGTTTTTAATGTTAAAAAAAATAGGGGGTGTAAAAAGTAAATAAAGTTTCGCTTATCAACGAAACAACAAAGACGAAAAATAAAACAAAAGGACGAAAAAAAATTTAAAAAGACGAAAAAATTTCGCCTAAGAAATTAACAAATTTAAACAGATAAAACGAAAACGCAAAACAAATGGACGTAAGACAGGCGAGAAAAAGTAAACAAGGTTCACAAAAACGAAGAAAGAACAAAAATGAAAAAAAAAATTAAAAGGACAACAGACAAGAAAGCAACAAATTACACAATAAAACGGAAAATTATAAACGGAAAATTAAGAAAAACGCTATACAAAATTAAATACGAAACTAAAAATGTGACAATTTACAATATGGCTGCCGATAAAAAACGGTCAACCCAAAAACAAAAACTTTTAATCAGTAAAAAAAGGACAGAAATTACAAATTAAACACAAACTTTAAAAACAAATATTATACACACGTAATTATCAGAAAATGCAAAACTTTAACGGATATTTAAATGAAAAACACAGAAATAATTAAAACGTAATAAATAAATAAATAAAAAAAAAAGGTCGGACGAGAAACGTTAAAGACGAAAAATAAACAGATAAACTCCGGGACGTGGACAGGGGAAGAAAATAGATTTAAAAAGGAAAAAATAAAACGTAAAAGAAAATCAAAACGTTAAAATAAAAAAGGAATAATAGCAAAAATGAAGTAACGGTATAAAAAAAGAGGGTACGGTACTGAACCGGAAAAAATCAAAAATTTAAACAATAGTCAAAAAAGGAACGTTAGAAAAATGAAAATTTTAACAAAAAGTCAAAAAGCAACGTTAGAAAAACGGTAAAAATAAATCAAAACTTAGCTAAATTAAGGCAGTCGATAGTTCAAAATAAAAATCCTCTGAGAGACAGAATAAACGTCAAACACGGTCAGACAAGAAAAAAGGAGTAAAAACTTCTGTTTCCTGGTAAAGCAAACCAGCTGATTTTACCTCATTTTATAGGAGAGTGCCTAATATACCAGTTGGGTTGGTCCATTTTGCTAGAAAGGACCTGCCCAATACATTTGCATGAGGGGTCTTTATTCACCCATATATTTCTCCATGAAATGACTCAAGTCAGTCTTAGCTTTGGCTACACTTGCCTACTTGTGTGTTAGACCACTGGCAAGCTAACCAATATTCTACAGTATGTGTGTTTTCGTATTTGTTATTGTGTCTAAATGAGTGCGTGCTTGTGGGCGTGCTTGTTTTTCTAATGTTATAATCCCGCAATTATTTCGTCCAGTTAACTGATGTTTCTGCCACATTTAGGGATTATGGGGGTTTTTATTACAAACCTTATTTTGTTTTGTTTTATGTAAATAGTGTTAAAACATATTGTAAATAATATTTTGGGATTTTTAAATTGTTGTTTTATCCTCTCCCCCCACAGACTTTGAAATGTACGTATGGGTGCTAGTTAGGATTTCATAGAGAATTTGTGGTATTATGGTGGACGCAGTAAGAAAGGTAGGAGTGACTGTGTTGTTTTTGTGATAGGAATATTGTTGGTATGTTTGGGTCCGTGTCTGTGACTAGCTAAGTTTAGAATTAAGACAGAAGAAGACCATCCTTCCCCAAACCCCTTTTCGGCCTTGTGCCACATTTTGTACAAATCGTACAAATAAATAATTATGGTTGTTTACTTGTGACTACCATGGGAATCGGACATGATTTAACACTGTTTGACCGTTAAGTGATGGTTGAAGCCAGAATGATTAGGCATTCAATCTTCGAAGTGGCAATTAATCTAGGTGTATCCTCGGGCAAAAATAATAACTGTTCACCGGGCGTATATGCATTCCAAAAAGTTACCAGTGACACTTGTAAACTGCAAGTACCCACTCTACAGATGCAAGTACGGGACCACTAGTAACCGAGAAGGATGGTATTAGGTTGGTGCAAAAATAATGTCGTTTTCTCACATATTAACATATGTGAATGTGAGAAAACGACATTATTTTTGCACCAACCTAATAACTGCACAAGGAAGCAGTCAAATCTCACCCCAGTTCAACGTTGGCTCACACAAAACGACAATACATTGTACAGCAGTCATTGGATACCATGAACTTCCCTAGCATAATAATAAATTCAAAAATTCATATTTTCCTGTGCAGACGTATTTGAAAGCATACCGCGTGACATCTTTCACTATATAAAATAATTCCTTTCAGTATTTTTTAAATAAAATAAAATTCACACCCGTATTTGTGCGGAACGTCTTGGGATCTAGTTAAAGGTGAGAATTCGCAACACTAATTCGAAGGAGACCTAGAAGTTGTCCATTTCACATCGGGCAGTGAGCAGCAGCAGAACAGTCTTCAAGCCGCCACACAGTAACTTCTAAAACACATATCAAAAAAAAGTATATGTTTTCATTACGCTCATTTGCTTGACAGCTCTTTCCCTTAAGCCACATCGGCGTACGTACACCGACTTTCCATTTCAAAGAAGATATATACAAACTCTTGCTTCAAATAACTTTTCTTCACATGCGATCATTTTTGGAACTGTCTCACAAAGTTTTCCCATGAACATTATTCAGTTTTCGTATGTCCAAAATTTTTGTTATTCCAAGTATATGAAATTTTTCCTTGTTGAATTCAAACAAAAAGAGAATTTCTTTTTTTCTTTCTAACTGTGGTAACCTAAGAAAAGTTACTGAATAGAATAATCAACCGAAGGTTGGTAATGAACGATAATAATTAGGACACAAACAAGACAAAGGATTAGCCAGCGGCGCGTAGAATAAGTAGTCAACTGCTAAAAGCGAATCAAGTGAATTCCACAATGAATCACCAAATGCAGGATATCTACAAACTATCCCACGCAGTCAGATGTAGCACAAGACCGAATTAAATTTGGGATATCCGAGTCTGTAAGCTTGGCCAAAATTTCCCCATATAACCCCTATAAAACAGAATCGGGTAGCTGCTTCCCGAAACAAGACTCTCCCCTTCAAGATAGCCTCGTCTGAGGATCTTCTCTGGCTGGAGGCAGAGCGATTGACCAGTCTAGCTGGTGAAGAATCTCCAACTGCAACAGGCGGTCAGATATAGCACAAGGCTGAATATGGGTCATCCGAGCCCGTAGGTTCGGACAAAATTTCCTGGTAGACCCGTATAAAACAGGGTTGGGTAGCAGTTTCCCGAGACGAGACTTTTCCCTTCGACATAGTCTTGTCTGGAGATCCTCTCCGCCAGTAGACAGAGTATGACCATCCCAGCTGGAAAAGATTCCAGCTAGTGTATTTACTAACCTCCCCACGCAATCAGATGTGGCACAGGGCCGAATTTATTGTAGGGCATCCGATACCGTAGGCTCAGCCAAAACTTCCCGTAATACTCGTGTAAAACGTGGTCGGGTAGCTGTTTTTAAGACGAGGCTCTGCTCTTCGTCCGTGGATCTTCTCTGCTAGTAGGCAGAGAGTTTGACCAGCCCAGCTGGAGACGAATCTCCAACTACAGACCAGCATATAGCATTTATTACTGTATTTATGTGAATTACCAATTATCGTTGTCCGTAGGTATGCTTCAATAATAACTCATTTTTATTTGTCCAGACCTTCCGAGGCTTTTGTATTTCGACAATATAGAAATAAATGGAGTATAACGGAGAATCTTGTATGATTCCCCAATAATACAATTACGAAAAACACGGGATCAGTTACAGTAGATTACTCCGACTAGAAGAACGCACCATTACACTATGGAAGACGCTTACTGTATGACTTGGTCAAATAAACAATGTTCCTAACATTCTCAGATAGTCGAGTTCGTCTATGAAGAAGATAGCATGAATCTATAAATCCACCCTATGGATAGAGCGTTGTGCAAGTTGGTGGTAGCTCTATAAGTGTTTTTTTTTGGGGGGGGGTTGTTTTTTGTTTTTTGGTGTTCCCATAGATCACTAGTCACTCTTTAAAGCTGTGTAGTATGTCTGTTTTTGCCGACCATTTGTACACCGTTATGTTTCTGTTGCTGTTTATTTATTCCAGGAATATTACTGGTGGCCCCATGCTATTCAAAGGACATGAAACTTTTAAAATGAAGAGAAGCTACGTAATACGGCGAACTAAATCATCAATAAATAAAAAAGCACATAAATTTTACAACGTACCATCAAATGTCAAATAACAAGGAAATTTTTGTGGATTCCGGGGTGAAATCCGTTCTTAAATGAATAACAAACGCAGGGATGAAATATACCAAATAAATGTATTGACGTAATAATACAGTTGGTAATACGGTTAGTAGATCGAGAAATGCGGTTAGTAACAATAATAATATATATACAATCTGGGAAATTCAGTATCGAAGTATGACTTCCTTCTGAGTCTACGTGCTCGCAACTGTGACTCCTACAAAGCGGTTACCTCACTGTATTACTGTATCACTGTCACTGTCACTGTCAGTTCCTGGTATTCACCGGCAGCAGTACAAGTACACAGTGGGCAAGTCCACTTGTATGAAAAAGGGGTGGACTCCTTAACAGAAATCATAAGAAATTATTCGTATATCGGGTGGGTCTAAAAGCTATGGCAAATGTTCAAATTGCTTATTTCCACCAGTTCAGACCTTCTCAACTGAAAACCACCATGCCGTGTACACCGCGTCAGAACGTCTTTATCTCCTTCGTATTCCGTTGATAAGGAGGAAGTTCCGCCCAGACCGCTTCTACCCTAGAGCTGTTACTCTGCGGAACAGAAGCTGGAGAGGATGCTTCCTAGACCACTATAATCTTAGCGTCTTCAAGTCAACAATCAACCGGTTATAGACCCTATATATCCTATTTTCCCTTACGCTCTTATAGATATCTCACACAATAATCCTCTACCTTTTGGGCCTTGTATTAACTTGGAGAACTTGATGATATTGGATAAAAAAATGTTCCATTAGTGCACAGACCGTGGTCTCGGGATAACCAACACTTGGTTTGATGAACACTGAAGACTCTTGTGGATTTGGAAAATCCGGTAGGGCGGCATTAAAACCAGATAGACTATATTACCATCAAAGAATTATTTAGATATGCAGGTTTGCAATGGGAAACATATTTAAATGCTGACTGCGACAGTGATCACCTCCCAGGCACATGTAAACTTAAATTTAAATATTTAAAGAAACCCAAAACAACTCCATAGCGATTTAATTTGCAAGTAAATGTAAGGATTTTC
>OZ010605.1:24142373-24172373 GCA_963932145.1 Acanthosepion lycidas
AGAAACAGCAGAATGTGACATGTGATCTTCAGCAGGATGCATAGAATTTAAAGAAGTAACAATCAAAATGTAAAGTTTTATAAATGGAAGGAATCCATGGAAGACAACTTTGTTGACAATAGACGAAAAATCTTACAATAAAAGAAAGAATGGAAAGTCCTGTAATAATATATTCTTCATCACATTGAAGGGGAAGACAAACAGCACCTCATGATGAGATTGTAATAGAGATGCTTAAAACTCTTACCTTGTGTTACTTACCCCTGTTGCGTAACGAATATATAAAATAAAACAGATGCGGAAATTTAAATTCAGTTGACGAAGAATGTTTTTCTCAGAAACTGCGATGTATTAATGTGTTGAAAAATGTCATTGGAAACAATGATGACTAATGGACTGGTAAACTCTTTTTATCGCAGGGAATGCTAGACACTTTCCTCAAAATTGGGGCGCCTAAAACTAGCTGGTCTTGCTAAAACTGTTACAACTGAATAGTGAGTTCGATCCTCACTGGGTGCTCCATACTTTCGGCCATGTGCCACATCTAAGTCTCGCTTAGAAAATTAACACTTTCCTCAGAAATGATAAAAGAACTTGACGTTACGTGAATGTGTTTCTAACTATGGCTTGAGAATAGCATGGACAGAACATGCGAGAAACGAGGACGTTTCCAGCAAATAAGAAATACAAAGAAACCGTTCTCAGTTATAAAAGAGGTAGTTCAAATGTTTGAAGTATTAGGTTGGTACAAAAATACTGTCGTTTTCTCACATAAAGTTGAACGTCAAAAAACGACATTATTTTTGCACCAACCTAATAAATAATCAGGAAAGAAATCTTGGAGGAATTTAACACTCCCCAGACAAACTGAAAGCAAGAGGTTTGATCACATTACACTGGTGTACAATTCTTCATAAAGTTGTGTCCATTTTGGCATGAAATTCGGAAATGACCTTTAGATTAAATGACTGGCTCTAGATTTCGAGGTCGTCAGTTGTATAATACTCATGAGCCCAAAAATCAATGTTGCTTTGCAAAATTTTCTTTGATGCACTATTATATGTAGGTCACAAGAGGAATACACAAGAATCTCAAGATGTTAATATAACCGAAGTAATAAAAACGATATGTCATTGGGGAAAATAACCGTGACCCCAGTCGGTCAGTCTTCTTATTCTTGCCAAAGAAAACCAAGGTCTAAAGAATTCTAACCATATCGAACAATGGAATGGATGGGCAGCATAACGAAATTAATAGTTACGATTCTAAAAAGTAGAGATCGTAGCAGAATAAGACAATAACAATGTGGCTTTATTCAAGACTTTGAAACGAAAGAAAAAAAATTTCATGGTTAGATTTCTACCAAAGCAAACATTTTTTTAAAAAAATCAATCGTTACACAAAGACATTCAATAAAATTCGATACGAAAAAGCTTTTCAAATTTTAGGAAAGCTTGATCTACGCGGAAAAGATATTCAAATCGAGATGAATCTCACGGGATTAAAAGATATAGTAACATATATTATCGGCGGACGTAAACTTAACAAAAGACGCTAAGCAGGCAATAGTGTGTTGATGTTAGATTCAGAACCAAAACTAGAATATTATATATATATATATATATATATATATATATATATATATATATATATATATATATTCTATGAAATCAAAAATAAAGTACTAAATACTGAATGCAAGAAAGATTGCATGATGGTCCTTGTGTCATTTGGGTGATAGAAGGTAAGAGTTGCTTAACGAGTATCTAGAAATTGAGCAGATGCTGAAGTTTAAATTCATTTGACGAAGAATTTTTTTTCAGAAAATGTGCAATGTAATTTGGTTGAAAACTGTCATGAGAAACAAAAATTGTCTACTGGACTGGTAAACTCGTTTTATCACAGTGAATGCTAGACACTTTCCTCAGAGCTGATAAAATGACTTGAAGCTACGCGAATGTGTTTCTAATTATGACTTGAGAATAGCATGGACAGAACATGAGCGAATCGAAAACATATCCGGCAAATAAGAACTACAAAGAAACCATTCTTAGTTAAAAAGACGAAGTAGAAATGTTTGAAGTATATATTCAGGAAAGAAGTCTTGGACACACTGAAAGCAAGAAAAGTTTGGGTCCGCGAGTGATCAACATAGTAATTTCGAGCAAATTGATGACAAAGCATATAATGCGAAGACCAAACAGTTCATTAAGAAGGAAGGAATCAAATCTCGCCATAACAAACTATAATTATGATAAACATACACACATGAATTATATACACGAACGCTGTTTGAAAAAAACAAAACAAATGCGCGTGAGGTCTACTTAATCAATGAAAAACAAAGTACAAAAATTTAAAGTACCATGATTTTCTTTTTATGCTCCATATTTCATTCTCTCATGAAACTTTAATAAAAACGAAACATGATAGATTTATTAACGTTTCTTACGTGTTCCTTATCACACTCACAAACACACACACACACACACACACACACACACACATATATATATATATATATATATATATATATATATATAGATAGATAGATAGATAGATAGATAGATAGATAGATAGATAGACAGATAGATAATATGCATGCATTAGGATTAGTCTTTTTTCTTTATTTTTAACATAAAAGTCAATAATCTTGCTACAAAATTTTGTACTTTTTAACAAGATTTCAGAAACTGTAAGGATCATGAAATTTCGCAGAAGGATATCTCTTTTATTTAGCTACTGCCTCATAAATCAGTACAATAGCTGCAGAAAATTCTAAGTTATTATAAATGTAACTATTTCTAATGAACTGGAAAATAAGCGTTAAGAATTTTATTCACTTTCTTACTACTACGTCCGTGAGTTCACTATAAATGTAGCACTCACAACCTCTCAAAATGGAGACATTCATAGGTGGCCAACTATTACAGAATACTGTCACACATGCCTTGAGATAAAGAAATCTCTCTGCATAAATGGGGTATGAATTTTCCCTTCGTTTACACCCACGCATATTTAAATAGACAACTATATATTTTGTATTCACTTCAACTGTATTCTAATATTGTGCAACTTTAAGTATGAGAATTTGTTCCTGAAAAACATTTTATTATAAAACTAATTATTTTCACAAAATGCTCCATCATATATATATATATATATATATATATATATATATATATGTGTGTGTGTGTGTGTGTGTGTGTGTGTGTTTGTGTTTTTGCGTGTGTGAGGGTGTGTGTGTATTTAGGCAGCAAATCCTTCTTTGATGCACATTTCATTGAATACGACAGACAAGTTACTTTGATTTAGTTTTCATACAATTTCTCATGTGACCTAATATTTTTTTTTTCTTTTCGCGTGATAAAGTATATAAAAACTGTCCGAATGCTCTTTTTATCCGAGCGCTTTCGGCTATACATTTAGCCATTTTTAAGGATTAAATATTTTAACTGTTAAAAGTTAATGTTATTAAGTGTTGTTTTTTTTGTTTTGTTTTGTTTTTATTAATAAGGATTTGGTTATTTTTAGCCTTTTTTTGCATGTAGATGATGCTATTGTATTGGTGTTGTCAACAAGTATGTTACGAATAGTGTCCGGTAGGTCTCCATGAATATTTAAATGAGATCTACTTGAGCTTTAGTCAGAAATGCTTAGAGTTAGTCTGCGTGTCTGTCGTATTCAATGAAATGTGCGTACACACACATATATATATATATATATATATATATATATATATATATATATATATATATATATATATATATATATATGGTAATATTATATTTCGCTTCATAAGACGAAACGGTGTCAATAATAAATGTATTTAAAATTTTACCAGGCAGAGAAAAGAAATATTAGGTTGGTGCAAAAATAATGACGTAATAATGTCGTTTTTTGACGTTAAAAATACGTTAAAAAAACGACATTATTACGTCATTATTTTTGCACCAACTTAATATGTAAACATATATTACAAAAGAAATAAATAAAGAAATGGGATAAAGAAAGAAAGAGAATAGAAAGGAGGAGAAATGGGGGTATATCTGTCTAGTAAGATATAGGGGATGGGTAACTTAAAAGATGAAACAGAATATATATATATATATATATATATATATATATATATATATATATATATATATATATATATATATATATATATCATCATAAATGTCAGCTGGCCAATGTACTTTTCGCAACATCCTAACTCGTGCTGGTTCTTCATGAGAGAAAAGATTGATCAAATATTGTATGTATATTTTCACATGAATATGTGAAAAAGAACACACCTGCTGACTGTATAGTAATCCATACAAAAGGTGGGGAACTTATCTCACCTGTAGGAGAGTGTTCTAGGTGATAAATAAAAAAAAATAGAAAAATCAATGCAAATGATGAGTTAGATAGTCCGATCAATCCTTTCAAAAATGAATGAATCTTTTCAAGAATATAGGCGGCAGTAAATCTTGGAATCTCAAACTGTTTTGTAAATTTACTGAACCGTAACGTAAAATCACACCAAAAGTGATATATTTGGAATAAAGTTCTAAATGATATTTTCTTCTGCGAACGAAAGGTCGATGCAGATTATTGTTCGGTCAAAGAACATTCAACATCTTTTGAAGCAATCACGACCAAAAATAATTTTGCTTTATAATCTAAGGTAACTGTTCTTTTATTAAAAATTTCTTATTTCCAAAATATAAAGGCTGTGTTTTGCGGAAACATTTTAAGCAACTTCACTCAAGGTGACGACATATAAACGGCCAAACTGAAATTTTATATATATATATATATATATATATATATATATATATATATATATATATATATATATATATATATATATATATATATAGTTGGATTGATGTGAGTTTGTGACCCTGGTTTTCACGCTTTTGCCACTGGATTCTCCCGTCGATTTCGACGTATGAGGGTCAAGCAACTCAGTACCTAGGAAACGACCACAAGACTACCCGCACAAATCATTTGATTATAATGGTGACTAATTTGTGCAGAACTAAGGACACTTTTTGAAGAGCCGAATACAGAGACGAGGTGCACCGTGTGCCACAAAGTACCTAAACGATCATCCGCAGGTTTTAGATTCAGAGTTGTCCTTCTACAAGACCAGTTGCTATTTAACGCTATAGAACACAGTCGGGCCTGCTATTTACCCACATCTGAGTAAATAGGAGACACGGTGTAGTAATGGATAGAGGCTCGAATTAAGGAATCGGAGTTCGAATTCTAGTCGAATCTGCTACATTCACATACGTGCTAATAACTTTGGAAAAGGTATGAGTCCTCTTCTTCTCCCCCCTCAGAGATATATATATATATATATATATATATATATATATATATATATATATATATATATATATATATATATATATATATATTATGAAATGGACTAATTATTTTAAGACATTTTTATGTTTAACATTCTTTTTATAGATACACATATTTAAGTAAATTCTCTGTTTATAATAAACAGTATTAAACAACATTTACCGACCTGAATGTCCGAGAAATTTTCACAGAAAATTCGGAGGACGAATATTTTCTGTGAAAATTTCTCGGACATTCAGGCCGGTAAATGTTGTTTAATACCGTTTATTATAAACAGAGCATTTACTTAAATATGTGTATCTATAAAAAGAATGTTAAACATAAAATGTCTTAATATATATATATATATATATATATATATATATATATATATATATATATATATATGTGTGTGTGTGTGTGTGTGTGTGTGTGTGTGTGTATTTAGGCAGCAATCCTTCTTTCATGCACATTTCACTGAATACGACAGACAAGGTGCTTTGATTTAGTTTTTGATACAATTTCTCATGCAATATAATATTTGTTTTCTTTTCAGATGATAAATTATTTAAAACTGTCCCAATGATCTTTTTTCCCCCGAGCACTTTCAGATATGCAGGATGAAATTCTTTGACTGTTAAATAAATAGTTTGTTGAATGTATGTATTTATAGAATGTTTTTTTTATTTTTCAAAACGCGGTAAAGATATTGTGTCAATGGAAGCCTTATTGATAAAAACACAAAAATCAACACCAACTGAAATCAACTATGAACATGATATATATATATATATATATATATATATATATATATATATATATATATATATATATATATATATATAATCACGAAGAAAAATGTTCATGTTAAAATATTATTGCATTAGAAATATTAGCAAAGAGCTTAGAAAAAATGTTATGATGTTTGGTTTCTATTAAAACTTATATTCGTTTTACGCCCGTTTGGGTAGTGCAGAAAAAAAAAACAGCGTTAAAGTTATCATCATCATCATCGTCATGGTCATATAAGGCTTCATGGCTTCATGTGGAGATAAGACATGCATTTAATTTAAATTGTCGATTTTGCAAGCAAAAACACAGAACTACCCTTACATGTTACCCTGCATAGAGTAATGCGTTCTCGCAAATAAAAGAACGTTTCTTGTATTCGTCGGAGATTCGAACCCAGTTTCATTAATCTGGTATGAATTTGTGAAATAACCTGTTTTCTTTTCTCCACAGAATGTATAGTTGTTGTCCGAAAACTGATCCTTTAGATTTTCTGGCCAATCAATGACATGCTTTGGGTGGAGCAGGATATTGATTGGTCCTAATCAATATATGGCAGCTGTTTGTCGATTGATTTTTCGCGTTAGATCGTAATAAAACAAACTGATCGTCTTTCTTTATTGTTGAAATCTGAAGCTAATATCTTAGTGTTCAGAAATGGTTTTAAGTATCGTGTCTTCGTTTGGGTCCTGATATTTGCATTTCGTGTCTGAATGATTTACAAGTCCGCAAAATATTAACAAAAACAAACAAAATGAAATTATCGCCCCCAAACTTATCAAAGATCAATCTGACAGCATGCTGTACTGTTCTGCGAGATTGCATTAACATCAACACTTTACAAGCATAGTCGTTTGTTATGGAGTAAAATAATTATACGTTTTGTGCTTTATTTCAGGGTGATTATATTTATGATACCAAGTCACATACACTGACAACCACCCCCATATTGATTTGCTGAAAAAAAAGATTCATCCTCAGATATATTAATAAATAAATCTGCTTAATAAGCGCAATGAATTTATGCTAACTTGTAATCACAGAAGAAAGTATCTCTTAAAATATTGTAATACTGGATATATATATATATATATATATATATATATATATATATATATATATATATATAAGCGTTTCAACCCAGCAAGGCGGTAAGCCACTAGGACGCAAGGGGTTACAGAAAATTTAGAGCAAAATCAGATAGGAGTGAGAGAAGAAAGGATGAGGAGAAGGGTAATGGATAGATTAAGGCAACTGGAGATGTCGATTGACATTACACTTGAATAGCTGGAGATTATAGCTGTCAGGGAAACTGGAATAGGTGAGGGAGTTCCACAGGCGACAGGTGCGAAACATGAAGCTATTGTAGTAGGAGAGACCGCTACATTTAGGAGTTTCGACAGTCAAGGGATGAGAGTGGTATGCCAGCCTCGTAGGGCGCTTGAAATGAAGTCTGGGAACCAGCAAATGCAGTTCCTCCGAGCAATTGCCATTAAAGTATTTGTAGAACAGACAGAGAGAGGCGACGGCGCGTCTGTGAGAAAGTGACTGTAGACGAGATGCCAGAGCAGGGCCAATTATATTGCATATCCGACTCTGGAGCCTATCAAGAACCCCGAGGCAAACAGAAGGGGCACCAAACCATATATGGCAGCAATACTACATGCAAGGGCGAATTGTTGATTTGTAATATATTCCCGTTTATAGATTAGGCCATATACCGATTACCTCCCTTTAAACATTTCGATGTATCTTATCGTAAACTAGCGTCTTTTTAAAAATTTAAACGCTTTAATTCTCTGTATTTTTTCTTTATTTCTTTTCTTTTTTATTTCCAAATAGTGCTGCTTACACATTATCTTCTGTGTTTAGACTCCAGTATTATTTTGGTCCTATTTTAAATCTGAGCTGTGAATCTGCGTCCCTCCCATGACTCTCTGCATATATTTTTTAAAATATCATAAGTTATACCTTGTGCCAGAAGAGTTGGGTAAACAAGGAAACTCGAGTCGCATTAAAAACGTTGGTATATCTATATTTATTAATATATATTTCTTAGCTCTGTCTAACCACATCGAGCACTGTTATGTTTACATCTTAAGGTAAATTTGGCAAATATTAGTTATTTAATTTATCTACCTCTATAACTATATATATATATATATATATATATGTGTGTGTGTGTGTGTGTGTGTGTGCACATTTCATTGACTACAACAGACAAGGTGCTTTTATTTAGTTTTTATACAATTTTCTCATGCGATCTAATAATTCTTTTTCTCCATCCATGACATATTGCAACCAGAGTAAGTCGAGAAACTACATCAACAGCAAGGCCTCTGATCAGGAGGTTTTTGCTGCAGTTCACAGATACAACCTGACCCGTGCTGGTAGCACCTGTTATGGTCCCAACTATTGGCAAATAGTTAACACTCAAACCGGGGTTAAAATACTATGAAAGTGCAAAAATTGGTTTTAATACCAGCATTACATTTTTTGAAGGAAAAAGTATTACCAGCAATACATTATTACCAGCAATACATTTTTGAAAAAAAAATATTACCAGAAATATATTTTTAAGGGAAACATATTACCAGCAATAATAATACCCATTGAGGTTGATATGCCTTAAAACTATACAAGCTAACAAACCATGACACATATCACACAATATTTTTCTATATTAATCTAACTTGTTTTTATTCTACATCATATTTCAATGGGGTTTTCTGTTTTATTTGTAACTCCCATATATATTCCACAAGTGTTATACTTATATCTTTTATATTTAAATGAGAGCATATTTTTGGAATATCTCTCTTTGAATTTTATCACCTGCTGCGATGTAAATCCTTTCTTCCTTTAGGTTCTCCTTTGTTGTTACTTCCGCGTGGTACTATATATTTTGCTAATCACTTTACTTGCAGTGGTAATTTTGTTTTACTTCTACAGTCACAATTTTGCTATTAAAGGGTGTTTCATTAAGACGGATCAGCAGTAAATAAATCAGAGTTATTAGTGAAAATTTATGATTTGGATCATATTATTCAAGTCATAGCAATTATGTGTGAAAAGTGATATCGCCCAAATATCTGCCAAGGCTTCTACGGCACACCTCCACTCAGTGGTCAAAGTTTTTGATGACGTCTCTGCATAGTTGCTTCTCGATCTCACCAATATGCCTTATTATCTCAACCTTCAGCTGTTGAATTGTTGCTGGCATGTTGGTATAGTCCTTACTTTTAAGATTACCCCCAAAGGAAGAAAACTAAAAGCGTCAAGGTGCACGGTCGTGGTGGCCAATTGACTTCGCTGTTTCGATAGATGATGCGACTTGGGAACTTCTCATTCAAATTCTGTTTGAACGTCCATTTTCATAATAGGCTTCGATAATTTTCCCACGTTGTTTTATTGTTAATCTTTCCATAATTAAAATTGCCAAAGACTTAAGTTGTTAAATGTGAAAGAAAAAGAAAAAAATCATTAGACGCTTAAAATTAATTCACATTTAAAATCTGTCCAAGTTATTGGAACACGCTTTATTTTTGCATTTTTCTATTTAGTATTTTAACTTTTCTTAAAAAATTTTTCCCTGTTATCCTTGCAACTGTAATTAATTTATCGTAGAAAAGACATTCCATTGTGCATTGAACATGGCGAATATATGCAGATAAATTAATATGAATAAAAAATAATAAATTTAGAAACTTTTAAGTTAAATCGAATCTATATATTCTAAAAAATATCTGAAATAATATAGAAAAGCAAAATTATGGATTAATAATTATCGATTAATAATTGTAAAAAAAATGAAGGAAGCACAATGGAGTAATGGATAGCGGCTCGGCTTGGGGAATCGGAGAGCAGAGTTCGAATTCCAGTCATTCACTTACATGCTAATACCCTTGGAAAAAGTATTAATCCTTTTATTCTCGCCCCAGCTATGGGTAAATAGCAGGGCAGACCGAGTTCTATAGCCTTGGATGGCAACTGGTCTACCGCAGAAAGAAATGGCAAACTACTGCGGAAAAAAATCTGACTATCGAAAGATACGTGATCGTCTAAGCGTGTATCACGCATGGCACATAATTGAATTGTAAAAATATAAACAGTCATAATTTAGATAAGCAACTAAAGTAATATTTTAAATTAAGGATATAGTTCTTGACATTTATATTTATATAAAACATTAAACTTAGAGGAAAACAACTACAAACCCTACAAAAACAGTAAAATGCTTCTTTCTGAATTCGCTTGAATGATAGTGACTATGCGGCGTGGATTCTACAAGCTGATTTAACCAGAGCGTGGATATATTTATTTAAGGAGGTCCCAGTGTTTTTCTGAAACTGAGTTTGATGAATGCGGCTTCAGGAAATTTAGTAATGTGTATATGTCGCATGGATGTTCTTCGCGATATAAATTAAGTCACAACATTACCAAGATGTTAATCGAGTGTTCCCGGAACCAGTTTCGTTCCGCTAGTATATAATGTGGTTTTGCATTATCCTGGTGGAACAAGACATTACCTCCGGAAGGTTTGTGCAGGTATCAAAGAATTTAATTCATGTATAATAATATCCATGCATGTCACACCTTATAAGACAGGCTCCGGTTTTACTAAGTGCTCTATCAAATTTCAAAGAACACCCGTCCACCTTATTACGTGCTGCCAAAATGCTTACATAATACGCTGTTCATAGGCTGGGTCCACTGCTTCATGTCTCCTTCCCGCACAGATTTGACTATGTCCCAAAAGAACATAAAACAGAATTAATTTAACCAGGTAAAAGCAACTTTCCACATTATAACGGTAATGTTCACAGCAAGTTAAGTGCAGTAAAAGAAACTGTCGTCAATATTAGATCTCTTGTTGATCTATGATTATTAAACTCCATGAATTGACTAATAATTAAGTAGTACAAGAGTTAAATTAAGCTGTGATTTGATATAATTTTCATTGTTGATACCATCTTTATATATCACCGGTTGTCCTTTCCTTTTAAAACCTGTGAGCAACCCCTAGATTTTACTCATAAGCTGCTCGGCCCGTTTAGGATCAAAGTGTAGTATCTGTGCTTTGTGATCATCCGGGCTGGCTTCTGTCGAACTCTCTAATGCAGGGAGGAACAAGAGAGGAAGCTTTGCCGAAGGGCAAGGTTTCCTTCGGGGAGGTAGACAGGACCTGAACCCGTCAAGGCGGGTTCAAAGGTCATATTTTTGGCCGAGCCTACGGGCTCGCGGGCTACCCACATTAAACCGGCCTTGTGCCACATTTAATCCTCGTGGGTGGATTAATAAATACCAACCCCCAGATTTTACGCGCCTGTTATATCATATATCGAAATTATATATTACTGGCTGTAGCTATGTCTCTGATTCTTAACATAAAACAAAAGCAATCTCTCCGAAGATAGAATGCCACATCTCCATGCCCTTACGATGAAAAGTATGTTAAGTTCAATTTTCTTCTTAACTATGCTGTTAAGCATTTTCCCAACACATCCAGCTCTGGGTGGATTGGAGGACTTTTATATATTTTTATTCCCAAAAAAAATGTTCACTAGCAAAAAAAAAAAAAAAATTTTTTTAAATTTTAAAATTTTTATTTATCGGCTTTAAATAACTCACAAAAAGGTTGATAACCCGTAAAAACTCAAATCAATCAATACATATTGTTAATAGACTGCTACACCTGCAGGTCGTCTTTGGTTTCTATGTCACACATACGTTATACGCATGCGTCTAATTCTATAGATCGATAGATAAAAAAAACAACTGCTGCGTAGCTCTCTCTAGTGCTTTGACACGCCCTTCATATAAAGAAAAAGTGTGTTTCATTAAGACGGATGAAAGTCAGCAGTAAATAAATCAGTGTTATTAGTGAGAATTTATTTATTTCTCTATTGGATCATGTTATTTAAGTGATGGCAATTATGTGTGAAAAATAATATTGCCCAAATATCAGACAAGGCTTCGGCGGTACTCCTCTACTCGATGGACAAAATTCTTAATGATGTCTCTGGATAGTTGCTCCTTAATCTCACCAATATGCCTTATTATCTCATCCTTCTGCTGTTGAATTGTTGTTGGCATGTTGGCATAGACCTTACTTTTAAGATGACCCCCAAAGGAAGAAATCTAAAGACAAGTCGCACGATCGTGGTGGAGAATTGACTTCGCTGTTTCGAGAGATGATGTGACCTGGGAACTTCTCATTCAAATTCTGTTTGAACGCCCATTTTCGTAATAGACTTCGATAAATTTGACATGTTGTTTAATTGTTAATTTTTCCATGGTTGAAATTGCCAAAGACATAAGTTGTTAAATCAAGAAAGAAAAAGAAAAAAAATTACTAGTTGCTTAAACTTAAATCACATTTAAAATCGGTCCAAGTTATTGAAACACCCCTTCATATATATATATATATATGTGTGTGTGTGTGTGTGTTTCTGTGTGTGGATGTCATAGGATAAGGAGCAAATAAAAAACCATTAAATATTGAATATGTTTCGCTTTTTGATTAAACTTCATCAGAATTTTTTAAATGAATTTCGGAAGAGAAGGTTCCGTTACTTTTAGGTCTCCATTATCTGTTTTTCATTGGTCAGGAAGACATCACGTGTCTTTGTCTTGTAGTTTTATGTGAGCGTGTGTATGCACGCGTGTGTATGCATGGATTCTGTCGGCACATTTGTATCAGTCTGGTAATGTGTATAATTCCTGGAGATGGTCGCCTATATGTTTGTGTATCATATTTTTAGTTGGGCTTGCAGGATTTGAGTGATAATGCGCGCGTGTGTGTATCTAGTGGGCATTTTTCATTCTGTCTGGTAGCGCCCGTGTGTTGGTTGGGGTATCTTTGATGTGGGATGGAAAAAGTTTAAACTAAATTAGTTGCTGGTATACGGATATTAGATTCTTTAATTATGGGTTTCAAGAAAATTTCTGATTTGAAAAAGTGTGTTTGGCGTGTGTTTATCGATGAGAAAGTATTTATATATCTATTTTCTTCATATTAATGCATGTTCCTTTTTTTATTAAGGTGTCGTTTTTTTTAATCGAAGTTATGGCCTGTTTTATTTCTCTGTGTTTCGAGCGATTTCGCTGGCTTGCCGCAACCTAGGTCTCTCTTATGTTCTTATGTCTCGCGTAACGTATAGAAACATAACAGACCATAATTTCTATTTAAAAAACGCCACCCTAATATGAAAGGAACATGCTTTACTACATAGAAAATATTTAGAAGGGCTACTAATAAACAAGAATAGCTTATCCAGGTAGCTGGAATCAGTCTATAATGTAGAATATACGCATAATTTTTTCAAGCGTTATTAGCTGCCAACCACAGTGTAGAAAAGTCTCCTATACTGAAACCACCACTTCCACATTATTTTTTGTACACAGGCACACACGCACACACACACACATACACACACACATACACACACACACAAATAGCGCAAATAATGATAATATTATAAGATATTTGTTATCGTTATTCAGTCTTTAAAGAAAAATATCATTTTAAAAAGACCCGTTTATATAGAATCTACTAGCTAAAAGTAAATAGATTTCCCGTCAAATAAGGCATACTTTAAAAATCGTTCAAAATCATTTTGCGCTTTAGGTTTTGTTGCCAACACTCGCCCCCCCCCTGTTTAACAAAGTACATACCAATAAATTTAGAATTAAATATATATGAATATAAATGATTAGAATATCATAAATCAAAATTGAATATCTCTCTCTCTTTCTCTCTCTCTCTCTCTCTCTCTCTCTATATATATATATATATATATATATATATATATATATATATATATATATATATATAGGTAAAAATCCGTGGGTAATAATCCAAATGTATCCTAGAGGAATTTTTATTCCTCCTGTACCTTCTCTGCCCAAATCTACTTTGTTCTTTTTTTCTATTTTCCCTCTATCAAACTCTTTCCTCCCTTTTATATCCCTTTTCCTTTATTTGTAATCTTTTCCTTTCTTTTCTTCTCTCTTTTTTCCCCTTCCCGTCTGATTTAATTGTTTTTTGAAAAAGAAAAATTTAGGCTTCATATTCATTTTATTTAACTTTTTAGTTTTGATAAGCCCTTGCGGAGCGAAATGGCTATTCAGATAGGGTATTTTTGAATTTCATTTATATGCAATTTATATACATACACACACACACACTCATACATACATATATATATGTATATATATATATATATATATATATATATATATATATATATATATATATATATATATATATATATATATAAATTTGTATATATAAATGAAGAAATATAGTTTAATCATGTGATATATTTATGGGATAAAGTGCTCAATATCAGAGATAAAGCGTATGTAAATATAAATATAAAAGTGAACATTGAAGTCAACACTCAGAGGCGACAGGCTTTTTCATGCTGGACGCAGTCGTCAGGCCACTGATTGCGTCCAGCATGAAGCCTGTCACCTCTAAGTGTTGACTACAATGTTCAGATATATATATATATATATATATATATATATATATATATATGTATGTATGTATGTATGTATGTATGTATGTATACACTGGTATAGTTATCACAAATAATAACATATCTATGTATCTAATTGAGAGAGAGATGGAGGGGGCGAATTGAAGAATTTCTTTAAAATATTCTGAATAGTAAGTCTCATCTTCACCCTTTGAAACTAAAACCAAAATTTGCCAATAAAAATAGACATAGTATAATAATCTTCAACATATTGTGAGATTGTAAAAGCCATCATTGATTTGAATTATTACTGACTAGGTACTGAAATAACATATAAGAAAATGAAAAAAAGTAATTATCACTTTCAAGCTAAATCGGAACGGGATGTGTTTCGGGCAAGAGACGATAGGAAAGCGCCTCTATAGAGTGAGGAAAATGTCACCGGCAATTGTCGGACGGAAATGGTTACCATTAATCAACCACCTTGGCTAGTAATGATTGACTTTATTTTTACAGACCTCACATTCCTTACGTGATTTCATGAATCATACAGGAAGCTGTTATATGTTTTCCTTCTACAGATGTGTACCTAGCAGCCAGCAACCCACAGCCAACACACACGCACGCATACACACACAAACACAGAGAGAGAGACAGAGAGAGAGAGAGAGAAACGCGCGCACTACAGAATTTTAGAGAATTTGACCATGAAAAATAATTCCAAATATTAACACCAAGTTACCACGATCTGTGTATATTGTTGGAGTATTCGCACATTTGTGAGTAACAACTGTTACCTTTCTAAATAAAAGAATGAAAAATACAGTTTCCTTACCAAATATTCACTCTATACTTTAAAAATATTTAATATAGGGAAAATATTTTACGCATTTAATTTATATAAAACCGACTACAAAATGTAGAAGCAGTCAGCATAAAAACAAACAATGAAATATTAATAAAAATGTATAAGAACAAACAAACACACGCACATTAAAAAAAACCCTAAACATGACCACGCGAGAATGAAAACGAGAAGTATTAAGTATTGCAAGCCGTTGGTATAAACCAATGGCTTCTGTTACCAATTATAGGCATTTAAGAATATTTGTGAGCTGCGGTGCGATTCTCGCTTCCAGCGTCTTATATACACGAGTTTGTCGTTGCTTGGAAATCTTCGATGTAAACAGAAACAGACTATCATCACATTCTTGTCCGTGTATTGCTTAATATATTGTAATGTAATTGTCATCTTTGATAATGGCTTATGTAAGACGAAAGCTTAGATAGGATTAAAAAATATGTATCAATATTGTGATTTTCTTTCTTCGTTTAATGATAATGTTATTAAGCGCATGAGACGATATGAGAAGAATTTAGATAAAATAAATAGATAACACTTGCCTATATTATTTAATGAAAAATGCATCAGTATATATATATATATATATATATATATATATATATATATATATATATATATATATATATTAGGTTGGTGCAAAAATAATGACGTAATAATGTCGTTTTTGACGTATAACATCAAAAAACGACATTAATACGTCATTATTTTTGCACCAACCTAATATATATATATATATATATATATATATATATATATATATATATATATATAAGCAAATATATGGATATAGATCCGACAGTATGACATTATATTAGCATTAAAACAGCATAATTGCATATTGGGATTTTGGGTTGTTTTTCCGTATATTTTTCTTCATATATATATATATATATATATATATATATATATATGCATACAAACACATACAAATATAAATGAAAAAAAAATTATAGATAGATAAATAGATGGGCTTGTAATTATATGACCACCCCTAAATCTAAAGAATATATATAAACTGTAGGTACAACCGACAAACATAACATCACATATATACATCCTTAAGTGTCTTATAATGCCATACATATAAATATACACATCCTATTTATATAAAACAAATGGCACAACCATGAAGTGTTTAATATATATATATACATAAAGCATATATTGTGACTATTTGTCTTTCATATATTTTTTGATATGAGAAGACATTAAAGAAATCTTAACATGCTTGCAAATAAATAGAAAATAATTCGACTCCAGCTGCTTACCATAGAAACGTATATTTAAAAAAAATTATTAAAAATCTGGTCTTCAAGATAAACTAAGCAAAAAAAGAAAGAAACGGCTCGACTTGAAATCAATCTAGATCAACAAATGTCGTCAAGTTTTTTAAATTCTATTTTCGAAACATTGGAATTCTGTGGGAAAGTTATATCAATTCGTTGGCAGGTTCATTTTCGAAATCTTTTTTGAGTATGTCTGGCCTATCTACTTCAATTTTTCTGTCTGTGACGATTGAGAAATTCCACTCTATAATCACCCCATTACCATTTGTGACGTCATTCGGATGTCATTTGTACCGTGTATCCGTGTCTTCAATATCATAGTTCGTAGAGACGTGCTAATGAATATATTATCCTAGCTTCTTCTTCTTCTTCTTCTTCTTCTTCTTCTCCTTCTTCTTCTTCTTCTTGATGATGATGATGATGATGATGATGATGATGATCCTTCTCTCAGAGTGGACATATCATGGTAATTTTGTAGCAAAAATATCCTCATATCTTCAGCCTCTTCGGAATAAAAATTTCCCTGGTCTTCCTTATATAATTAAACACTCATGAAGGCATTGATTTTTAAGACATTTATTTTATTTTCACTATTATTATTAATAGTACAATTAACGCTACTATTTGCATCTGAATTTTAAAATGCCTGGTTTAAATTCTAGTAAAACTTACATAGAAAATTGAGCGTACAAAAATCTCCTCCTAATACTTATATTACAATCTTTACTATTACTTCGTTTCAAAGATACCGTATTGTCCTTTAAAAAATGCTTCGATTTTTCTAACTTCTGTTTACAGAAAAACGTTTTAATTTTTATAATTTCTTCTAAATTTCTACCGAGTTTCTTCAAGGCATTTCAGCTTACCCCGATTTTCTCCTTTTTTTTTTTTTTTTAAGCATAAATTCAGATTAAATTGGACTTATATTGACATAACACAAAAACCTTTGGGTTTTTTTTGGGGGGTGGGGAGGGTTTATGTTGTTTTTTGTTGTTTTTTTTTTCCTTCTACTTTTGGATTGACTAATATTTAAAAGCTTTCATTCTTAAATCAATCTTTAGTGATTCCGCCAGAAATACTGGTTGTTTATAGCCTCCAGAGAATAAAGAGTTGCTTGTCTCCTGAGGATGTTGATAAGGACGTTGATAAGAGATCGCGTATGAAAATTTACTACGCTTGTGTAACGTTCAAATCAAAACTTGCTTTATATGTTGCTTGCTTTTTTACCATTTTATTGAATATAATAATTTTGTTTGAATATAAAATGGTAGATGTGTAAAATGAATCCTTATGCAACAATATGAATTTTATCAGTTCTTAAATCTTGGTGCATTTGACATGTGATAAAGATGAAAGTAAATTATCGCATTGGAAATGATTTATTTAAAAACTTATCGAAAAAATTTAGTCGAAAGTTTCTGTAATGTCTTCTCTTGATTTACCAAACATAAAGCACATTCTTCTCCATATCGAATAATAATTTTTTTTTTAATGACTGCTTTTCCCGTGTAGATTATTCTAATAATGTTGTGAAAAGGAAAACTATATCTTCTTCTATGTGTTATGTTCATTCGGGACCTTAATGTCTCTCCAACTTTACCGTTTCGTTTTAGCTCTTAGCAACTACTGTGTTTGTATTTCTCCCTTAAACCCTTGTTCTGCCATCAATTTACACAAATTCGTTGTGCGTTTTCTCACTCGCTTTCACTATATTTAGTGAGTGTCAAATTTTTCATGCCATCTTTCCTTATTATATAACTGTCTCTTTCTGATGTTATGTATAAGTACCTTTTTTGTATGTGTTTTCTGTAAAATTTCGTCGTTGCTCACGTGTTCAGTCCACGATATTCTCAGCATCCTTTTCTTCAACGACATTTCTCCCGCCTCAAGTCTTACCTAATGACAATTAAAACAGACTTAAGGAGATTGTCCAGCAATCACTGCCATATAGGAGGACTAACATTACGTACTAGTTCAGTATTTTTTTTCTTTGTTTCTATCGAAATTATACTGTTTTTTAAAACATTGCTCAGTTTTTAGAAGTCATCTTTCGCTATCCCAGTGCGTTTTCGTTATTGCCCGTTACGTCGTCTGTTAAAACGCTTCCTTGATATTTAATCTGTAACTTGTAATTTACCTATTAAGCTGTTCCTTTTACTGAAAACCGACGGCTTAATTGCTAAATGGTGATTATCTAAGCATAGCTAAGATGTGTCACAAGGCCGGAAATATAGAAAACCTAGTGAGGATCGAAATCACTACTCAGTCGTAACTGGCATAACAAGGCAAACATGCTAACCATTACACGACGTCAAATAGCCTAAACAATACTGTAGGCGTATCCTAGATATAGCTCAAGTCGTCAGTGTATATCACCTATTGAGAATCGTTTTCACTACTCAGACCTAAAGTCGTCTAGCAAGGCAAGTTTGCTAACCATTACACGACGTCAAATTGTCCAAATGATTTTCTAAGCATATCTTAGATATCAAGGCGGACAGTTTAGAGCACCTATTGAGGATCGTTATCACAACTCAGATAAAGTGATCTAGAAGCCAAGTTTGCTAACTATTACACGACCTCAAATTGCCCAAATGATTTTCTAAGTATATCTTAGACAGAACTCAAGGTCGACTATTTAGAACGCCCATTGATGATAATTTTCGCTACTAAGACCTAAAGTGATCTAGTAAGGCAAGTCTTCTAACTATTACACGACATCGAAGTGCCCGAATGATTTTATACATATCTTAGATACATATTATCCTGTTTGGAGAACTTGCCAGCGTCATGAGTCTACGCAGAAAATCAGTTGAAGACATTCGGGACACAGGCCAATATCGACCGCGAGTCTTGGGAAATTCTTGCTGCAAATCGGCCTTCCTGGCGTAGGGCCACCCGAGGTGAGGGGCGAGATTTTCGAGTCCAACCGTCAACATGAAGTGGACCTGCGACGTGCTGTCAAGAAGACCCGACTAACCCAGCCGCGTCCACACAACCCTACTCATATGTAACTACTGCCCACGACACTTCAACAGTAGACTGGACCTTCTCTGTCATCTCCGCCACCGTCACCAAAGAGGAGAAAGGGAATTAAGGATGCGAGCGGCTGCCGACGAGAGAGGCATTTCGACTGAGGCATTCTTCTGGATTACTCAGCTGCATTCTTTATTCACTCTTGAATCAATAACTTTTCAGGTGATGAAAAAAATAAGGAACAAAAATATGCAAAAAGAAATCTGAAGTTCATACATAAAAACACGTAAGAAAGCCCGATGAATTTTCGACCAGAAGATGGATTTAAATGCAACAGTCATTAAATCTATAATCTGAATAATATTAAGAGTAAAGACGGGTAATATTATGCTTTAGCATGAAAGTAGAATAAATCTAAACTGAATATGAAATGGCAAAATAATTTTATTTTAAAAGACACGAGATGTTGACAAATCATTTGGGGGAATTAAATAGAGCGAAGTAGAGTTCCTCTTCAATGTACTCCGCTGGGAATTCCATATTTATTCAGTCCTTTTTCCACTTTTCAATAAACCTTTATCATTATCTACCATATCGCTTTAAATTTAATCTAGTACAAGGCTTGAAATGTCCCCTTTCAACAGTAATTTTAGCTATGGACAAAACCAAAAATCGCAGACATACAAATCCAGCCTGTTTTTTGGTAGGTGTGGCGACGTGGCTAATGACAGACATGGGTTATGCGAAATTTTACCACAGTACAAAACAGAAGACTTCCCTGATCTATTCGATCGTTCATTTTGAATGCAATGGCCATAGAGTACGCAACCTCATGCAATAACTGCCGACTGAATAACTCCATGAGAGAGTTCTCGAAATATAAAAAAGATGGACTGTTACTTACGGACTTATAGTGTATAGACATCATTTTGATTTTCTAAAATTTAAGTAAAGGACCATTTAATTTAGAAGTAGATACCTGATTTCATGTATTTCATTGTCGAAGGTAAAAAAAAACTAATGACGATTAACAATTCATACTATATCTGATTTTTTTAATCATAATTAGATATGGTATTAATAGTTGAGCATCATTATACTGAGACTTTCATTTAATTTAAATATTTTCTAGCCATTTATCATTTAAGTGGAGTCAAAATTTTGATTTTTAAAAACGTTTGATAACTGAAAAAAATTAAATTTATCAAAGGAAGAGATTCTTGAAATAGTTGTGCATATGCACAGCGTCTTAGCCAATTCATATCTCGTCAATTTAGAAATTAAATACTTATTAGAACCGAAAGATTTACTTAACATATGATGGCAACTTTTATTTGCGCAATTAGGATTAAATCCGGTTCTTTCTGCGCAGATGTAAAACAATGGTATCCATCACGTATAAAATATCCTGAATTTCAAAATCTTAACAGTCACGTTTTGACTTTGAAAGTTTAAGATCAGTCATAATTTATTTTATTTCACTTGGGTTACAAAAATATTTACCTTTTTAGTCGCTTATAGTTTTAACTGCCAGTCTTGAAGTCTCCATGCCAGGAGATTTATTAGCCGCTGTGCTATTTTACTAAATATATTGGAAAACCTAAATAACAGTTCAAATTTGTTTAAGCATAATTCCTATGAACTGATTGGCTCCTTTTTCAAAGATTTTATTTTTGCTGCTACTGTTTGAGTAATAAAAGAAGTCATTTGCTCAAAGACTCAGACTGTTAAATATTATGAGATAGAAGTGGTGAGATATTTCGGAAGCTTATCTAGTGAGATCGTACAGCACAACTTTGGATACAGGAAATTTACAAGAGCATAAGTGAAAATTAAACTTCGTTTGTTTGAATTTGAACTCGACTCTCTGGTTCCGTTTTCCGTCTCAACAACTATAACGCACCTCTACTCATTATAAGGAAAACAAGTGGAATAGAAGAAGCAGCAAAACAATTTAACTACTGCAAGTAAACACTTCTTTTTACAGCCTTTCAGTTGCATCTTTTTTTATCTTACATCTGTCTTAATTGATTTAGTGATCAGTTGATTGGATTTCAGTGGAAACCTTTTCTATTTTTAGTATTGACTTTAATCGATCTTAAGGACGTGATAAGTCAGATCGATTGTTTTTTTCACGGAATGTAGTTTGTTTGATTTTTTTTCTTAATTTTAGAATATTTTCCACATTTACTTCGTTATTTCATGTTTTTACAACCATGAAATTTTTGTCGTGGAGCGATGATTTACGCGCACTGTTCCTTGAGAGTTCGCTTTTCTCAAGGTAACAATTTATTGCGGCCTTTGGGGTAAACTAAACATAGATTAGTAAATAGCTTCCGAAAAATTTATCTCATTCACATGTGCTAGTGTAATAAAGAAAGTATTGTAAAGCAATAGGAATTTGATTAAATGAAAAATGAAAAATTTTGAACTTTGACAATTAAAAATTTATGTGGGATCTTTAACACGCTGGCGGTCGTTAACATAACAAATGCTGTCAAACGTAATCCTCGAAAAAAATTAAATTGTATCGTGAACAAGGTTTTCATTCCGTGGGTCCACAGGCCAAATCAGCGCCAGTAATTTTTTATTTTATTTATCGACTGTAAAATAAAAAAAATCTACATATTAGACGTTTTGTTCGACAAGACGAGTGACTCTGACTGCTACAAACTTATTTTAAATCTAACTTTACAAATGTTCAAATTCATAAATGAAAAAGTCAGACAATTTTTATTCCATACATCATTATTTATCTTTTAAAACGTCTTTAAACTTTCGCACATTAAACTATATTTTATGTATATAAGTATGGAAATTGTAAGTGTCGCCATCTTTTCTTACCTTCTTTTTTTATTCTTTTTGGGACAGTTTGCATAATTTACTGATGAGTTCTTCCTTTCAAGCCATCTTCCGAAGAGGCGATATGTAATATGAAAGACAAACTCATCAAAAATTCATTATAATTAACAATTCTTTCTCGAAGACATTCGAAAATAAATGCTTCTGATAGATCTACAAGTACACAATCATCTCCTATCGGAAAGACAAGAAGTTGAACAGATCTTAAGCCTGAACATTTTTTCGTGAATATTATTTTGCACACGAAGACTAACACCATACACGTCTCAAAATTCCATTTAAATGCTTAGCTCGCAGGTAGTGTAGATTAGACCAGAGTTATTATTTCAAGGTGACTTTGATCGCGACAGAAAGGCGTTGCTTAATCCTCCTGCTATCCATAGATATATAGTTTATTTTTGATAACACGACAAATTCCAGATTTTGGGGGTTTCAATGGTTTTCAGATAAGAGAATGTATGCGTGGGGTTTAGTAAAAATAATCTAAAGAAATATGATGAAAAAATAATAATGAAAAATACTAATGAAAAAAAAACGCCGCAAATTTGCCTCTGTGCCTTTTTTTATAAATACTTCCATGGTAATTGTCCGGATGAGCTCTTTGTTTTCATAATTTAAATACTCATTGGGGCTAGTTTTTAGAATTGTTGTTTTATTCTCCTCCCCCCGCAGAAAATGAATTGTAAATATGGAGACTAGTTAGTATTTTCATAGAGACAGTGAGGTATTATGGTGGATGTAGTAAGAAATGTATTAGGTTGGTGCAAAAATAATAACGTAATAATGTCGTTTTTTGACGTATTTTGTAACGTCAAAAAACGACATTATTACGTCATTATTTTTGCACCAACCTAATAGATATGAATGTGTTGTTTTGGTGTAAGGAATATTGTTCGTACGATTGGGTTAGTGTTTGCGGTTAGCTAAGTTATAGTTAAGACAGAAGAAGACCGTCCTTTCCTCCTCCCCCCCTTTGGCCATGTGCCACATTTCTGTATTAAACAGAATAAATATCGCTCTTCGCTATGATAAATTGTTATTTTATTCCCCTCCTCACTCAGACAATGAATTGTACATATGGAGACTAGTTAGGACTTTCATAGAGACAAGGAGGTATTATGGTGAATGTAGTAAAAAAGATAAGTAAGAATGCGTTGTTTTGGTGTTAGGAATATTGTGGTATGTTTGGGTCAGTGTTTGTAGCTAGCTAAGTTTAATGTTAAGACAGCTGAAGACCGTTCTTTTTCCATCCCCACTCAGACAATGAATTGTACATATGGAGACTAGTTAAGACTTCTCGTTTGTGGAACTCCCTCCCTGCTCCATGCTTTCCAACCAAATTTAATCTGCAAAAATTTAAATGCAATGCCAATCACTATCTACTGTCACCCTGATTGCTCTTTTCTCTTTCTCCTTATTACTAATGTTTCTCTTTTTAATTCCTCCACGCCCTGCAACCCTTTGCATGTTAGTGGTTGTACTGGCTTCTTTGGGATGATACCGATTAAAATAATAAAAAGAAGACGAAGAAAGATTTTTCATTTCAAAAATTCGAACGCTATTATATATTTTGAACTTTTTTTAAAGACTGGTTAAATATAATATTTCTTGCTTTTATTTTGATTTTTTAGGCTCGGAACCTTGCGATGCTGTCTAACCCTTATGAATGGGTCTTTCATGATCCTGTAAGTAAACTTTGAATTATCAATCGCATTTATTGCATTCAATATTCAGACGAGTATCTTCATTTTTGTTATTTCAGTCATTGTTTTAAAGCCTTTTAATTCACCGCCATCTTCCGTGTTCTTGAAATCTTTCTGTTTACATCAAGTATTATTATTATTATTATTATTTTTATTTTCTTTGGTTTCTGGCGTTTACACATTTCTTTCCGGGTCCCACCCAGGGACCTAAGGTTAAAAATGGCATCATGACACTTTTTACTGACAAAAACAAAAAAAAATAAAATAAAATAAAAATTACATAGATAAAGCCCTTCGTAAAGTGTGGGCTGTATTTGTCAGAACATTTTTTTGTATCTCCTTGAGGCATGGGCTTCCAGGAATCCCTGCAATTAGTCTACTGCAATCTTTTCCAACCAGTCCTAGGGCTCCAACTACAACAGGGATTGTTGATGTTCCCATATGCCACATTTTCGAGATTTCTATTTCAAGGTCCTTGTATTTTGACAGCTTTTTGAATATCTTCAAAAATACATTGCAGTCAGCAGGGACTGCCATATCAATAAGGAGCCACCGTTTTTGTTTGTGGTCTTTAATAACAATATCTGGGCGGTTGGCATTGATTGTTCTGTCAGTGTGAATTGTGTAGGCCCATAGAATTGTAACAGGTCCTATCTCCGTAACCGGGTCTGGGTGGTGTTGATACCAGTTTCTTTCAGTTTCCTTCCCGTAGAAGTTGCAGATTTTCCAGTGCAGATATTGGCCCACTCTGTCATGTCGGGTTTTATATTCAGTGGGTGCCAACATCGTGCAACCTGATACAAGATGATCAATCGTTTCTGGATATTTATCACAGAATCTGCATTTTGGGCTGACATAATATTTTAGTATATGTGCTTGATAATTCCTAGTTAGCAAGCATTGGTCCTGCGCAGCAAGGATAAAACCTTCAGTTTCCGCTTTCAACCCTGCACTGCGTAGCCACTGATGGGTACGGGTTTTGTCTACATCAGCTTGTTTGATACGGGCAGAGTATTGGCCATGAAGCGGTTTATCTTGCCATCGCTTCTGTATCTGGTCGGTTGCATTCGTCTTTGCTGTCTTTTTCAAGTATTTTGCAGTTTCAGCCGTGTATTGTGCTGTAGTTGCATCTCTACGCCCATTTGAAGCTCCATTTTGAATTTGTTGCCTTCTTTCATTACGGAGTAAAGACGCTTGCTACTTTCATGTTCTTTGACGCATGCCATCATCCAGTCTTCTGTAGTTTCCAAGTATCTTTGGAGGCCAATTGTTGTAGTTTTGTAGGACAGTTCTAGTTGAACTAATCCTCTGCCTCCTTCGGATCTGGGCACATACAGACGATCAACATCATCTTTGGGATGATGCATGCGATAGCAAGTGAGAAGCTTTCTCGTTTTGGCGTCCATTCGCTTAATTTCAGCTATGGTCCAGTTAAGGACATTAAAGCTGTAATGCACCACTGGGACAGCCAATGTGTTTATAGCTGATATTCTATTTTTTGAGTTTAGTTCAGTATTTAGTATCAGACGTACACGCCTGTAGTACTCTTTTCTTATTTTTTCTTTCATTTGGGGGTGTTTTATGCCATCTCCTTCGCTAATTCCTAGGTACTTATAACCTTCTTCATGCTCCAATTCCCTAATCTTTGTGACAAAATCTAAATCTATTGAGGGTGTTTCTGTAATTCTACCTTTCTTGAATGTTACTTTTGCACATTTATCTAATCCGAAATCCATACCTATGTTGTCACTAAAGTATTTTACAATATTGAGGAGGCCTTTCAACTCATTGTCGTCTTTGGCAAAGAGTTTGAGATCATCCATGTATAGTAGGTGATTGAATATTTTCTTATTTATTTTGTAACCATAGCTACTGTTGTTCAGTTCATGTGTAAGAGGGTTATTATTATTATTATTATTATTATTATTATTATTATTTAATGATTTATATTAATATTTCTATCGTTGTTTGACGATTATTTTCTAAGTGAATATATTTGCCCAAATGATTTAACAGAAATGTCAAAATATTTTTATTCTTGAAACTTCAAACAACAATTATATTAAATTGCTCGTGATTTGTTCCTAACAAATATTTGACCTACCATTCATGAGAAGAGTATTTATGATTGATTGTTATTTTCTTTAATAAATTAATACAGGTTTATTCTTCTAACGATTAAGTTATACTTGAAGAGAAACCTCATGTCAAATTACTAGTGTGTTCCGTAATTTAGCATTTTTATTAGATATCGATAGATAATCAAAAACTTAATATTAATCGATTTAGTAAACTCTTTATTATTATTATTATTATTATTATTATTATTATTATTATTATTGCTTACGGCCACATGATTGTCCTGGGTATGATGATAAACTACACCCGGCAGCAAGATCCCCAATCTGAATATTTGGTGGGTTTGAGGATCGTGGAACCACTTTTTAATTCCTGCTGTTCATAGTTACACCCCGACCCGAAGGGTAGCATCTATTAGGGTCCCATGTATGAGCAAATAGTGACCCCACCCCAAAAAAAAAGTTAGCAGTACATTTTTATAAAATGAGCAGCAATAGATTTTTATAGCAGAATAACACTCATACTAAATAAGGGCAATACTAAAAATATATAAAACTAAAATTAACAAAAATACATTTTATGATGCATAAGGAATATTTATTAAAAAAAACAGATCTTTCTTTACACTAAGAGTATAAAAATATGTAAAAAATATCTGTAGTTGAAAGCATAAAATTGCATACAAATTATGTAGATTTCGGCAATAAATAACCCGTAGAAGTTGGTACGTTGGAGTAATAGATAGTGGCTCCTATTGAGCCGAGTTCGAATTCCAGTCGAATCCATTACATTCACTTACGTGCTAATACCTTTGGGAAAGTTATGATTCCACTTCTTCTCCCCCAACTATGGGTAAATAGCAGGACAGACGGGGTTCTATAACCTTGGATGGCAACTGGTCTACCGCAGAAAGAAATGGCAACCTACTGCGGGAAAAAAAATTGTCTCGTCTGTCGTATAGAAAGATACATGATAGCCTACACGTGTATCCCACATGGCAAAAACTGAACTGAAGAAGTTGATATGGCTCTAAACAAACTCAACCAATCAACCACATATTTGCAGATCCAAGCAACACAGAATTCTGAAGTCATGAGATGCTAGGCTTTATTCTGAGTTTCTTAAAGTAGGCCTTTCGGTTCGATAGAATCATAGACGCCAACCCTCCAATGATAACAGAGAGAATAATCGCTTGAACGTCCCAAACTCTGACAACTTTAAGTCGGATGTCAGTTTTTTTTTTCCTTTTTTTTTCAACAACGTCTGGTATGGTGGCCTCAAGGATGTCTTCTGTTATCTTGACTTGGTCGATCACATTCTCTGGCTTGTGTCGGTACTATTTCGCATCGGCTTCTAGTCCATACTTCCTACATAGGCACCGATGCAGATTGGAGACCAATTTATCACGGCAGCGCTTGCATTCTTTCTATGCAAGCATTCTGTAAGTACTAATGATGTGGGTGACATTTTTCACCTCCAGGCTACACAGCCAGCACTTGTCCGAAAACAATTGTCATTAGATATTCTTCCAGACAGAATTAATATTCAGGGCTTTGTCTTGAGAGGCTACCAATAGGCCTTCAGTCTCGAGTTTCAGTTCGCCTTTCGTTAACCAATCACACGAATTATTATATTTTGATTTTGATTTCTGATGTGTACTCATTTCTTTCCGGATCCCGCCCAGGGACCTAAGGTTAGAAATGGCATCATGACATTTTCCTCTGGAAAAAAAATTACGTAGACAAAGCCCTTTGTAAGGTGTGGGCTGTACTCGTGAGAAAAACCTTTTGCATTTATCTAAGGCATGGGCTTCCAGAAATCCCTTCAATTAGTCTACTGGAATCTTTTCCAACCAATCCGAGGGCTCAAACTACAAAAAATATTGTTGATGTTTCCATGTGCCACATTTTTGAGATTTCGATTTCAAGGTTCTTGTATTTTGATAGCTTTTTGAAGAGCTTGAAAGATACATTGCAGTCTGCAGCTACTGTCATATCAATAAGAAGGCACTTTTTGTGCGCGATCTCTAATAACAATGTCTGGGTGGTTAGCATTGATTGTTCTGTCTATGAGTATTATGTAGTCCCATAAAATGGTAACAGGTCCTATCTCCGTAACCGGGTCTGGGTGGTATTCATACTGCTTTCTTTCAGTTTCCTTCCCATAGAATTTACAGATTTTCCAGCGCAGATATTGGTCAACTCTGTCATGCCGGGTTTTATATTCAGTGGGTGCCAATACCGTGCTACCTGATACAAGATGATCGATTGTTTCTGGGTAATTATCACAGAACCTGCATTTTGGGCGAACAATATTTTTGTATGTGTGCTTGATATTTTCTAGTTAACAAGCACTAATCCTGTGCAACAAGGATAAAACCTTCCGTTTCAGCTTTTAACCCTGCACTACCTAGCCACTGATGAGTACGGGGGCTTGTCTACATCAGCTTGTTTGGTACGGGCAGAGTATTAGCCATAAAGCGGTTTATCTTGCCATTGTTTCTGTATTTAATCACCTGACATATTTGGGGGTAATTCCTAGAAATCAAGTGAAAGTAAGTCTCTTCAAATGATGTACAATATTCTTCATTAGTATCTCCTCCATTTCAATAATAATTTTGTTGCTGGTTACGATAAGGATCTTTTTTTTTTTCCTTTTTGATAATATACACAATTATTTTATTTAAACTCTGATAGTCGAGACCAAATCGTTAGTATGATTACTACTGTATCACTCTTTTTAATCTATCAATTCTGCTTTTATATTCTCTGGAGATCACCTCTATTCACTTCAGTCAGTTAAGTGCCATACGTGATATATGCTTGGGCGATCATGTATCATTCGATATATGACTGACGAGGCAGATTTTTTTCCCCAGAGAAGGTTGCCATTTCTTTCTGCGGTAGACTTGTTGCCAAGCAATCCTAAATAACTCAGTCTGTCCTGCTATTCAACCCATAGATGGGGGAGAAGTGATGGATTCATACTTTTCCCAAGGGTATTTGTGCGTGTCAATCTAACGAAATCGATTGGAATTCGAACACGCATCTATTCAGTTAACATATAGTTTACAGTTTTATCAACTGGATACAAGCGAAGGGCTCTTGAATTCATCGGCCGAAATTATACAAAGAGTTCGATGGTTCAAATGAATAAATATCCTTCTTGAAATCACAGATATGCTAGATTCTATCGATGGAAAGGTATTTATAATACCAATGATGCAGCAAATGAATTTAACTAAATATTAATGATAGTTATCTTTTAAATAACTTAAATAAATTATTAGAAATCATTTTTAAGCAATTTACAAGAAAAGGACTATTAAAAGCTGAGGTTCTACAATTGTTTCTGATAGACGTGTGTTTTCTTTTTCAAAATTAAATGTAGCAACACAGTACAGCTAATGTTGAATATGGCTTCAACGGTTCGACGCCAAGTTGTTGACGGCGCATCTTCTTTCAGCGCTAAACTCAATGTGAACTTACTGAGTGTAACAAGCAGCTTATCAGATAAGCAGACTCGTTCATCTATCAAATAACTAAATGTCAAATGATTAAAAGCGACACTACAATTGTAGTAAATTTCAAGCGTTATCGATAAAACAGGACTAT
>OZ010605.1:24177373-24182373 GCA_963932145.1 Acanthosepion lycidas
GGATGCGGCACAAGTCCAAATTTAATATCGAGATATCCGAGCCTGTGGGCTCGAGCAAAAATTGCCCGTAGACACCGCATACGCGGGATCAGATATCTGTCTAGCACTCCGGACGAAACTCTGCCCTTCGGCATAGCCTCGTCCGGGTTCCTCTCTGCTCGAAGGCAGAGAATTCGACACAGCAAGAGCTTCCCATGCTGCCAGCTCACTTGTTTTTAAGGACATTTCCTGTCGTAGGGGTATCAAATGTATTACAACCGAAGCAGAAGTAATGTTTCTTCGGCAAGATAGCCTGACGAAGACCAATCCATTCTAGGTCGGTTTTAAATTCAGAGTAATCTTCTCCTAGATCGATTGCCACTCAAGGCTATATAACCCAATCTGCTATAGCTAGTAGGAGAAGAGGATTCATACCTTTCCCAAGGTGAATTTAATTGACCTTGGAACAAGAATCTGAACTCGGCTCTCCGATTCCTCAATCCGAGCCGCTATCCATTACTCGTCCGTACCTCTTTATTGGGAGTACAAATTTGAATTCATACTCTAAAAGCAAGACTATTTATTAAAAACAGAGAGCAAATTGGACAGAGAATTTTTATTTATTTATTTATATATTTTACTTGTAGATGACCCAATTGTTATTTTTGGTATGTAAATGAACCCTTTTGTATTTTTAATAGCGAGCTGGCGTCAGAAGCGTTTCACGAAATACTCATGGGTTTGCATCCAGCTATTCTTGCGAATATGTGTGTGTGTATGTGTGTGTGTGTGTGTGTATGGGGGTGTATTGGGTATTTAGGCAGCAATTCTTCTTTCATCCAAGTTGCATTAAATATGACAGAGAAGATGCTTTAATTTTTTTATATGACTTCTCATGTGATTTTTTTTTTTTTGCTTTCTCAATCATTTTTTTCTTTTCTCAGACATTCTTAATTTCTTGCGAAATTAAGAATGATAGAGTTATGTCCCTTCTGGATGTGTTGGTACATAAATTATATTCTATTTATATTAACTAAGTGTATTAGAAAGCAACTTTTCCCGGTTTATATACACTTTGGGATTCATTTTGTGGTAAGCTATGCAAGGTCAATCGTATTAAGACTTTAGTCCATCAGGTCCTAATGATTTTTTCTACGAATAAATTAAAGTCAGAATTGGAATTAAGTCCTAAGTGACAATGGCTGTCATTTGAATGTGATGTCTTCTACTATTCATGCTAAGATTTTAAAGCTTAATAAGTCAAAACTGTTAGATCTCTTGCTTACTTACGATTACCGTGGATTTAAAAGATTAGTATGCTTGCTAGTAATTGCTATCTTGCTACTGATTCACATATCGTCTTCACAACCAATGTTAAAATCCATTCATAAACATGACTTAATTCTCTATCAAATTACTTCTGTTATTTATAAATTTAAGTGTCATTGTGAAGCTGACTATATAGGTAGGACCAGTCAGTTATTGAAGAATAGAATTTCGCACCATGTGTAAGCATGCATTCGGAATCGTCTCCTTCGAAATCGCTCATTATCAGCTTCAAGAAGTGTTCTACGATAACCGGATTTGAAATCTCCGGTCATCATAAGGATATGTTTTGAGTGCTGTGTAAATTGCATTCAGACTTTTAGCTGAAAGTTATAGAGTTCATTTTCATTAAATTTTAACTAACCTCTTTTTGTAGACAAAGGAATGAATGTTGGGGGATCAGGTTGTAATAAAAAAAAAATATACATATGAAGATATATTATTAATTAGGTACCGCCAATAATTCGCTGTGAAAAGAGCATATCATGATGAAAAAAGCCCCAAACTTGATAAAAATAAAGTTTTATCGTCAAAATGTTTATATTATTATTAAGAGGAAAGACCAAAGTATTTTCTGATTGTTTTATTAATTCTTTTTAATTTTTGTAGCACGTTCGAAATTTTGGTTAAAAATCTTGTTTTTGTTGCATCAGCGGAGATGGTAAAGATTAGATTTGGAAATTTTAGTGTCTTTTTGGTGATGAAAACAATTGATTTGGAAAATCTTGTAAAAATCAGGTAATTGACAGATTTTAATCATACTTTCAAGATTTATTCACAAATGAATGAAATTATTTTAGAAAGATTTATTTAGAAATATTTTTTACGTCATTAACCACCCCACCTTTACTTAATGAACTTTACAGAAATTAAATTTTGACCCTCTTTATATTTATATTAGTTAAAAGCAGGATTCCTTGAAGAATATAAATAATGATTTTTTTTTTTTTGATGTTTAAGAGTTACTCATTTTCTTCAATTATGCTTTACTGGTAAAGTCTCCGTAGAATAACATTATATTCTGTCATCAAGTTGTCAACACGTCAATATCTTAAATAAACAGCTACTGTCGGGTTAAAAAAACAAAAAATTTCTGCAATATTTTAAACTTGAAGTAAATAGTATTTGTTTCAAATCAGAATAAGTATACTTTAATTCTGCTAATATTCCTCAAATAGAAGTATATTTTATTTGGGGGAAGATTTTTTTTTTTTTTTTAATGAAGAAAATTACATTGCGATGAAAAGCGACTAAAACAGGCTCTAATCAGCTCTTTTAGAAAAATAAAACAGAAAACAAACTCCTTCCAGACAATTTAAATTAGTCTTTGAAATACAGCAAAGTATTTTGCTCATTGGAAATATTAAATTTAATCTATTACTTTAGAATTCAAAATAAAATTTAAAAAAAAAAGATTCTTAAAAAAAAACATTTTTAAAAATTCATTACCTATCGTTTTTTGGGATGGGCTGTTTTTTGGATATACCTGTTATTAATATATACGTTTTTCTTATACTTAAATTCCCCACGTTTTTAATTGTGCTGGACAACTATTTAATTTTCCTTGATGAGAGAGAAATAAGAACCGGTCACGTTTTCCTAATAAGGTTCTTTTTCATTTTCTTTTTATTAATATTTGTTCTCTTTCGAACTCTCATTTAAAAAAAGATTAAAAAAATAAATTACTTTTACCTGTCAAGTTTCCCCCTCTTTTTTAAATAAATATAATTGTTTTTATATCATTACCTAAGAAACACCAGTCAAAAAATTAATAACGTTTGGCAATGTTTCATTTAATAAAAGTTCAAGATAATATTACAACTACACCCGGATATAAGAGACCCTGATATAAGAGAAACACGGATATAAGAGAAATTTTCTCTGGTCTCAAATTAGAGCCATACTTACCTAAACAAAATATACAAACCCTGATATAAGAGAAACCCGGATATAAGAGACTTATTCTCCGGTCTCGACAACTCTCTTATATCCGGGTTACACTGTACTACTACAATTAGTTTTTTTTTTTTCTTTCTCTTGAATTTCTGTCAAATACAATGTCGAAAAGATTAAAGATTTTCATATTGTTTAGGTTAATCCAGCAAGACGCGACGAAATTTGATGACATCCAAATTATCTGATGTTATTGAACGCTAACAGTGGATTCAACAAATATTCATGATGTCGAACGACGAAGTCACAAAAAATTTCGATAAGCAGGAAAATAGCAAAGAAGTGGATCAGAATAAGTTTGAAATCGAAACTAATAAATCACTAATGAGTTCTGACTTGTGAATTCGTTCAGAATTTCTGAGTAATTACCATTTTTATTAGATTCTGGAATTGCTCAACATTTTATATTCTACTTGTGTCTATTTGTAAGACACATGATGCTTGCCTACACTTCAGCAAAGATGTCCACCAAATAAAACAATCGAAGAAAAAGCTCGATGAACTGATCAACCAATTTGCAGTTAATTTCAATTTAATCGATTGCTGATTTTTTTTCAATTGCTCTCATTCTTGTCGAGGTTGGGGATTTTTTTTTTCAAACACCATTGGACAAATGCCTCCACAAATTAATTTAATTGATTAAGTTTGATCGAATATAAAAAAAAATTAATCAGATGTTTACATCGATTAACCAATTGTTTGACAATTTTTACTAATTTCAACACGAGATCAATAAAAACAAAAATTTTATCAGTGTAAATATCCTACTTGTCTGATTAAATGTGTTAGAATTATTAAAAGTACAACATTATGGCATAGTCTGGACTTAATAATGAGATGCTCATTTCAAACAATTTCCTAAACCAAAATTAAATATATAATGTTTTAAATGGAATCTCAAATAAGAATAATAAATACTGAAATATACTAAAGCAAACCAGTATTTAGCCACTGAAACATTTTAGACATTTTCATAGGGACGGGTACTGACGCATTTGTTTTTACAAACACTGAAGAAAACAATGACGTTCTTAAAGATTTTTTATTAAATTTGTAAATTCAAAATATAGCTTTTTTCAGTAAGTGTGCTTGTATATTCTCGTTTTATTAAACGAATTTGCCGCAAGTAAAGCAGCAAAGCCACTAAGACATAAGGGGTTACTGAGTGTGAGAGAATTAGAAAATAGAAGCATTATTGTCGAGCTGGAACAATAGGAGAGTAACCAGAAAGACAGTAGATAACGATTTACATTAAATTTAAATTTTTGAATATCAAACTTGGTTGGAAAGCAAGAAGACGGAAATGAGTTTTTTTTTTTACTTCCCTGTCACATACAATCTTAAAAAAAAACTTAAATGCGACGTCAATTTTCCTATTCTGTTTAACTGAACTACGTTTCTTTATTGTCCTTTCTTCACTTCTCCTCACTAAAATATTCTCATTCACTTTCAATCCCTGGAACATCTTGCGTTCTAGCGATATTTTCGCTTGGCCTGGAGTAAATGATTTAAAAAAAAATACCACATTGTATAAGATGCCATTTGATATTTTAGCTTATCAATCATTCATTTATTCAGACCTTGTGTATAGATATGAAAATTATCACCGTCAGAATCGTTTTCTCAGACATTGAGAAATGCGCATCAATCTTTCCAAATTATATCTCATACGAAATAAAGTTTTATTCAGGAAATATTTGTAAGTTTTGAACAGTATAGGAACAACATTGTTATTGTTTTAT
>OZ010605.1:24187373-24227373 GCA_963932145.1 Acanthosepion lycidas
GGTATACTTATAGATACGTCATCAAACACATTTCATAGATGCTATCTAGCAGCAGTATACACCACAATCAATAAAAACTGCCCCTTCTCATTCATTAGAAACCGCCTTCCAAGCCCCGTTTCCAATGAATACATCGATTTAATAGAGGATGTTCATCTCTGGCGAGCAGCCTAATATGAAAAAAATTCAAACCTCATCAAAAGTATGACAAGGAGGAAATAAGAGCTCTAGTCTATTTAATATTTTCTTCAACTATCCGCAGTGCATTTACAAGCACAGATATGAAGAGATGGGCACTGATCATTTAAGTATTCTATACCAGATTCCAAGCAAATCTACCAAGAGAAGACAACTATCCTGCTTTCCCTCCTGAGAACCAATGTACTAGTGATGCGGGAGGTATGATGATAACATAGATATTTATATTTGGGATAATAATGATCTTGAATAGAAAATATATATCCTATAAAAATATAGGACTCAAGATAAATCTTTCCAAAACAATAACTATGAACTGGAATTGAAGACGCAAGCAATACATTCACCTAAACTGAATTCATCATAAAAAAATCAAGATGAGGAATTATTAATACTAAATATTTCAAATAATTTAGTGTTATAACAAATTTAGTAAAGGAGATAAGGAAATTGAACATGGAATAGTTTGCGTTAGAGATAATTTCACCCAACACCGCAAAGTGCTTCAAAACCAAAACACGAGTCATATGCTTAACTAATTACGTCAGATAGAGACACTCATATGTCATGTATGGCGCCAAATTCGTTCAGAGATATCTAAACAGTCAGCTGTGTACAACCGCTTTCACAGATCAATAGTTAAAATGGCTTTGAGCAACTGAAGTTCGTGGATCTTTGAGAAGACCACACTTCGTCGAACATTGTGAACTGGCTGTACTGGAATACCAAAAGGAAAACGGCAGCAAATAACAGAAACGACATCACTCAAAGACTTTCAACAGCCACAGCAAATAAAATGGATACTGCATGAACATTGAATAGAAAATAATAAAACAAATGTCAGGAAGGAAACCCCCATCAATACAGCAAAAACTGATAACATCTACTAGGCTTGTGGGACCTAGTTTCCTGAAAAATTGTTTTAAAAGGGTGCTTTTATAAATTTTCACCAACATAAGTAGTAGCTGTTCTGTCAATGAATACCGAACGTTTCCTTATGGGGAAACGGTTAATATTACCATTACCATCCTGCCTTACCACATTTAGTAGCTCTTTCCTTTTCCCAGTTTTATACTCAGCAATTGTTAATTATATATACTGGATGCATAGATGCTATAATGAACTTAGGCAGAAACGCTGGGAAGCATCAGTTTGATCCTAGGTCAACCACACAGATACTAGGTATAATTACCGATCCATAAGTAAATAGTGTAATCATTTTTACGGGTAGTATACCAGTTGCATATAAAATTGAGGAACAATATCTTTTATAATTAGATGCCAGATTATCTTCCATATTCCGCTATTACAAATATCAGATAAATTCTATTTGCTGGGATGCGCCAGGCGTTTTTTATAACGATATTAAATATATACATGTATACATATACAAACATATAGATGTACATAACAATTAACCAGCTGTCATTGATCGCTGAAGGTTGAGTGGCAATGACTCTTCTCAGAATCCTGGAAGACACTATCAATGCCGTGATTTTTACAGCATTGACATCGCTTCGAATATCTGATTCATGTAATCTCGATCCTAGTGTTGTTTTTTTGTTGTTGTTTTTTGTTGTTGTTTCTTTGTTGTTGTTTTTTGTTGTTGTTTCTTTGTTGTTTTTTTGTTTGTTTGTTTGTTTGTTTTTTTGGAGGGGGACTTCTAATATTAACACGATCTTAACATTACATATTCTATAGCGTTTTCGGCTCCTGGTATTTTTTTAAATTCTCACCCTTCCTCGCATTCAATCTGACACTTTTCTTATTCAAGTCGATCAGATCCGCCTTTTTTGTTTGGACAAGATGATCGATTTGAATGCTAACATTTTTATTTCTTTGACATTACTATTATTATTATTAGTAGTAGTAGTAGAAGGAAGAGGAGGAGCCAGAGAAATTCCATATTTAATAAGGTATTCTTTTTCTCAATTTGAAACATAAATTTATCGATGCTCATATGATTCTTTCATTATATTAAATAGGTTTATGATAATGAGCTCAACAACGAATGGAGAACAAATTCAAAAAGTAAATATATAATAAAAATTAAACATAGCTCAGCAAATGCAAATTTTACCAAAAATATTTGAATATCACTTGATAAAATATGAAAATAAATTTTATTTTTAAACTTCTATTAATACGTAATCGTGTTCAATGTTTTTAAATATAATCTTGCTTACAATTTATAGAAATTGTTTTTTTCTCATAAAGGGAAGAACTCTTGCCGATGTGAAGTGAAAAATGAAATCAATTTTTTTTTTCTAATAAGCATACCAAAAACATAGAAAGAAAGCAAGAGAGAAAGAAAAAGAAAAGTTATATATATATATATATATATATATATATATATATATATATGTGTGTGTGTGTGTGTGTGTGTGCGTGCGCGTGCGCGTGTGTGTGTGTGTGCTTACGTAAATATATATATATTAATGCTCTGTAAATTTACATTGAGCACTATTTTGTAAAAATAAAAATATCTATAAGCAAACCGGATTATATATCTTACTGTTCTTTCTTTATATATATATATATATATATATATATATATATATATATATACGGGGCGAGAGACAAGAGTGAGAGAGAAAAGATAGAGAGAAAGAAAGATGGCGAGAGCGAGAAAGAAAAAAAGAGAGAAAGAAAAAAAGAGAAATAGAGGAAGAACGTTAGAGAGAAAGACAAAGAGAGATATTCATGATGACGTACAGAGATAAAGATATCGAGAATGATAGGGAGAAAGAGAAAGTTATAGAAAGCAAGATAGAGAAAATGATAGCGAGAGAAAAGATATATATATATAAGAGATAGAGGGAAAAAGACAAATAGAGAGTAAAAAATGAGAAAGTGAGAGAGAAAGAGGAAGTAACGAAAAACATAGAGAAAGCGAGCGAAAGAAAAAGAAAGAAAAAAGAAAGAGAAAAGAAAGAAAATTGAGAGAGAATGAGAATGAAAGCGGGAAAGAGTAAGCGAGAGAGAGAGAGAGGAAGCGAAATAAAGACATTGAGAGAAGGAGAATGTTAGAGTGAAAGAGAAGGAGAGATATTGATGTCGGAGTACAAAGAGAAAGATAGAATGATAGATAGAAAGAAAGTTATAGAAAGCAAGGATGAGAAAATGATAGCGATATATATATATATATATATATATATATATGTGTGTGTGTGTGTGTGTGTGTACATACATGCATACATATATATATAGAGAGAGAGAGACAGAGACAGAGAGGAAATATCGATAAGACAAATAAAGAGAGAGACAGAAAGAGAGAAAATAACGAAAGTGAGAGAAAAAGACAAATAGATAAAGAGAGCGAAAGTGAGAACGAAAACGAAAATGAGTGAAAACGAAAGACAGAGACGAATAACAAGACAGAGAGAGAAAGAGAATGATAGGTAGCTAGAAAGATAAAGTGAAAGAAAATGTTTAAGAAAGAGAGAAAAAGTGTAAGAGATTGATATAAGCATAAGCATACCAAAAACATAGAAAGAAAGCAATTGACAATTTGACTTATTTAAATATCGCTTCAACGACATCCTCTGCCCTCTGTTGTATGCTTCTAGTGCTATGTTATTGAAAACATTCCCTGAAAATGTGTGAAACGAAACAAAAATAAATAAACCGGATGTACTTTCTGCAAACAGAATAACAGAATAATATGCTTTATGAAAGGGTAACATTCGAATGCATGATGGAGCTTATTATCAAAATAGAATAGATTCATCTATTAAGCTTTCATGTCAGGCGTGTCTGGTAAATTACAAGAGAGATAACGTGAAAGTATACCATCATTATCCTTATTATTCTTCATTTTTACTTGTTTAATTTTCACATCAGTTTTAAATAATAGCATTCAATAGAAGACAAGTGACAGTAAGTTTTCTCAATTCTAGTATAATCCGTATTGTACTTGTGTTGTAGAGTAGTTTCACAGTGGAGGCTTGTATTAGTACTAAGTCGGTCCTAAAATAAGTTCGACGTACAAAACGTTAGGAACTTGATATAATAGGTAATGACGCAGCAATCTCCTTGTGGTGGCTTATATTTTAATATCCGACTTAATATTTTAATATCCGACTAACGGTCGTCCGACATCGACTGACTGACCAACTCCCTGAGCTACTGCTACTACTACTCCTACTTATTATAAGTGGGAGAGTCTATTAAATATATAATAGGTGTGTTCCACTATAACAACTTGATAGAAAATTGCTACTATATCTGGAAATGAGCTGCCAAATCCTCTCTTACCAGAATCGATTATAGGCGGCCTTGGAGGTGATGGATTATTTTCCAGCCTACTACCCTTTTCTCACAGATGAAACGTCGTTTCTCTATCAGTATTTCTTTGGAACGTATTTCCATAGAAAATGATCTGATGAGCTAAATTTCCTAGTTCAGATCTTCAGCAACTAAAACCTGCCATGTGAACTGGGCGAATCATTCTCATCCACTTCATAGTCCTTTATTAAGTTTCATTCGGTCACTTTCTTCCCAAGAGACACTGCTTTGTGGAACAGACACCAAAGAGCATGATTTCCCGACCAGCATATTCTTAACTAATTCATGTACAGAGTCAACAGTTATCTCCCCTACATAATCTACATTTCTTAAGTCCATAATACAAATAAGTTCAGTAAATCTCTACCATGAGTGGTTCTTGGCTCTGGTAGAGGCTCAATAATCGTGTACAAAATCTAGTTATGTTTTTTGTTTGACTTTTTGAGGATGGTTTATATAAAGGAAGATTTAATTTTACTGGTTATGCTCTTCAAATTCCATTTATTATTCTTTTATTTTATGTTGGGGGAAACATAGATTTTACGAGTGACAGAACTAATTTCACCTCGGAACTATTTTCAGCTCGGAAATAATTTCACCTCGTAGGTGAAATTAATTCCGAGTTGAAATTTGTTCCGATTTTTAAATTAATTCTGAGGTGAAATTAGTTCCGAGATGAGATTAATTCTGCACCCCGATTTTACAAGCTAATAATTGAAATAGTTTGCTTAGATTAGTTAGAACTTGTAAGTATATTCGTCAAACAATCCAGACAATATGTTCAGAATATTCTGAAGAAAATACATACAAGTTTTCCACAGATCCACAAAAAGATTTATAAATAAAAAGGATGAATAAGAGATAATGTATTACATAAAATAATAAATATGTATTTAATGATCATAATTAATATGTATTTAATGATCATAATTAATATGTATTTAATGATCATAATTAATATGTATTTAATGATCATAATTAATATGTATTTAATGATCATAATTAATATGTATTTAATGATCATAATTAATATGTATTTTGGAATTTAAATGAATAATGAATAATAAATTGATTTTGATCGCAGATGGTATCATACGTGAAGTAGAGACTTTCTGTTCCTTTACTGGTGCATCAAGTTCTTATGGGTCATTTAATGCCAAAATTTGATATTCTTTTCATCATTAGGAATTTCTTTTATAAAACTTAATTGCTGAATATATATATATATATATATATATATATATATATATATATATATATATATATATATATATATATATATTACAAAAAAAATTGCTGGTAATATTTTAGATTTTTTTTTTATAAAAATTTATTGATGGTAATATTTTATTTTGCATTTTTTTTAAATTTTTTAGAAAAATGTAGCGTCATGGATATGATGATAAACTACATCCGGTAGCAAGGCCTCAGATCTGGAAGTTTCGAGGAGCGTGGAACCACCTCTTAATTGTGAGCCGAGGTTGTAGAACCTGCTAGGGTCCCAGCTATAGGAAAATAGTTAACTCCCAAACTGGAGTCAAAGCACTATGAAAGTATAAAATATATATATATATATATATATATATATATATATATATATATATATATATATAGTAAAACACCAGAAAAACATTTTTGAAAAAAAATATTACCAGCAATACATTTGATACTCGTCAAAAACAGTCTTTATAAAAACAACCTTAATGAAACCAGATGTACAAACTGATTTCTTACAAAGAATACATATTCTATTCATACGAACCTACCCTAAAATCTTGTCGGCATTAAATAACCCATCGATGAGTTATGCTATAAAACAAAATGAACCTAAATCTAAAAGTAAACCTAAACAGATATGTATTGCTGATATTTTTACTATAAAAATATATTTTCATACTTTCATAGCGTTTTGACCCCTGTTTTGGGGTTAACTATTTGCCCATAGTTGGGACCCACACAGATGCTACCACCCCGGATTAGGGTGGACTTGAAAACAACAACAATTAAGAGGTGGTTCCACGCTTCTCAATACCTCCCGATCGGAGGCCTTGCTGACGGGTGTATCTTAACATTATTCCCAGGACGAAGGTGTAGATTTTAAGAAACACCAGCAAAATTATATTTATTATTATTATTATTATCATTATTATTATAAAATATAGTCGATTTTTTTAAACAATACAGAAATTGGATATGAGTAATTATGATTTGGTGAATGTCAAAGGTCATGCCACCAGATTAAAGACAGTGATGAATTATCAAAACCAAACTTAAAATAACCAAGGAAATTCGTCAAATCCCTTTTTTATTAAAAAGCGAAGAATTTGATTAGTTAAACGACATTCAGCTCTTACTTGTTTTGGAGTAGGTTGTCCGGCCCATTCCCTCCCATCTATTTCAAGGCTAAAGACAAAGGAAGACTTAACTTTGGATGTGACGTCAACATATATCAGCGACCATAAGTTACCGTCCACTGGGGTGGTGAATATTTTCGTCTCTTAATTCTTTTGGCAAGGTAGTGAACAAGTCAAAGGAGGAAAATGGCCGATTGTGAAAAAGATATCAACTATATTGCAACAGGCATACACTAAGAGGAAAGAAGACAGATTGAGCGGGGAGACAAAGAAAAAGAAAACATCGTATAAATTTATTTTGTTTAGCCTTGCATTTGAGACAATGAAAAAAGTAAAGGAGAGAGAGAGAGAGAGTTTGAGAACGAAAACCAAGCTGGGAAGAAATAAAAAGATTCCTTTTGCCGCTGAGAATGAATTAGTAGTGAGAAGAAAGAAAGAAAGAAAGAAAGAAAGAAAGAAAGAAAGAAAGAAAGAATATCCCACGGAATAAGAAAAAAAGGAATAAGACGCTTTCTTTTTTTCCTTGTCCTTTCAGAACGTAGGTGATTATGGCTCTCCAGTTCCTCCTCCTACCCTTTGTAGCTCTCAATAAGTTTCCCCTCTTTGCCACCTCCCCCAGACCACGTTCTGTCATCCACTTGTTTAAGCCCGCCAGATATGTACGCAATGATTTAAAATGAAAAGTAATAAATAAAATGAAATAAATAAAAGTGAAAACAGACAAATACGAATGAAAGACGGAAGAAAAACTGATAAAAACGAAAAAGGACAGGTAGCAGACTATGTCCACTTGATCCACAATGACGTCTGCAATATAAAGAACTGGAACGTGTTCTTATTATCTCCCTTGTCAATCAGAAAACTGTTTTCAAGACAATAAAAAATGTTTGTTTTTTTTATTTGTTTTTTAATGGATAAAATGAATTGGTGGTTTTACTACACCAGTTTCTGGTTCGTCCTCTTACTACGTGTGATCTTATCATTCAAAAGGTTGTTTATTTGCCATTACAACATATTACAACGTTTTGAGTTCCATGACGTTCATCGTCTATAGAGAGGCTCACTTGTCCATAAGAATGTCTATTTCCTTAACGATCATTGTCATTTCGATGGGAGCAGTGACTTCGATTCTCACTGGGTGTTCTACACTTTCTTCATTGTAACACATCTAATCTACGGTTAGAAAATTATTTTGGACAATTGGATGTGGTGTAATGGTTAACGATTTTGTTTCGACGGATTCATTACGACTGACAAGTGAGTTCGATCCACACTAGTTGACCCATACTTTCAGCCTTGTGCCATATCCAAGCTACACTTAGAAAATCACCCTTCTCCTTACGATGGAAAATCAAACGACCAGAAAAGATGCCTTACCATCGAAGGGTGTCACCATTGCTCAAAAACAAGTGTTACAAGTAACAACAAATCCTCTGAAAGTCTTCATTACTCACTCTCTCTCTCACACACTCTCTCTCTCTCTCTCGCTTTCTCTCTCTTCCACTCTTTTTCTTCTCTTTTTCTCTTTTCTCTGCCGTCCCTACTTTAAGATATCCTCTGTAACATCGTCATCACCAAATTACTGACCAGTATATAACCGGGTGCTGAAAAGCGATAAGTTCATCAAGTATTTTCATTATGCTACATGTTATGACATTTGCGGTATAATGGCTAAAGGGTCTGAATGAGAACTGGGAGAGACGAGTTCAAATTCCAGTCGAGTTCATCCTTTTCACTTATGCGCAAAAACCATTGGGAAAAGTATGAATCCATTTCCGCCACTCCCAGCTATTGATTGGATAGCAAGACAGACTGGGTTCTATAGCCTTGGATTGCAACCAGCTTAGCGCAGAAAATAACTGCCGAGACAGTCATTACTCGAAAGAGACATGATTGCTCAAACGGATATCACGTACAACATTTTAACCGACTGATCGACAATTGTTATTAACGCGTTGAGCGTTTCCACCACTGTGGTAACCAACTGTAGGGTTTAAGTTCTGCTAAATCTTCTCACTAACCCAGTACTCTCATCTGCATTTTAGCTATTTTCATTTGTGACCTCCTTTTTATAATACCGACCCACAGTTTATTTCCAGTTCATTCATTCTTTTTTTCTAGGCTTTTCGGGAATCTTCAATGATTCATACCTTATTCAAAATATATCGGTCGGCATTTAAGCTAGCTCATGTGGAGGACGCTTGCTTTGGCCATCATCGCAATGGCTAGGGAGGAGTAGATGCGATAGGCATCAATAAACTACAGAATAACTCAAAATTGATCGCTACATTTAACTATTGAATTAACGTTTAAGCTCACCTTTTAAAATTTCAACTTAAAGAAGATTTAATGTATGTAGATCCTTATTTTCCGTACAAACAATTATTTTATTTGACAATTTATAAGATAAAATTTCTGACAATTTATACGATAAAAGCAATATGGGTGACAATTTATAAGATAAAATTAATAAAGTGTAAAGATGGGAAAATAGAAATTAGAATTAGTTATACATTCAACAATTGAAGAGTAAAAGAAACCTAATAATTAAGTAAAGCCTATATTATAGAATCTATACGAACAAATGCGAAATTGGAGCTGAATTCACCAACAAATTCTGAGATTAAAAGAGCCTCAGCTCTACTTTTTAGTAAGTCACACACCAAAAGCTCAATATCAGTATGATATATCATCTATTTCTAAGCAATATTACTCTCCAGATTAAATTAATTTGCTTATTGATTTAAAAAAAAGAAGTTTATTTCATTAATTAACAGTCCTTCATTATTGTTCTTTTATTCGAGGATTGTTTTGAATTTATCTAAAAATAATCCTGTTTAGAAATATCTTCTTATATAGTGCAGAAAAGAGTTTGAAATTTGCATTTTATTTGTCCTTCTACAAGTTGGTATCTGTTTGTAAAACTTTCCTTAACTATACAAACCGATTTATGAATGAAATACCTAACAAGCCAATTAAAATTTTTGTTTCAAAGTTTTCAAGTAGTGAATATATCTTACTTTGCGAAGCGATAGCGAGCGGGCGAAGCCTGCTAGTTGATAATACTTAAAAAGTACCACATGGTTCAATATTTTGAATCTCTTTTAAGCAGGGACTAGCAGGGAGCTTATTAATGTTCCTATATTTACCTTTTTATGCTATCCAAGTTTCCCATTATTTTAATATAACAGTAGTTTTAGGGCGCAGCATTAGCTGTCTCTTTTTATATCACCCTTTTCCCAATAAAAGCTTTCTCAGTTTGTTACATTCCTAGAATCCGCTTGCATATTAGTGAATTTATCGGGTGAAATGATTAAAAGCATTTTCAAGATCTTTATATATTCTTAAATAGATATATTTTTATCTGATGGTACTGACATATTTTTGAGAAGCCTTGACAAGTTACGGCATAAAGATCTATTTGAACTTCTACGAAAACTCAGGTCTACTCGAAAAGTATGTTAGAATATTCCGGAAGTCATACTGGGATAGAAAATGAATTTACTAGCTACACAAACACAGAAAAGGGCCTGAGACAATGATGTTTCTTCCCTCCAGATTTATTCAAACTTTAAAGAGACGGAGACCATACCAGAATTAATTATCGGTGGGCTTAATCTTAATATATTAGGCGCAGATGACACTGTGTCGATGGCAGACTCAGAAAGAAAACTACAGGACCTCCTAAAGAGGATGGTAGAAGAAAGCAAGAAAAAAGGACTAACCATCAATTGCAAGAAGATAAACAGTATAGTCATTAGCAAGAGAAAAAGTCCAGAATTCGAGGTACGAAATGGAGATATATACTAAGCAGGAACAGAAGTTTAAATAATTGGGAAGCGTTATATCGGAGGATAGAAAATGCGACCCCGAGATCCGAACACGTAGTAGATTAGCCAATGAAGTATCCCATGAGCTAAACAAGATGTTGAGAAATGGAAAAATTTCTTAGAAACGAAGAAAAGAGTGGTGGATTGCTATGTGATATCCATCCTCTTATATGGTAGTTAATGCTGAACACAAATGAGGAAAAAACTAGACGCAACAGAAATGAGGTTCTACAGAAGGATACTGAGGATTCCATGGATGGACCTAGTAATCAACAAGGAAGTCTTAAAGAAAATGGCAAGAGAAAAGAGAATTCTACTCAGAATCAGCTGCTGAAATTCCCTGGACACATAATGAGGAAGTAGTGCTGAGAAAACTCACGGGACATATTGAGGGCGAGAGAGATAGGGGAAAGCAGCGAACCACTTATCTAACGATCTCGTGTGAATTGATGACGGAACGGAGGGGCGCAAGAGCTTTAACAAAAGAAGAAAAACTGCTAAGAACCACACGAGATAGGAAGTTGTGGTGAGTCAACGGCCTATGTCTTCAAGTGATGCAGCACATAGCAGATGTCTTTAATTACAATGGCTGGCCTGTTATCTTTTATATGAATGTCAGTATAGGTATTTTTCAGTGCGCCCACGTCGCTACCAAGTGTGACACAAGGTCAGTCTAAAGTGGAAAAATATACCAAAGCACTTCGCTTTCTGGGGACGCCTGATGATTCTCTAAGCGTAACTTGGATGCGGCACAAAGTCAAAATTATGGGGCGCGTAGTAAGGATCGGACTCATTATTCAGTCGTAATTGTTCTTGTGAGACAAGCTTTGTAATCATTACATCCCGCTCAGATGTCCTTTTTCTATAAGTATGAATAAGAAAATCGTATTCCTTCTGAATTTTAATTACAATATTATTAATGCTGTTGATTTTATTATTATTTTTCTAATATAATTACACATTAAAATATAATTTTTGATAATCCTTTCTCTTATGGATGACTTTTCATCGTTGGCTGTCTTCTCTTACTTGCATTATCACTGTTTTATCAACGATCTTTATTAATAACGGGTTAATCAAGAAAAATAGTTTGTGAAAATCTCACTGCGGATTAATTTGTTAGTTGTGTTATTGCGAAATAGAAAAAAGTTCGTTTTTCTATGTCACATTAACCGATTTATTCCCAGGCACTTGTCAAATGACAAATCTCTTTGAAAACTTGACAACGTCGCTCTCCTCCTTTGATTCATTCTTTTAAAATATCATGTGAATCACAAAACAAGCCAAGGGAGATAATCGCGCTAAATTATCTCACCGCAAGTTGTGATAATGGCTGACTTTGGAAACATTTGCTGTTTGAATTTTTTATTTACGGCAATATACAGGAAATTGTTTATTATGGGAACGAGAAAAGCAACTACGTTTATTTTTATTTTCATTTTAACATTGTACCCAGAACAGTTGAATGATTCGATTTGCTAAAAAAAACTTTCAAAGTGTATCAAAACAACAACGGCTTGAAATCGGAAATGACTATGTTTTTAGAGGCAGTAGAAAGCTTCTGTAAAGAATTCTTTCCGTTTCTTTTTTACATTTAAAATGGCTTATTCTGTGATGAAATTAAAAGCAAATCACGTCACATAACTTCGAATATTCGTAAAGGAGGACATCACTGATATATTATGCCTCTCACGTCATATCATGAGTCCTGTAACCCATAGGAACGTTGAGTTAGTACATTTACTAAAGCCATAGCAACAGTAGTTTTATGTACCCCAGCCTCCCCTCTGAGACGAGATGTGACACAAGATCTGGCTTATAGTGAAGAATGTGAGTGCGTACATTCGGGACAGGGACAAAAATGCCCAGCCCTCGTAACCGTCGGTTAGGCCGGTATCAGTAAACGACTGGTTCCCCCTCTCTAGTGTAATTAGGAGGTGCAGTCGCGGGTAGCTGTCCCTTGAAATGGTACGCGCCCTTCTTATAAAGTGTTTATCTTTAAGACAAGAGAGATGATAAATTCTCTTAGTGATGGTTAAACACGCTACTCACGAGAATGATCTAAAAAGCTAGCTTGTTAAGTAGCACACCGGGTTAGATCCGGTAGATGAGTATTTACTAGCGTATTTATTAGGTTGGTACAAAAAATACGTTAAAAACCGACATTATTTTTGCACCAACCTAATACTAACGTTTCATGCGCCAAGTACACAACAAGAATTGAACTCTCGAGTCTATAATCTAGTCGGTTCCACTATGACACCATGAGTAGAAGCTTCTACTAATATACAAGGCTGCAAATCTGAATTTATTTAAATGATTATGCGGGAAAATCAGATATTTAGGAGCTGCTTTCTTATCACTGTTTAGTTGTCCTTAGCATGGCACAAAACAAAATGTTAATGGCGCACAGTGAGAACCGAATTCATTTAAATAGTAAAGGTTTGCATGATAAATGGATAAGATGGCTCGAAATCATTTGTTAACATGGTGCACATCTATAAACGTACAATTGTATGTTCATCTGTTCTAATATATCTTTATGGCAAATTTTCATCTGTTCAAATATATCTTTGTGGCGAATATACAGACGCAAAAGAGGCCCATATCGCGTGCGGACCTGTCTGCAAAAAAACAGTTTCATCCGCGTTTTCCCTGTTAGCAACCAGCTTGGCATTTCTCGCTGCAACTTGACCCGGGTTTCTGTCAACTGTATAATAAAAGCGACGGGAAAACAAGCAGTCAGAAGCGATGAGCTGTTGGTAAAACTTAATGTCTCTGAAGTCGTTCTCTTGGGCATTTTGTTCCCCAAGTTGCGTACCGCTCACCGCGCTCTTGTTTCTGAAAGAGTGTTGTTTTGGTCTCTTCCCCCGTCTCTTCTCTCTCTTCTCTCTCTTCTGCTTGTTACCCCGTAGTTCTTGGGATAAGAAATCGGTTAGGTGTTTCACCCAACCTGAACACAGCCCCGTGATATTTTAAAACAGTCTTCAATTTCGAATACATTCATACGTTTGCTTCTATACTATACGTGTATAAGTTTGTCATTTTGCTTTCAACGTATCATCTCCATTGAACAAAAGTTAATTCTTCCTGTCTTTTTATCTGAAGCAATTGATAAGATCTTCGTACCTTAGTGCATTCATTGTTGCTTTTCTTCGCTTCTTGCACAAGAAATATAATTGCAACATCCAAGCATGAGACTAGACATCTAAAGTTTCTTGGCATTTCCAGGTACGGGCCTCACCGCAACTTGATCCAGGTTTCTGTCATAAAAGCGATAGGAAAATAAGCAATCAGAAGCGATGAGCTGTTGGTAAAACTTAATGTCTCTGAAGTCGTTCTCTTGGGCAATTTCTTCCCCAAGTTGCGTACCGCTCACCGCGCTGTTGTTTCTGAAAGAATGTTGTTTTGGTATCCTCCCCCATCTCTTCTCCTTCTTCTGCTTGTTACCCCATAGTTCTTGGGGGAGAAATCGATTAGGTATTTCACCCAATCTCAACACGCTCTTGCGATATTTTACAACAATCTCCAATTTCGAATTCATTCATATGTTTGCTTCTAGACATACGTGTATAAGTTTGTAATTTTGCTTACAATTGATCATCTCTATTGCAGAAACGTTAAATCTTCCTGTCTTTTTATCGGAACCAATTGATAAGATCTTCGAACCTTGTTGCATTCATTGTTGCTTTTCTTCGCTTTATGCCCAAGAAATATAATTGGCTGAAACCAACAGAGAAGCACGAGAAGAGAGATTGACGTATGAACAATTACGATAATGGCGCTCATTTTGATGCAAAAAAAAAAGCTTTAGTTTTTGCTATGTCAGTTATTAACAAAAAGGCTGACGGGGAAAAAGTCAAAAAATATATTAACCTGGTGGTAGCATTCTACAAAAATGAAATGAACAAGAGCTGAGATACAAGACGGTGCGACGCATATGTGATTATAAAGAGAAAAGAAAAGAGTAGCTCAAGTATATTGATCAAAGATGCATACATAATGGCAATATACTTTTAATACTTACGTTATACTCGTAATACTTATCTGCCACATGTCGGGTAATATAATCATCTCTCAGTTGCGTCACTGTCTACGGGCAGAGTGTGACCGAGTTGCGTTTTCGTCTACGGACAGAGACACCGCTGGGGAAAAAAGACTGAGAGCTGTCCGATGCCGGGTAATAATTGTCCGGGGCTGTATTACCGCCATTGCACTAGAGAGGAGCGATCGGCTGTCCTACCTACGCCAGCGCAACCAACGGTTGCAGGGGCTGAGCAATTTTGGGCGCTCGGATGTACGCGCTAGGGTGCTACACATTAAACCCGAATTTGTATCACATTACGTCTCAGAGGGGAGTAGGGTAAATATTTAGATAATGGATGTCGACAGGTTAAAACAGTATGAACACAACTAACAAGTTTTATCCAGTTTTTTTTTAGTTTTGGTAAGAAAGTCAGTGTCTCTTACAATCCTTATTGTAAATGTTGTAAATTAAATTGTTTTGTACAAACTGGCCTGTTTCGTAAATTCTTTTCAGCTTGCTTGTAGTTTTTTTTTTTTTTTTTTTTTCTGTAACAGAAAGCTTTCCGAAGGTCTTCTAACACATCCCGCATTTCTTCTCAGATTTCTTTCTCCCATTGAAATCTGTAAAAACTCTACTTACGCATGTATTGCAGTTTTAAACATCTTTTTCACAAATTTACCGACTGTTACAATAGTAAAAAGATTGTCTTGCGCAAATTTTGCTATCATCATCATCATCATCATCATCAGTATTCTTTTGTAATCGTAGGGTGGATCCGAATGTGGAAACCACACTAACTCTTTTCCACAACTGTGTAGCCCCTAACATCAGGAGGGAGCTGAATTTGTATTAATATTAGGTTGGTGCAAAAATAATGACGTAATAATGTCGTTTTTTGACGTTACGTCAAAAAACGACATTATTACGTCATTATTTTTGCACCAACCTAATAATATAGACTGATATTTATCAGTAACTAAAATGTGGTGGCGCTGTGAGCTTATACTCATCAGAGCGCCTACAAGGTTAACAGCATTTTTTTATAAGTATACATGTAACTCAACGGCTTGAATGTTCTAATCATTTTTATAAATAACTCTCTATTTAACAGCCAATTTGAGATTCATTGTTAAATTTGTTTATATTTCTGAATATGAGCTTTTGTAACAATTTACACTATTTACATTGTTCGTGCTGTTTTCCTCATCTTCATTGCCATATTCACGATGTTTTGGCCGTTGTACTCTCCGACCGTCTTCAGGATCTGTCTATATTTCGGAGATTAGGTAGTGTAACTATTTACACTATTTACATCGTTCGGACTGTTATCCTCGTCCTTATTGTCATATTCAGATCTGATAAATGTCGGAACTTCGATTCGAACCCTTTATTTAGTCCAATTTAGGGCGGTCCAATTCCATGTGCAATGACTTCTTTTGGATATTCCCGTTTCAGTTAATTCCCATAATTAATTCAACTCTCCGTGTTTCAGGAGAACAATTCTTTGGATCATGTCTCTTTTTGGATTACTCATCCAACGTTTTTATCCAGTATGCCATGTGTACTTAGACACCAGATGGAACAAATCTTGAACAAAGCTCAGTTACTAAAGAGAATTACCTGAAACCAAGATATTAAAGGTATTATAGCACGTGGAATTAAAACAATCTCTGCCCGTGGACTATAAAAAGGGTTTAGTTCGTAATTCCAACGTATGTCGTCTGAAGAAGGCCGTCTTGGGTATGACGATAAACTACTAGGTTGGTGCAAAAATAATGTCGTTTTCTCACATAATAACGTATGTGAGAAAACGACATTATTTTTTGCACCAACCTAATACATCCAACAGCAAGGCCTCTGATCAGGAGGTTTTGAGGAGCGCGGAACAACCTCTTAATCGCTGGTGTTCCCAGGTCTGCCCTGATCCGGGATGGTAGCAACTGTTAGGGAGCTAGGTATGGGCAAATAGTTAACCCTACAGCTGGGGTAAAGCACTAAGAAATTGTAAAAAAAAAAAAAGGTTTTAATATTAGAAATACTTCGAAGAAAATTATTTCCAGCAATAAATTTTGGAATAAAAAATTATATTACCAGCAACACATTTTTGAAGGAAAAATATTACCAGAAATCGACTTTTGACAAAACAAAATATTACCAGCAATTAAAAATTTGTCGGCATTAAATAACGCATTAAGGTTGATATGCCGTAAAACAAGCCAAACCAAACCAAACCTGAAGAAGGTTAGAGTGTACAACGATCGAAACTTCATGAATAATAGATAGATGGATAGATAGATAGATAGATAGATAGATAGATATCAACGGAATCAGATAGATAGATAGATAGATAGATAGATAGATAGATAGATAGATAGATAGATAGATAGTGAACCGAATGTGTTAGTGAACAGACTGTGATAGATAGTTAACAGACATAGATAGATAGATAGATAGATAGATAGATAGATAGATAGATAAAAAGACTAAGATAGATAAAGCGACTAAGATAGATAAATAGATAGATAGATGGATAGATAGATATTTCTATTTATCAGAAACATCCTTGGGTAAATGGATAACAATATGCAAGGTTCTATGTAACGCGTTTCGTTTTTTAAATGGATTTCATCAGACTAAAATTATTTTTTTATTGATTAAATTATATATATATATATATATATATATATATATATATGTGTGTGTGTGTGTGTGTGTGTGTGTGTGTGTGTGTGTGTGTGTATGGAGAGTTAGCGAGAGCGAGAAAGAAGTTGGAATATATTAACGAAAGTGTCGGTTATAGTTTCTGCAGGGAAAGGAAATGCTGTTGATGTAGGGACGCTAACTTTTACGTTTAAATTTTAAATTTTTCTGGCGTTCCACGTCTCCATATATACACCTTCGCCGATCTCATTCAGTTTTTGCATTTTCTTTTTGTTGCTTTTAAATCTCCCACATTGTGACAACAGTGGATTAGCATCAATCCAAAACAATACACTCAATGTATACATTCTAAAGAATACATATTTGGTTAAAAGAGAATCAAATTTAGACAAGCGATAATATATAGGAAGTGCACTGATTTCTGAACCGTCCACGGCAAATTTTAACCTAGTTTTTCATAAAATGTCACTTTTCTTATCAAGTATTCTGTTGTCGCAGTGTGAATTATATAAGAATAATAATGATAAAAGCAAAGCCTTGGGAAAATAAATCAGATTGGCTTAACTGTACATCTTGACATGTTGGACACCAGAAATCTACATATAAAAATATATCTATATCTATCGTTTCTCTCTAACGTTTTTGTGCATATTTTCCCTTTTCTCCTTTCACCCTACATATATATAATCCCATCAGTTAGAATATTATTTTAGTCTATAACTTTTTTATAGAGTTAAACGAGTTACATATATTTTTCCATAGAGAGATATGTCCGTTTTTTTAATTTTTTTTGTTTTTGATTTTCTTTGTATTTATTTCGTTTTTTTTTTTTTTTTTTTTTTTTTTTTGTTGTTGTTGTTTGTTTTGTTCTTTTTGGGGTTTTTTTTTTCTCTAGTTTTCAAACTGGTCAGCAGAAATTAATGTGTAACAATATGTTCTGGGATACTTCCTTTCTCAGTAAGCTATGCAATTGTTACCAGTGTTAACACCAGAAAACACTGCGAACACAGATTCTCATTTTTGGAGAAATTTTTAGAAGCATTAATTAATTTATCCTTTTAATGCTATGTATGTTCTCGTTATATTCAAGACAACAATCCTTTGCATTCCTCATTATATATATTTTATTATTTTTTTATTCTGGAACATAGAGACACGACAATCCTCTTTTGTATTCTGGATTACATAATCAACCCAAACCTCTTTTATATTCTGGATTACAGATTCAGCACATTCACTTTTGTATTTGGTATTAAAGATGCTGACGATACTTTCATTCTTTCATCATACTACCTGCCGACACATTCTTTAAACAGCTACACCTCATCAATTCTCCTTCATATCTTCATTTTTCTTGTTTTATGGCCTCTTCTTTTCTTGTATTATTCAAGAATTGTTTGGAGGAACTTGAAAGATTGGCGCAACTCACTATTTCTTTTCCATCTCTAATTGCGAAGAACTAAAAAATAACAAGTATCTCGTTACAATTTTTTTTTAAATTAAAGTTATTTTTAATAAATTAATGCAGTCGATCTCGATAGTGTTGTATCAACAATAAATTTCCTGTTAAGTTGCGCGGCTTTTCTTTACTGATAATCAATTTTTAATGAATCGATTTTTTTTTCATCGTTACAGATATGTACTTACATTTGGATATGTTCTCAACAAAAGATAAACGCTGATAATTTCAGTTTCATTGATTGAATTTATGAATTAACAGAGCTTATCGATTATTAAAATCGCCATATTTATCTTTATGATACCTGTTTCTTTCCCGTTCTTTATCCGAGAGGGGAATATTTCAAAACACCGGTGAAATTTGAGGGGAAACACTGACGCAAAATTTCCATCTGAAATAATTTTAGATTCTAAATTACAAAAACTTGAACAAAGAATCTGAGCATTATCACGAAATTTATTTGCATGGACATCAGCTGAGACTCCATTCTTTGCATTACCTTAGTTGTTTTGGTCAATATATTTCAACCGATGCTTTCTTTCAGGCTTCCTGAATATTTTCTGTTTCTAAAATAAGTTATTGCTGTTATGCCAAAAATTACAGGGTGTTCCTGAAATCTGGACACATAGGAAATCTCATTAACCTCCAAAAATAAAACATGTTATTGTCGAAAGAATAGAGAATTGACTTCTTTTTCTTGGGTATGCTAAAGGCGACTGTATGCTGAAGGAAGATCACAGATGCAACACACTTGACTGAACGCATAAAGAGTGGATGGGCTAAAATTGATGGCAATGTGGAGTTATTGCATCGAGTTCACGTAAATCGTGCAAAGCGCATATATATATATATATATATATATATATATATATATATATATATGTGTGTGTGTGTGTGTGTGTGTGTGTGTGTAAACTTTTCTCAAAATTAACATGTAGAAGACAATATGCATTAAAGAAATTGACAGTAGAATAACTGTATTTTTAGCCGACGCGTTTCATCCAGTGTGGACTTTTTCAAGGCAAAAAAGAAATGAATTTATTGAGAGTATCTATAAACAACAAACAAAATGTCGTTAGCAAATAGAAGAATTTAGAAACGCTATTGTATATTCATACGGTCAACAGAAAAATTACCTCAATTACTTTTTGTATGAAGAGAATATTTTTAAGACAATATTTTCACATGTAGAAATATTGTTTGTATTTTTGTGTTGGCCAATTCAACCTTTGATTTCTTGATATATTCGTTGTGTACATTGGCTTGGCAGAATAGTGATTCTGATAGGAAGGGAGATATTAGTAAAAACTCTGGGTGTCGATTAATACTTGGATAATATTCAATGTCGGCACTCTCGAGGATTTTCTTTCTTAGTGAATTATCTTCTATTTTTGTGAGTGTAGCATTTATAAAAATCAAAAGTGTGGTTGAATTTATTTTTATGTATGACTAATGCTTAAATTGTTATTTATGAGGTCACTTTTGTCCTCATAGATGCGTTTTTTTTAAATTTCTGCAAGTTTCTTCAATGTATTGTGACGAACAGTTTTGGCAACTTATCTGAAAATATGAGGAAAAGAAAACATTATTCTGAAGAGAGAAAAATAGAAAAAGATGAATAAAGAAGACAAAAGATAACGATTGCCTTTGCCTTTACGGGATCACAAGAACGGAAGAAGTCTGTAGAAAGTACCACAAGCGAGAAATTCGAGAACAGAAATTGTCAGCATTAAACTCTCGGTTAAATCTCTCCATTTCAACTGGAAAAATAATTAAAAATTATGCCGCCAATCTAGTATGCCGCTTAAATTCGTAAAGTGTAACTACCTAAGTGGAAAGCTGACATATAGGAGTAACTAACGACACCGAGGTTCGTGCGTGACACTCTGGACTTATATATAATTTCCGCCAGGGGTATAAATAGCTGTGTCAGGTTATTGACTGGGGTCTTTTTTGAGTGATTATTGAGTGATTATTAAGTGGGACTATCAAATCGAATTAGTGTGAATTATTGTGCGTCGATGATTTGGGTTTGATTTAGGATTTACCGGACGTTAAGCCGAGCCGCTCTACTAACAAGGTATTAACTGAAATGGTTAATTATCTTTGGTTGATTTTTACTTCTTTGTTCTTGTTAAGAAATTGCGGTTGTAATTAAATACTGTTTTATCTTAACATTGAAGTCGTAATTTATACTTAATCATGAACGGTTGTCGTACGTCACTAAAAAAAAGCTCATCAGGAACAATTACCCCTTTTTATATACAATAGGCACACGGAAGCTATGTTACGACAGTGAGAAAGTAACTGAAGCCGAAATGCCAGTCCATGGCCAGTAACATTGTACGACGCGGGGAACATATTTCTCTCGCATCAGACCTTGCAGATGATTCAGCATAATCATTCGACTTTATATCAAGAGAAAACTTTGACTATAGAAGACTCAAGGAGTGCCTCTTCTGAAAATTAGCATCGGCCATGCTGATGGGAGATAAAAATGGTGGTAGCTGGATACTGAAGTAGTGCTACCACTTTATCTCTTTCTGGGTCTTGACGCTAAAAAGGGTATTTGCTCATCCTTTATCCTTTCCTCTTATTTATCTATCGGGTTTCGATCGTACATTTAAGCATGTTTTGTTAAAAATTCTATACATTTTATGCCTATTAAGTCACACCACGCTTATGATGAGCCACAGGAGGCGAAATCTTAGACTTGGTAAATATATCCATTTAGGGACTGCATACATCTATAACAGCCTGTTTTTCGAAAGATCCTTCTCACTTTAGAAAATGATTATGAAACTTAATATATATAAAAATTTTATACTTTTTAATAAAACATATATGTATATATATATATATATATATATATATATATATATATATATATATATATATATATATATATCTGTGTGTGCTTATATAATTTATATACGTATTATGAAATCTTTGCTAATGACCGTCTGTCTTCTTTTACAGGACGGCAATATTGCTCCGACTGTCCGCTCTTTTGTTGCTATGAATACAAATTTTACCATTTTAAGTAATCTGCCCTTGAAAGAGGGCCCGATTGAAGAGACACTGAATAATACAAAAATTTATCGCACAGCCGTCGTTAAGGACATTGTGTCTTTGCTAAAACAGATCACGTTTAGCATCAACCGGCGACCGAATACAGAAGACATGAGACTGAAAATTGCGAAGAAATTACGACGGGTAAATATGCTTTTTTTTCTCTCTCTCTCTTAACGTCTTTCTTTTCTTTTCTTTTCTTGTCGTAATGTCTTCGGAAATTGCAATGGTTTACTTTTAATCATCGTATGTATATGAATAAAAGATAAAATTCAAATGAATGCAAATTAATTGGAGATATTCCATTTATTTTCCATCATTTTTTCTTCTTCTTTTGAGGAAGTCCTTTTGTGATATTGGGTAACACGTTGTATATTAAAATTCATATCCGATTTTTAGTGTTTTTGATTAAGGTTAAGATTAAAATTTCGCTTTTCTATTCCATTTTAATTTTGGACACAAGATCACAAATATGAGGCGTATATTGAAGGTCATTCTCACTCCTCGATGGTAATTGTGAACCAGAGTAACTCGCTAACCCGACCCCGAGGCGTTCCACGTTGTTTTCGATGTACTTTCTGTGTAGTGTTTTTCATTTTATCTACCTGTAAATTTCCCTTTCATTATTCAAGAATATCCAATTTCCTATAATTCAGTGCTGAGAATACCCTTATTTCAAATTGAAACATTTGATAAAAAAAACCTGTCAAAGAAAAATACTTTCAAAAGTATTTCCTATTTCTTGACAGGAGAACCTGAGAAGTAGGTTTAGGCTTCATCTAGAATCAGGCTACATCTAGAATCTGGCTTCATCTAGAATCAGACTTCATATAGAATCAGGCTCCATCTAGGGTCAGGTTTCATGTGGGGTCAATCTTCTTCAAGAATCAGGCTTCATCTAGAATGAGACTTCATCGAGAATCGGTCTTCATCTAGAGTCAGGCTCAATCTCAATCTCAATCTCTAGAAATCAAGCTTCATCTATGCTCATGTTTTATCTAGAATCGGGCTTATTCTAGGATCCCGCTTAATCTAGAATCAGGCGTCATGTAGGGTTAAGTTTACCTTCATCTAGAATCGAGATTCATCTAGAAGCAGGTTTCATCAAGAATCTGGTTTCATCTAGGATCTGGCTTAATCTAGGATCTAGCTTCATCTAGAATTATACTTCGTCTAGGGTCAGGTTTCATCTCAGGTCAGTCTTCATCTAGAATCAGGCTTCTTCTAGTCTCAGGTTTCATCTAGGTTCAGGCTTATCTAGAATCAGGTTTCCTATACAATCAGGGTTCATGTATAATCATGTTTCATTTATGATCATGTTTCATCTAAGATCAGGCTTCATCTAGAATCAGGCTTCATCTAGGTTCAGGACTCGTCTTGAATCTAGTTTCTACTACGTTCAAGCTCCCTCTAGGATCAGGCTTCATCTAAAGCAGGCTTCATCTAGAATCAGGCCTCGTCTTGAATCTAGTTTCTACTACGTTCAAGCTCTATCTATCTATCTCTATCAGGCTTCATCTAGAATCAGTCTTCATCGAGAGTCGGGCTCAATCTAGAATCATGCTTCATCTAGGGTCAGGTTTCATCTAGAATCAGGATTCATTTAGAATCAGGCTTCATCTAGGATCGGGTTTCATCTAGGGTCAGGCCTTTTCTAGAAATTGGTTTTCTATGCAATCAGGCTTCATGTATAATCAGTCTTCATTTATGGTCAGGTTTCATCTAGGATCAGGCTTCCATTAGATTCATGCTTCATCTAGAATCAAGCTTCATCTAGAATCAGGCTTCCATTAGATTCAGGCTTCATCTAGGATCAGGCTTCATCTAGAATCAGGCTTTATCTAGAATCAGGTTTCATCTAGGATCAGGCTTCATCTTGAATCAGGTTTCATCTAGACTCAGGCTTCATCTAGGATCAGGCTTCTTCTAGAATCAGTTTTCATCTAGAATCAGGCTTCATCTAGAATCAGGCTTCCATTAGATTCAGGCTTCATCTAGAATTAGGCTTCATCTAGAATCAGACTTCATCTAGGATCAGGCTTCATCTAGAATCAGGTTTCATCTAGGATCAGGCTTCATCTAGAATCAGGCTTCATCTAGGATCAGGGTTCATCTAGAATCAGGTTTCATCTAGGATCAGGCTTCATCTAGGATCAGGCTTCATCTTGAATCTAATTTCGTCTAGGGTCTGGTTTAATTTAAGTTCAGATTTTATCTAGAATCAGGCTTCATCTAGGATCAGGCTTCATCTAGGATCAGGCTTCATCTAGAATCAGGCTTCATCTAGGATCAGGCTTCATCCTGAATCTAATTTCGTCTAGGGTCTGGTTTAATTTAAGTTCAGACTTCATCTAGAATCAGTGTTCATTTATGTTCAATCTTCATCAAAAGTCGGGCTTCATCTATAATCATGATTCATCTAGAACCTGGCTTCCTCTAGGATCTGGCTTCCTCTAGGATCTGGCTTCATCACCGATACTTGAAGGAGCTTAGTAATTTTTCAATTTCACCTCATCTACATATGAAATCCCCAATATAAAAAGGTCTTATATCCCCTCTCTTGGAATGAACAAGTGTATATCTATTTAAACTCCTTCGATTGAATCTAATCATTTTGCCTTTTTCCTCAGATAAAAATGGATGGTAACACTGGTCATGTTCAGTTAAGCCAAAAAGGAAAACGAAAAAACGTCAATTTATATTTTACTGCCATTTTTGGAGAAATGACTCAAGAAGTAAGTAAATTTATCTTCAATTGAAAATGTATTTCTGTGTGTGTCATTGCAGTTGCTGGGAGTATGTGCGTCATTTAACTAATTCAAAATAAACCTTTCTAAAACTGATGCAATGATTTGTAATTGAAATGGCAACAGTGATAGCACATATACTGAATCCATATTAAAATTTCATGGATCAGTTATAACACATTTAGTCTAGAAAATAGTTAAAATGAATATAGAATAGGCTTCCCAAGAGGGAGTTTCGCCCATCAACGTAAATTGAAACAAAACCAAAATAGTAACCTGGAAACTCGTCTTATGTTCGTAAATAAGTTCGCCAGATGAAGACTTTCAATGTCTTGTATGGCCCCAAACACGTTCAGAAATATCTAAATGATCAGCTATATATAACAGCTTCCTAAGATGAATGGTTAGATATAGCTTTGGACGAGTGAAGACTGTAGATCTTGGCAAAGACCATCCTTCTTCGAACGTCGTGGACTGGCGCTACAATAACAATAATAATATATCTATCTAAAGGAAACCTCCCAAGTGGGCATAGATAAAACTCCTGCCATTTTTAGTCAAAGACCCGGGGACAACTTGGTAGGCACTTAAAATTAATCTCTCGTAAGATGAAACCAGTATACAGTACAGTATAGCTGGCCACTCATATTCGAGGATAACTGTCTACTAAGGCGGCTAACTAGTCCCTATTGCAGACGCTCGCTCAGGCGCATTTGTGTTTATTCAACACCCACAAAGCCAAACTTTGGTTTATACTGCAACTATGGCGAGCAGACCTTAGTTAAAGTTTCTGGGAAAGAGCGTGTTATCTAGCATGATCAACAATTTGAAAAAAGTCAGCACGGTCAAGCACCTCGGACACGTTCTAGCACAGCTAACGAGGGCACCCATGGATTCCGTTTACCCAATTTGACTCAAAAGGTTTGGGGCAACCCGTGGTATGGCTTTCGGGCACTTTCCAAAGTGGCCGCACGCTAAAATCAACCCCTCCAGTTCGATAACATCAGGAAGTCTCCTTCCCAATAAATCGACTATGGTGATATTCGAACCCGGATCTCATTGTCTGATTGCGAACGTTCTAGCCAGTCGGCCACGTGCGCATAAGACGATGCCGCACACAATAATAATACTAGTGCCTTGACTTCAGTCAGTTATGTGTCATGCGTGATACACGCTTAGGCGATCATGTATCTTTCGATACATGATTGATGGGGGAGATTTTTCCTGCAGTAGGTTGCCATGTCTTTCTGCGGTAAACCAATTGCCATCCAAGGCTACAGAACCCAGTCTGCCCTGCTATTTACCCATAACTGCGGGAGAAAAAGAAGATTCATACCTATCCCAAGGGTATGAGCACCTAAGTGAATGTGCTAATACACTTGGAAAAGGTATTACTTGTTGTTATTTGGTTTCTGGAAATGATAACAAAAGGATTTGATGCTGATCAAATTATTGATAACCCTAAAATTTATGAATTACAAACTCTCATAGGGTACTTGCATAGATTTCTCTCTATGCAGAGACCACAATTACATACTTCTCCCTGATTAGGTGGTACCTCATCTGTTTGCATCTTCTGATACAAAAATTGTTGTTATTTGAAATGTCTGGTTGAGCATTGAGAGTATCTCGTACAACACAATTAAAAATAACTCTTAATAATCATAATAATAATTGAAAAAATTGTTATAAATATCCAGAAACAATTGACCATCTTGTATCAGGTTGCACAGTGTTAGCACCCACTGAATATAAAATTCAGCATGATAGTGTAGGCCAATATCTGCACTCGAAAATATGCCACTTTTACGTGAAGGAAACTGCAAGAGACTGGTATGAACATCACCCAAACGCCGTTACAGAAATAGGACCTGTAACAATTTTATAGGACTTTACAATGCACACAGACAGAACAATCAAAGTTAAGCGCCCAGACATCGTGATCAAAGACCATAAGAACAGAATGTGCTTTCTCATTGACATGGCACTCCCGGCAGATTGTAATGTATCTTTGAAGATCTTCAAAAAAACTATCAAAATACAATGATGGAAATCGCAAAAATGTGGCAAATGAAGACATCAATAATTCCAGTTGTAGCTGAAGCTCTAAGATTGTTTGGAAAAAGTCACGATAGACACATTGAAGGGATTCCTCACAAATTACAAAGGAATTTATCTATGTAAAATGTGTGTGCACTTAGGTTTTTTGTTGTATTTTTTTACGAAAATGATTAATGGAAATGTCATGAAGCCATTTCTAACTTTAGATCTCTGGTTGTGACCCGGAAATAAATGTGTATGCAACAGAAATCAAAGGAATAATAATAATAATAATAATAATAATAATAATAATAATAATAATAATAATAATCTCTTACAGATTGCTATTTGGAATGCGAGCAGTTCGGAACATTTTCAAGTCTGTCCTCGAAAGATTTATCCAAACATGACATATACATTTCCTTTAAAAGGACGTCGTGTTCAAGTCGTCACTATTCTGGTAAGCTTTGTTTTCTTTTCTTGTTTTAGATTTATATATAGTTGGTTAAATATCGCCATCGACTAGCTTTAAGCTTGAAGATATGTCACCACCTATTTGTAGGATTTATATTATAAATATTTGCCTATTTACTAAATACCTAACTCTATAAGTAGCGTTTGACATGTTTATTTTGTGTTTTCTTTACAGTAAGGTTCACTCTGTACAAGGCCCATGGGGTCACTCAATGTAGAAGGTTACGTTAGGAGGTAGTTTATACTGATAGGAGAGGAAGGTGATGGTTAACCATAGACTTGAATAGGTTAATATTGTAGTGATCGGGGAAACATGTTTTTGGTTGACGGTTCCACAGAGCAGTCTTTCTTGGGAAGAAGCTTCTCGGGTAGAACTTATTTCTGAACAATAGAATACGGAGAGAATGTGGGTTTTTAGCTACAATGGGCGTGACGTGGCGTGTCCTTGCTCTAAATGTTTAATTGGCGGAACCATTGAATGTAGGACTGGTCGTTAATAACTAGGGAAGATTTTATGATCGAGAAGACACTTTCACTGATTCCATAGCTGGAGAGCTTGTGTAGTAAATATTTGTGCCACACCTTGTCGCATCAACATGCATTGGGCCAACGCAGAAGGATAATGGCTCATTTCTCTCCATGAATCTGGGTAAGGCCTACACTGTTGTGCATTTGAATCGAAACAACCTCTTTAGTTTCATTTCTTTCACCATAAAGTCATTTTTAAACCGACTGGAGTTTCAGGGTGTAATTGATGTCTATTTTTTCCTCAGATTAAGTCATTTTTAGTGGTGTACAGTAATATGAATCTATGTTCAGAGCGCATGATAATATTTTGTTTGACCTTGAAAAATATTGCGTCATTATTATCTCGGCTGTTGATTAGTTGGACTACGGTCATTGTCTGCGATGGACGTTACTCCATCACTCCATAGAAGCGTACGAAAATTATAACACTGCATCAACACGAGGGTAAGACTTACCAGTGAGCAAGTCAAAGTACTAACGACTGGCACGGAATCTCTCTTGATTTAAACCCAATCGGGAATCTGTGGTCAATCTACAAGGAAAGACTTCGTGGAATGGACATACAAAGCACTAGCATGCGCACTGTTTCATGTATCATTGGAAAAAAGTAACTAATAACGGTAGTATTCGTTTCTTTCCAATTAATTTGCACAAGGGCCCACATCCAACAGGATGAGAAGATAGTTCTGCGCTAATATGAACATAGCTACGATGTGAATTATTTACTGATACGGTTATAAAATGACAAGCAAAAATCGCATCATTATAATATTAATATTATTGGCATATATACTTGACTTTATAGTGATGGAACTCGCAAGGGGCTTATTTAATGTTTGACATAAAATAATGTTTCATGAGAAAATTACAAAAAAGAAACGGTGACATCTTCACGGCTATTACTAGAATGCAGTATTTAAATAAAAAAATACCTGTACACATTTATAGCTGGCCAGTCGTATTCGAGGATGCCCGTCTACTATGGCGTCTAGCCGATCCTTATTGCAAACGCTTGCTCGGGCGCATTTGTGTTTATTCAATACCAACAGAACTCACCAGCGGTTTATACTGTAACTATGCTGAGCAGACCTTAGTTAGAGTTTCTATCGTGATCAACAATTTTAACAAGTCCAGCACAATCAAACCCTCGGCCACGATGACGAGACTTCGTGCTAGCACAGCTATCGACGGCTCCCAAGGGTTCCATCTACACATTTTCACTCGCAAGGTTTGGGTCAACTCGTGGTATAGTTTTCAGTCACTTTCCAAAGGTGTCACACGCTGGGATCGACACCTTCAGTCAGATAACATCAGACAAATGGTAAGATTCGAACCCGGGTCTCATGGTCAGAATGCGAATGTCATAACCATATATATATATATATATATATATATATATATATATATATATATATATATATATATATATATATATATATATATATATATATATATATGCACACATTTATTTATAGGTATAATTAGTTATCTAAAGAATCATGGATACAGGAAAAATGATATTGTATTTTATGAGGGCAGATCAATGGCATGAAGTTGTTCATTGCTACCTGATTAAGATGCTAAACATTATCATATACTGGATTAATGCAATCAAGAGAATGATTTGATAAAGGATTTACGTACACCTATACAAAAAAAGATGCATATTCATACACAGTTTGTCTGAAATTGGCTTCATGTTAGGCTTACAGAAGTAGGCACGCGTTAAAATGTAGCTTCACAGAAAAGCGAGATTTAAAGTAATTTATACAAGTAGTACTCGGCTAAATGATAAATGACACAAGTGACGCCATAAGAGTAATATCTTTTCGCCACTTTTAATGAAATAACAACAGACAGTAAATGAAAACCAATCACTTCTTTCCAAATCACATAAATTAATTAGAACTCTTCTAAGAATACTTAAAAAATCTATATATATATATATATATATATATATATATATATATATATATATATATATATATATATATCTGTAATTATCTGTTTTCTCAAAGGCGAACTGATGCAGTTGCTATAAAAGCAAAGCCCCCCAAATTTTCAGTCTCTCCCCCCACTCTCTCATAAACATGCGCGTGTCTACCTCACTCGCTCTAAATGTCTTTCCCTTTTAGTGTCTTAATCTGTCCCAAAATATACAGGGACGGCAAAAGTAGGTATACAGTATTTTACCAGTATTATATTTATATATTTGTATAATAAATACAATGTGCTTTGCACGCAATTTTTTACTGTGTATCTACTTTCGCATCCACTGTATCTCTCTGCAAATATGTATCGAACCACATATTCTTGTCTGTTTCTCTTTTATACTTAAATATAATGTGTTTAAAATATATACGTGTGTGTGTCAAAGCATATATCTATACATATATACATTAAAATATATACGTAGATACATAAATAAGTTTTCTGATAAAAAAGACATTTATTTTAGGCAAGATAATTTCCCTAATTACGAATGTACTTAATTCACAGCTAAATAGTAATCGATATATCGAAATTCATACAGAAAAAACGTATCAGAAATCAACGAATAACTACGGGTCAGGCTACAGATTTATTGATCTTCTGTCATAAAATAAAATATCAGTATCCATGTGTTGTCCATGATTCGGTAGATAAGTAAATATATGTAATTATGTATATGCATTATAATAATGTATGCTTACTAGCAGCATGGCCCGGCGTTGCCCGTGCTTGATTAAAAAATCGTACGACTCATACAGCAATTGCTATCACTTGACTTAAAATATTTTTGCCCTTCCTTGCCTTTAAAGGAGTGCCCTTAGCCGTGCTGATGTTGCTACATGCCTTACTTCTTGCCTATCTCACACTGCGAATTTTTTCTGAGCTCTATATTAAACATTAAATCTGTTACTGAACAAAATGAACACATAACGATCAGCTTTAAGAAAAGGACTCGTAACTGGAAAAACCGAACGAAAAAAGAATGTTAACAACAAATACTTTTTCACACCCAGCCCAGTTTTGCGGAATCAGAATCAACGTTGAGTTTAAGCAAGCAAATGAGCCAATTGGAGTAAAGTGCCATGCAGATTTAAATGTTTCCCACTTGTGACGAATGCAGCTATCGATTTTTTTTTTTTAGTTAACATTCGTGTCAGTCAGCTGTTGGCTCTTATGCTGGCTAATAGAATCTTCCTGCCTATTCGTGGCAGCCAGCTATAGGCTCTTACTCTGGCCAGTAGAAAATGGCCGCAAACTACATGAAATCTTCTGTAGAAGCATGAAAAATCGATTATTTCCGCTACCGATGGGAGTTAAGAAATGCAAAGTCGGTCTTGGCCTTCCCGCTAACTGGGAGCATGTGCATGTAAATTTTGGTGCAAATCCGTCGAAAATTGCGGCTATGCATTCCTTACACACGCACACACATCCTGCCTTTCATATATATATATATATATATATATATATATATATATATATATATATATAATTATGTATATACATTGTTTATTTGAATATGTACTACTAGTAGCTGTCAAATTTTTAAAGGTTAAATTTAAATTTTCTGATGAATCATTCTTTTAATTTAAATATTAAATAAACTCCTTACAAGTTCGACCACTATAAAACACCCATGACATTAAATATTTTAAGGTAACAACTTTAGTAAAATATTACTATAACAATCAAAAATATAAACGTCTCTATTTCATGAAGAGGGCAAAAATGAAAGGATTTGAAATCGACAATATTTCCATTTCGTTGAAACAGACCTTATAAACATTTAGAGCGTTATCGCCTCCTCTATATTCTCTTTCTTTCTTTTTGTCTCTGAAAGAAAGAAGCGTCTCTCTAATTCTTTTCCACGCAATCTAAATGGAATAGCCCATTATTTCTGTGGTACTGGCAGTGGGTAACGTGCGTGTCAACTAAGAAAGGAAAAAAAACAAGCAAAATGATAATGATACGCTGAGGGTTGGAAAAGTGCTCCCGGCTCGGCTAAGACGAGGTTTCAAAGGAAATGTTTGATCATTTGATCAGATTTAGCGAACTTGTGGGGCCAAAAACTATTAGGGAAAGTTCGTATAATATGAATAATTTATATTTAATCATATAATTAACACTGGAACTGAAATAAATACATTATTTAATATTATAACGATTCTGTAATAATGTGTTAAATAAGACTGTCTTCTAATCCACCTCTCTTCATTCATATTAACATCGTTTGCTATTAAAGCAGAATGTTTTGCTCGTAAATTCTCTTCAAATTCTACTCTTTACTCATCTGGAATATCTTTACCTGACTCTAACTTAATCTTGTCATAATGTTAATTTTTATGTGTTCGATAATGTCAAATTGGCATCAGATATCAAAAATGACCTACAACTATTAATTGTAGCAACAAATAGTTTGTTCATTTTAAAGCCTCCAAAACGAAACATCTTTCTTTTAATCGTCTTAAAGAATCATTTTTACCATCCATCAACATGTCTGATGCTATCCTCCAGGATAGTGCCTCATTGCACCTTCTCAGGCTAACGTTTGCCGCTTACATGAAGTACAGACATTATTTTGAATCAATTGCTAGATCTCCTGCTAGGAAAGTTGGTTCACTGTGTCTTTCTAGATATTTGTTCTTGACAGAACCTATCTTAAACATTTATAAATCTATCTTTCGCTCATGCATTGAATATTGCTGCAACGCCAAGTCTGTTAATTTTGATATGTATTTACAGATTCTAATATCGTAATGTAGCTTCTTTGTGACTTTTCTATAAATATTTTCATGGTAATTTCTTCCGAAGAACTTTACTCTGTGCTACCTAGATTTTATGAATTTATAAGTAGTATTTGATTAGAAGCAAGATGACATCTATTTCAGTTGAAATGACTAGATATAACCGCGAATTCTATGTTAACTTCTCTCCCACTTTTTGTTTGTGAAACTCTCTTGCAGTTTCTTGCTTTCCAACTTTGATGGTTGGTCTAGATTTAAATGCTATCTCAATTATTATCTTTTATCCCCTTAATTTATGTTTCTTTATTGTCCTCTCTCCTTTAGAATATTTTTCTCATATTATTTCTGTTATGGGCCCTTACCCATAATAACATAATGGACTATCCCATACGTAATAAATACTGCGCCTCAAGAGAAAGAGAGTTCAGTCTGAAGTCTGGGGTGAGGTCCGCCAGAAGTCCGTCAGGAGTCTGTCAGTCAGTCAGAGCGAGCGAGTCAGTCAGTCGAGTCAGAGGCAGTCCGAAACAGAGTCGCATTTAGACAATTACTACTAAACCTGATTGTTCGTACTAACACTTTCTACTTCTTTGTATATATTCCTGTTTGTAATATATCTGTGTTATTCTATATACGTGTTTGAGTTCTTCTTTATTGGTTCTACCTTGGACTATCACCGTGGTACAAGGAACCGGACCATAACAATTTCACACTCAGTGACTCTTGAATTTTAGTAGACTTATTGCCTTGCTTGAGGTGAAATGATTAAAACCTATTATTATTAATTATTTTTAATAATCAATTTCTGTCTATAATAAATAATTTCTTCTTTTTTTTTCACTTCTATTTGCTACCACTATTGAACGTACATTGATCCTCTTAACAGAAGGACAGTCTTTTTTACTTAATATCTTTTTCGTTACTAATTACTGTGTTTTATGTTGTTACAGGAAAAGCCATTCACTATGTACAAAATAGACCATCATAAACGCACAGGTAACGACCGGTTCCGAGGGTTTGCCGTCGATTTGATGGACGTCGTCTCAAAGCGACTTGGATTCACCTATGACCTTTACCTCGTTCAAGATGGCAAATTTGGCTCCAAAACGGAATCCGGAGAATGGAACGGAATGCTGGGGGAAATACTTGCCGGGGTACATTGCTACTGTTATTTTGAGAAACCATGATTTAAATGACATGAATAGTCTTAGCCAAACATTTTGTCTCTTGTTCCATTTCGAAGTTCAAAGGTTAGAACTTTTGATTCGAGGCGAAAAATAATTCTGACTGAGGGTTAAGGAAGAAACTCTCTATCTCTAAAATATCTCCTTCCCCACAATGTTCAGGAAAATTTAAACACTGTTATCTGTTCCGCTGGGTTTTAAACTTTTGGTGTCGAATTCTTTCCTGAACTCATGTCAAAGACAGAGATTAATTCTTTAATGTTTGTCAAGGTCAAACCAAAATCTGTAGCTCACGTTCGATTTTATTACTTAGTGACTAAATTAATGGTATGCTTATTATCCACATCAGTGGCTGATTTTTTAGCTCAAATAAATCCTAATAGATTCGATATTTTTCCAAAAACCCGGCAAAAGATGTGAAGAATCGCTTAATGATGTATCACTGGCCATTGTTTAATTTCATAGGATAGTATCTAGCCATACTTACACAGTAAGGCCTTTGTGATTCGTTATATTGTTATATCAAAGCTGCATAACGGGTTCTTGAGATATTCAAAATGATTCACGATCAATTTTTCACTTTTAGAAAAGGCATGAAAGTCTATTAACGCTTTATCTAGTTGTCAGGAATCTTGAACAAGGTCTTGTTACTGGCATGGTACAATGGTGGAAAAAGAAAAATATGTATAGCTGGCCACTTGTATTAGAGGACACCCGTACACCAGGGCGGCTAGCCAGTCCCTACTGCATTTTGCGTCTGTTCAACACCTAGAGAGCCCACCTGTGTTTTATAAGGCAATTATGCTAAGCAGACCTTAGTTACAGTTTCTGAGTAAGAGCGTGCTATCTAGCCTGATCAACAACTTTAACAAGGCCATCAGGCTCAAACGCATGGCCACGATGACTTGTGACTTCGTGCTAGTACAGCTATCGACTCCCCCAGTGGTATCATCCACCCAATTTCACTAAGAAGGCTTGGGTCAACTCGTGATACGGTTTACAGACACTTTCCAAAGGTACTGCACGATGGGATCGACCCCTCCAGTCCAATAACATCTGACAAATGGTGAGATTCGAACCTAGGCCCCATGGTCAGAAAACGAATGTTCTAATCACCAGGCCACGTGTCCACATATATATATATATATATATATATATATATATATATATATATATATATATATATATATCGAATGTTTAATGTTTAACCTCACTGATGAGATGTGATACAGCGAAACAGTGGATGTGGATGACAATATATATATATATATATATATATATATATATATATATATATATATATATATATATATATATATATTACGGTGACATTACATTTTCAAAAATAGCTGCTATATCCATAATCAGTAATGACAAATAAGGGTTATTGAGATAATATTATACTTTCTTCTTTACTGGCTGATTATGTTATTGTTTCTTTTGTATATTTTTCCAGAATGCTACGATGACCATTGCACCATTGAGTATCAACTCTCAACGCGAGGAGGCAGTGGATTTCACTAAACCTTTTATGACCCGCTACATCAGTGTTATCATGAAGAAGACCAAATCGGAAACCTCCTACTTTGAGTTCCTCAACCCCCTCTCGCCACAGGTCTGGATTTGCACATTTGGTGCCTTCATTATCGTCAGCGTCATTCTCTACTTCCTGGAGAAATTGGGCATGCGCAAGAAGAAAGATTACCCGTCAATATCGTTCCGAGAAAGCTTTTGGTTCATTTTTGGATCTCTGCTGCAAGGTAAAGAATTTGCATGATGCCAAGATAAACAGCCTTAGGTAGAGTGGCACACGCGCACACACACAGATATATAAACATAGCCACATACACACCTGCAGTTACTCACTAACACACAGAGCTTATAATCTCGCGAATGCACATGTGTTAGCACACGTTAACAGGTTTTCAATAAAACTGCAAATACACTTACACACGTGGCCGGGGTGCATATTAACAAAAAAAAAACTAAAAAAAAATCGGAAAATACATACAGTCATGAAGGGACTAAAGTCGGATAATCGAATGTTTCAAGCATTATTACGCATAAAAAAATTATAATTTTAAACCGGAATTGTTAAAATGGTTCTTGTAGTTCAAGCCGTTTCTTTATATTCAAAATTTATTGATCAAACAATTTAACTGTTATCACTCTTTGAATAATTAATGGGGTTAGAGCGTTCGCTTTCTGACCATGGGAAATTTATCATGGTCGATTTGTCAAGAAGGTGGTTTCTTCATGTTGACGGTCTCGGGAGACAATTCTAGCGTGCGGCACTTTTGGAGAGTGCTTAAAAACTATACCACGAGTTAACATTAGCCATGTGAATAACTATTTGGGAGTCGTCGCTAGGTGTGCTAGCACGAAGTCACAAGTCATCGTGACCGAGGGTTTAGGCATGCTGGCCGTGTTCGGACTGTTGATCAGGCCACATAATGCGCTCTCTCCCAGAAACTGTAACTATGGTCAGCATAGTTTCTGTATAAACCACAGGTTGGATCTCTGGGTGTTGTTTAAACTCAAGTGTGGCTGAGCAGGTGTCTGTAAAAGGGTTTGGCTAGTCGCACTAGTAGACTGGTATCCTCAGACACGTGTGGTTAGCTATTATATTATAAAAGGCGGTTTCCTTCCAAACCTTTTCTTTGAGGTAGTGTGGAATGTCAACATCTTGATTATGTCATGTATTGTATCTTTGTTATATATGCTATCAATTTTATTTTTTTCTGTTGTTGAAAGTTCTCAAGTGATGTGGCTTCTGTCATCTGTCCGCGAGTTTCTATTGAGGCATCGTAGTCTTGTTGCTTAATAGTCTAGTGCAGTCTATTTTTTAAATTTCTTCAGTGGTACCTTGAAAATTAGCGTCACAAGAAAATTATATATATATATATATATATATATATATATATGAATAAAATGACAATTGGAAAAAGATCTTAGATTTTGCCGACGCGATCTTTTTCCAATTGTCATTTTATTTATACCAATGTGACTTGTCCACAGAATTGATCTGGGAATTTAACTATATATATATATATATATATATATATATATATATATATATATATATATATATATATATATATGTAAAAAGTTCGCTAATTTTGAACCAGACACTTTTTTAATATTATTTACAGAGACTTTGTTGAATGAAATACAAGGGGTTAACCGCGATCTAACTTTTCTTAGTTTAAAGTAAATTCATATCCTGCTAAATAATATTAATAAATACATCTAGGATATAGAAGTTCAGGACTCTATGTATACAACCTTTATAAATATGTTTCTCGGAATATAATTAATAATCATTTAATTCAAATCTCTTTGGTATTTCAATTTAAAGTTCTTGGTTAATTATATAAAAAGCTTATCAAAATGTTTCGCTATTTTTAAAAAATGTTACTTTTTAATATTATTTTAAGAATTTGTTGAATGAAATATATCAATATTGTAATTTGGCCGTTGACAAAACCAGATGGGATTGTTTCCAATTCACACTGAACAAACTACAATTTATGCTCCTCCCTCTTCCTCAAATAACACACTGATATTAAATGTGAAGTCAGTATATCAAAAGAGATTACAATTCTGTCTTTTCCCACTCACTAAATAAGATAGCAATATTGTATTTTTTTCCATTTAATTTGTTATTTGTTTCTGGGTCATGAAAATTGAGAGCTGCTTTTCTAGAGTCCTCATGAAATAAAAATTATTACCTAAGGGATTTTAAGTGTTTTATATTCTTTAATTAATAATAATTTTGCTCTGTCTTTTGATATAGAGCTCTTCCTGGGTCAATATCCTCCTGGAAATTCCATACAGATTGCCATATTGTATCATTACTACACACACACACACACACACACACACACATATATATATATATATATATATATATATATATATATATATATATAAGGTTGGTGCAAAAATAATGACGTAATAACGTCGTTTTTTGACGTTAAAAATACGTCAAAAAACGACATTATTACGCCATTATTTTTGCACCAACCTAATATATATATATATATATATATATATATATATATATATATATATATATATATATATATATATCGGTGGCTGTCGACTCACAAAGCGAGTATGACCATCACTGATATGTCCAGCCGTTCAGTTAAACCTCCCCCAAAACACTGTATTCATCAGTTCTGTGAATGACAGTGGCTCATAAATCCAACCAGCGAACTGCATTTCTCGTCATATTTGTGGCCTATGAAATCATCTCCGGGTAGTGGAAGTTCACTTTGATCATCATCACTTCTAGTCTGCCTTTTGATATACCTTTTCAGGCCAGACCTCGACTTGCACACCCTAGTGCAGGTCGGGCATTCGGAAATCGTCATATACAACACGTTGATGTGATTTCTGGTGACTAAGCAGACCTGCCTTGGACAGACATATCCGATTGCATTGAGCACATGGTCAGGTTGGCACCTCATAGCAATTCAGGGATCCCTTCATACACTACTCTAAAGTTCTGCATATTTTTGTGATAACGTCATGGATCTTGACGCCGTCAGCAACACCTGCGCTCCAAGAAACCCATATACATATATACGTGCGTCTACATACATACATGTATACATACATTTACACACACACACGCACACACATGAGGGTTTGCTGAAAAGTTCTAATTTTTTTAGTTATTTGGATATACTTTAAGAAGCAAGTTTAGACCAAGAACATTTCAGCAGCCCCATGTGTATATGGTTAAACATGTTTTTATTTTATATATGTGAGTATTTTAATAATTTTAAATTTCCCTCTGTTCAGTAAATACAAATTCTTTCTTTCCCCGATGCCTCCGCCGATGAAAGCATGCATTTTTTTTTAATCGTGAAGGTCACTATCCGAATTTGGATTGGGGTCGTTTAAAAAGTAACATTTTGAAATGCCATAAACAGTTATTTTGGAAACAATCACATTCTTAAAGGCTTTGATTTGGAACTTTATTATTTTGATTTTATTTATTATTACTTTGGCTATTTGAAATGCTGATCTCTTTTCGAAATATTCAAAGAGTTCGATATCGATTATCGCAAAAAATCTATAGGCAGGGAAACAAAACGCTTGGAATCAAATCGAACAAAAAGATCACAAATGAAAGGTCTTCAGTATATTAGGATAAAAGAAAAAAACAATTCAACCGTTCTTTGTTATTTCACTCTAAACGGACGGAAACTAGGTCGATCAAAATATATGCGCAGTTTACAATTTACAATAAAAGTTTGAATTCTCAACCCTACCGATCGATGGCAATCTTCGTCAGTTATAATTTTTCCTAAATTCAAGCACAGCACTTCTTTTTAAAACAATCTAATACTTTTAAAAAATCCCTAATACTGTCGTACATTAAGGGCACCTCGAGGCGGTGTAATGGCTAGAACAATTACGATTAACTAGTGATTTCGATACTCACTGGGTGCCCCATACTTTCGGTCTTGTGCCACATCTAAGATAGGTTTAGCAAATAAACTTTCGATGGGCCTATTAATGAGACACCTCAAGGCGGTGTAATGGTTAGCAAGCTTGTCTCGCTAGAACAATTACGACCGAGTAGTGATTTCGATCCTCACTGGGTGCCCCATACTTTCGGCCTTGTGCCACATCTAAGCTACGCTTCGAAAATCAATAGGGCACCTCGAGGCGGTGTAATGGTTAGCAAGTTTGTCTTGCTAGAATAATTACGACTGAGTAGTTAATTCGATCCTCACTGGGTGCTCCATATTTTCGGCCTTGTGCCACATCTAAGCTACGCTTCGAAAATCTCTACCGTCGTACATTAGTATTTAAAAGGATAAAGTATATATGACGAGTAAACAAAATACTATTAAAGTAACACTAAGTTATCTAATCGACCATATGATTTCCTATAGGAATTTTGAATTTTAATCACTCAATCACATTTTTGAAATGTCAATCGGGCCGTGAACTTTTAAGCAACCTATAGTACTCGTAGTGCAAATGCTACAACTATTAACAAATAAATATAAGATGTAATAATAGTACGAATGTAAACAAAGTAATTGACAATACCAATAATATTAAAAACAAAGTACAAAAGAAAAATATAGTAATCATTAGTGTGAAATAATAAAGAAGCATTAATTACTAAATTTTACTTAAGGAAACAAAACAATAATTAAAATATTTACGTAATTAAAAATCCTTAAATAAAAAAAATGATTCGATCGTATATAGATATAGTACTTCCGTACAACTTCGAACAAAGTTTAAGAGGGAAATTCCCATCAACACTGAATAGGATGACAAGAGTTACTGGACTTGAGAAAACAATTTTCCAGAATAAATGTTTTAAATAAAAAGATTTAATATATTTTTTTATCGAAAGTAGCTCTGGCTTCTCGAT
>OZ010605.1:24232373-24252373 GCA_963932145.1 Acanthosepion lycidas
AATTCTCTGACCCTAAACGACTATCATGACCTGAATACAGTATGATTCTAATAGAGATAGCATGTATTCTGATAAATCTTTCAGATTTCTGTCATTTTGTAATCTTGTAACACGCACACCTGTGTATAGTATTTGTCCTGAGTTCGTTAAAAGAATTAATTGCAAAGCGAAAACATACCACGGTGATGTACAAATGCTTCTTTTGTTCGGTTAGATCCGTTCGAGATGTGATTCAGAGAATTGATTCTCATTTTGGAAGCGTTGATGTTGCTTCGATATTTGCAACAGAGAGGCAAATGTAGACCAGGTTCTGAATGGTCACGTGGTGCTGATGCTTACCAAGATTGATGCACTGTGATAGTGTCTATGACAGACTGCACGACGCACGCAACACATATCAGAAATATATAGCCTAAGACATATTAGGAAAAATAATGTAAGTTTGTTAGGATAAATAATATATACAGAAATTACACGCACACAGACACACTCATATATATATATATATATATATATATATATATATATATATATATATATATTATTATTATTATTATTATTATTATTATTATTGTTAGTAATAATCTTATGAGTATAAGAAACGATACTCGTTCGGAAAACCTTCAGTGTCTTGATTTGCAAATAATTAAACCAATACCAAAGGGAAAAGAAAAGGTATAAAAAGAAAGAAAGAACCAAGAACATGTACGTTAGCCAAAAATAATCGTCTACCATGCAAGTCCAAAGCCTAAAGGAAAAACCCCGATACAAGTAGGCAAAATAATTAAATAAAGTGCACAGTACAATAAGTAGAGCAAACATAGTTAAACCTAGAGATCCAAACAAACCTACCACAGTTTCATCTTAGCGGGTCGTCAGTGAAGTCCGGCTTTCCCTGCGCCGGGCTTTCCTGACGATCCGCTAAGATGAAACTGTGGTAGGTTTGTCTGGCTCTCTAGGTTTAACTATATACATACATATATATATATATTATAATATGTTTTATCATAATATAATAATAATATGTTTTATTATAATATAATATGTTTTTTAAAAAATATGATTCCTTCGCTACATAAGAGTTCTCATGTTTCAAAATCGAGAGCCGAAACCATCAATATAATTATTAGAATTAAGTTGAATTATATATATATATATATATATATATATATATATATATATATATAGTTTTGTAGTTAGGCAGCAATCCCTCTTTTATATAATTTTCAATAAAAACGACTGATAATTTTCTTCTTTTGTGAACATAAATTATATAGAAATCCGTCTGTCCGAGCGCTTTCAGCTATTCTTTTAGCAATTATCAAGGATGATTTTATTATTACTTTTAACTGAACGTATGGACTGCTATATGCGTATGCATCTAGACTAGGAGGTAACAGAAATGTGGTTCTACAGAAGGATGCTGTGAATACTATGAACATCACGTTTAAGCAACGAGGAAGTCAAAGAAAATACAAGCAAAAAGGGCGCTTATGTTCTGACTCAGACAGCGGAAATGTCTTCGGCATATAATGAGGAAGGAATGCTGGGAAAATTTAATACTCAGGGGCATATCTAAAGCAAAAAAATACAGTTGGCAGCAGACCACATACAAGATGAGTTTTAAGGAATGGATGGCGGATTTGGAAGGGATGGTACAAAGATAAACTTTATTAAGAAATACTAATGATGGGAAGTTGTGGAGCTCCATGATCTACATTTCCGGAAGAGACACAGTACACCAGGTGATCAAATGAAACTCTGTAAAGTTCAAATATGAGAACAGTTTCTGTAGTGAAACGGACGTGTTGTTTGCATGTACGATCTTCAGGAATATATTCAGCCACAACACATTAATACTTTCATTCACGTTTGATATTTGGAGAAAGATTGTTTCCAGCGCTATGTATGTTCAAAATATTGTTCAAGCTTTTCTTTTATTATTCCTGCAAGAAAAAAGCGATTTGCTGTTCTATTATAACACTGCCTCTAACTTTATACATGTGTTACTCAATATGTTTTACAAGATTTTCCACAACCTCTCTGTATAAGGTATGATGGCGCGTCGTCTGAATCGTTAAACCATCTACGTCTTTTACAGTAGTTCATCAAATGTTATAAGAGATGTAGAATAAAATATTGCATCAGTGCAGTCTTCTGAATCTAAGAATACAAGACTGTGTTAAAGTCTACGGACTGTATACATTATATGAATAGTGGCATTGAGCGGTTTTGCGAGACCTTGGATCTGCGCCCAAAGAGTTATGCCTCAGCTGCTGATGGTGATGGAGCATCTGTTATGTCTGTACGTTCATATCTGCTCCAAACGTATCTTAACGCAAACAAATGACATAATATATCATAAAATAAACTAAATCCGACAATTATTTTAATATATTTTTTGTTCATACGTTATTTTTCGAGAGAAATCATAGCAAGATTATAGTGCAAAAACAATAATTAAACCATACTAGCCAAATGCTTCCTCTGTAGCTTTTTACTTATAGCACTTCGGGTTATATGGCGGTCCTGTATAGGATCCAGGTTCGATTCCTGACGGAGGGCACAAATTTTTATTTAAGACTTCTCGCACATTCAGGCCGGTAAATGTTAATACTGTTTATTATAAACAGAGCATTTATTTACATATTTGTATCTATAAAAATAACGTATAAACTATATATATATATATATATATATATATATATATTTGAAACTAAAAACTTTTAAAATTTCATGTTTCCACATTTTCAGCATTTTCAATCTGTACATAATTAAAACCGACCCTTACGTTTTTATAACTCCCCCCTTCTTTCATATACATAACTCCATCAATAAAAACATTGCTTTAGTTCGATAAAGTTCTTTAACAGGACGAAAAGCGTCGCACGAAATTTACCAATTTATCATTCAATGGCCTATCATATATATATATATATATATATATATATATATATATATATATATATATATATATATATATATATATTCCTGTAAATGTGTCCGCATGCGTGTGATATTATTTCCACATTTAGTCTTGAATAAATCGAAACACATAGTATGAGTTTGGCAACTTCCTTTTCTGTCGGTGCATCTGCAACTCTCAAAACAATAGTCTCGTTTCAAGCTGTGATACATGAGATATGACTCTCAGTAAAATGTGTTAAGACAAGAATCTGAAAACGAATTGCACGAACCACGCTCATTCTCTTCGTGTGAACGTTGACCTCCGAATAATTTTAATATGAGAGCTATCTGCTTAACCAATAATAACTGACGTGGGTTTAATTTTTAAATAAATGACGCATTAAAGTAGTATCTTTATAATCATCGATCTTCAAGTTAATTCATATTTTTCAAAACATTTTCTAATTATCGAGCATCGGGATCAATTTAGACTAGTATTTCTCAACATGATTCTCCGAATGTAATCATAATCTATATATATATATATATATATATATATATATATATATATATATATATATATATATATATATATATATATATATATATCTGTTTGTGTGAGTGTACTTTGTTGTGCAACTAAATATGTTAGCTCTATGACTGATATTGAGCGTTTTTCAATAATTAGCATGCATATATATAATATAAATAATATATAGAGAAATTACACATACACATACACACACACACATATATATATATGGACAGTTTTGCGGCCTGACGATTGCGTCCAGCATGAAACAGACTGTCGCCTGTGAGTGTTGAATTCAATGTTCACTTTTATAGTTATATTTACATACGCTCTATCTCTGATATTGAGTAATTCATCCCATAAATATAGCACGCCTTAAAACTATATTTCTTTATATATATATATATATATATATATATATATATATATATGAAGCAATATACTCTTATGGTGTGCTATATTTATGAGTTGACGATTGCCTGTCGCCTCTAAGTGTTGACTTCAATGTTCACTTTTATATTTATATATACATATATATATATATATATATATATATATATATATATATATATATATATATATATATATATATATATATATAAGAAAGAACAGTAAGATATATAATCCGGTGTTCATATAGATATTTTTATTTTTACAAAATAGTGCTCAATGTAAATTTACAGATCATTAATATTATAAATTGATTTATTTAAAATATTTTTTCGCTACACAGTTCTAACCATGTTTCAAAAATGGAAGCTAAAAGCTACGAATTTAATTTTGTAATTAAATTAAAGACATTAGTTCCATTTCATCCTCAAGCGAATTTTGGAGTAATTTTAAAAATTACTGGGTTTTAAAGACACAGCTAAAATCATAATTCACGTTTCCAAGGTTACAGATAAATCTACTTCAACTGGACAAGGGGTGTCTGGGTGTTTATTAAGTCTGTATTATTGTAGCCGTTATTAGTTACGTTTTGGTAAGGGGTAGGGATGTATTTTTCAATGAAATCTGACATCCGTTGAATGCATGTCATCTGGATTTTTTTTTAAATTTATTGTTAACGGCAAAAAAATTCTTACGGCATTTTTTTCTATTTGTAAATTTTGGTGGTGTTTAGGTTAGAATACGTTTTATTTAACTACGATTTGAAATATTTTCATTTTTCATTTTTATTATACTATATTTTTTAAGAACAATTAAATGTATTCGAATCCCTTATAGTATGTAGAATTATTTTCACATCAAGTACAAGTATGTAAATTATTAGGTTACAAATTTTTTTTTTAATTTTTTTTTTTATATTTAAATATTATGTAAGTAAAATTTATGACAATGACTGCAAAATAGCTACTTAATTTCACTGATGTAGTAAACTTTTTTTTAAATAAACCTAGTAATATATTGTTTCTCATGTAAGTACAAAGAACATGGGTCATTCAAAAGCTTACATCTTCTGGCATTTCAAATTAATTTTATTTTACTGTAGGTGTTTTATTGGATTCTTTTATAGTTTTGTAGTTAGGCAGCAATCCCTCTTTTATATAATTTTCAATAAAAACGACTGATAATCTTCTTTTCTGGATATGAATTATATAGAAATTGGTTGAATATCCTGTCTGTCCGAGCGCTTTCACCTATTCTTTTAGCAATTATCAAGGATGATTTTATTATTACTTTTAACTGAACGTGTGGACTGTTATATATATATATAGAGAGAGAGAATTATAGGGATGTTTTATTTTACAAACACTGCCAGTACATTTGCCTGTGTTCGTAGTTGATGTTATTGTGTTTTGAATTATTCTTTTTTTAATTATTAATGCTTCCATTATTTTTATCCTTTTCGTACATAACGATGATGCTATTTGTTAATTTTAACGGGTTTGTTCCGGATAGTTTCGTAAATCTCTGTGTGTATTTAAATGAAACCTATTTGAACCAACCTCAACTATAAGACCTTCCTATATCTCTAAATACATACATAAAACAATTTATATTTTCAGTTAAAAATAAAATCGTCCTTGATAATGGCTAAAAATATAGCCGAAAGTGCTCGAATATATAAAACATTCGGACAATTTCTACATAATTTATGTGCAGAAAAAAAAGAAAATTATAAGAATACACGAAAGATTAAATAAAAATAAATTAACTTCAGTATTTTTTTCAGTCGTTTTTAATGATACTTGTATAAAAGATGGATTGCTGCCCAAATATATATATATATATATATATATATATATATATATATATATATATATATATATATATATATATATATATATATATAAAGAAAGAACAGTAAGATATATAATCCGGTGTTCTTATAGATATTTTTATTTTTACAAAATAGTGCTCAATGTAAATTTACAGAGCATTAATATTATAAATTAATTGATTTAAAATGTTTTTTTACTCTACACAGTTCTAACCATGTTTCAAAAATGGAAGCTAAAAGCTCCGAATTTAATTTTGTAATTAAATTAAAGACATTAGTTCCATTCCATCCTAATGTCTTTAATAGCTCAACATTCACCAGATCAGCCACTGGAAACCTGATGATGACTAGAGGGTACTTGGTCGAAACGTTATGTCTAGAATAATAACTATATCAATCTAGATATTTCGAAATAATACAAATATATTGGCAATTATTCATCTTTGAAAAGAGATGACCAAATGTCAGAAACATTGACTGTCAAAAACATTCTATGTAAAAAGGCTCCAAAAATACCTTCATGACGGTGGTGTGTTGGATATAGGAGTTGATTGTACATGTGTTACTAGCATCTAAGAGTTCAATTCCTGGATCAGGTAGTAAAGCCATGTGAACGTTTTGAACGAAGCATAACTGACGAAGTATCACAATAATCAACAGATATTCTATATCATCCAATCAGTGAACACCTGATGATGATCAAAGGGTACTGGATCGAAACGCCGTGTCTATGATAATATTTATATCAACCAAGGTGAAAACAATTGTTCGAAATAATAAAAGAATATTTGGTTATTTAATCAGATTTTGCTAAGTGTTTGAAGCCGAGAAACTTTGACCAAACCCTGGTATATACAGATAGGTGCAAAATCATAATCCCTCGTTCTAAACGCGTATCTCAATACATTTTGTTTCACTTCAATTTTTAGAACCAAATAACACAATGAAAAATGGCAGACTCAGGAAATGTAAATTAACTTATTTCTTGGGTTAAATCGATGTAATTTTCTCAATGATTTTTCCAGCAATTTTCCATTCTACTAGGTTGGTGCAAAAATAATTTCGTTTTCTAACATATGTTACTATGTGAGAAAACGAAATTATTTTTGCACCAACCTAACTTACTTAAAATCATACATTGTTCAACGAAATTATCCAGTATGATACTTAACGTATTAATTTGATGGTTTCATTTTTTTTTTTTTTTTAAACCTTTAGGTTCAGATGTCCGAGTTGGATCCTTCGACCATGGTGTCTACAACTGCCCAAGGTTATGAAAAAGTGAAGAAAGGGAATTATGCATTTTTCTGGGATACAACGGTGAGCAGATACAAGACAATTGAAGACTGCGAGTTGATGGAGATTGGACCCCGATTCGATCCTAAAGGGTTCGGCATTGCAGTGCCACCTGGTGCCACCTATCGGGACGATCTGTCAATGGCAATCTTGAACCTGAGTGATACAGGAAAGCTTCATGAATTGGAGAGCAGGTGAGATGAAAAGGCATTTATTTAATTGAATAGGTGAGATAAATAATGACATTTATATTGAAGAATAGGCGAAATAAATAGTGGTTTTCAACTTGAAAACAAGATGAAGCAGATAATAATTTTAAATTGGAAATCATGTGAGATAATGGTTTTAAATTTGAAGACCAGATGAAATAAATTATTGATTATAAATTGGAAAGGATGTAAATAATGGCTTTTAAAGATGAATAGTGGCTTTTAATTTAGTGAATAGGTAAGATACATAATGGATTTTAATTTGGAATCGATGTGAGATAAATAGTGGCTTTTAATTTGGTGAATAGGTAAGATACATAATGAATTTTAATTTGGAATCGATGTGAGATAAATAGTGGCATTTAATTTAGTGAATATGTAAGATACATGAATTTTAATTTGGAATCGATGTGAGATAAATACTGGCTTTTAATTTGGTGAAGAGGTAAGATACATAATGAATTTTAATTTGGAATCGATGTGAGATAAATAGTGGCTTTTAATTTGGTGAATAGGTAAGATACATAACGGATTTTAATTTGGAATCGATGTGAAATAAATAGTGGCTTTTAATTTGGTGAATAGGTAAGATACATAATGGATTTTAATTTGGAATGGATTTGAGATAATTCTAATTAGAAAAGCAAGTAAGATAAGCAATGGATTTAATTTGAAGAACAGGTGATATAAATAATGGATATCGATGCCTGTCTGGAATTTATATATTTCTTGTATAACCTGTTGCCATATAAGATTTTAGTCTGTTTCCCATTTTTGAAATAGAATATCACATCATTCTGTATCCAATAATCAATGTCGTGTCCCATGGCTTCAACAATTAAAATGTCTTAGGCATGGTGTCATTTCAACTATTACGATACAATTGGTATTTACCAACCTTTACACAAGGCAGATTGACGCACAAGGCCGATTTCTAAGTGGGGCAAGTCCGAGCCCATAGGCTCGAGCAAAAATTTCCCGTAGACCCCCGCATGAATTGGGTCGGGTTTACCTACCTCCCCAGACGAGACTCCGCCCTTCGTTATAGCCTCATCTGTGTTCCTATCTATCCAAACGCAGAATGTTCGACAAGCTTGTCGCGAGTTTGGCAGCGAACTGACTGGCTTGAGACAGGTTCCGTTGCTATTACGCTACAATTCATTTGTCCAGTCGAGCCTGTCTTTGATTAGGGATCAATCATGCGAAACTACCCTGTTTATGGCCGACTATAATGTCTTGATATCTTCAATATATTTCTGTTTATATAGGAATTTTTTTTTATATATATATATTAAAATGCTGAATAGAAAAAAATATTTAGATTCTTCCAATTTTTTGTATTATTCAGAAAGTGGAAGGCAATAAAACTGTATTTGCTGCTAAATACCATTTTGCTGCCTGAATGCACAGAACATATATATATATATATATATATATATATATATATATATATATATATATATATATATATATATATATATATTTGTGTGTGTGTGTGTGATAAAAATATAGTTTTAAGTTATGCTATATCTATAAGCAAAAGTTCTCAATTCCATACGTAGTGGACGTCTAAATCTTAAGAGTGGAAACTAACAGTATGTTCCCTATTTGGACACAATCTTCAAGCCATGTATGTTTTGTAAAGGATATGTATGAAGACCCTGCAGCCTTCCCTTATATGATATTTATACACGCACATACACACACACACACATATATATATATATATATATATATATATATATATATATAGATAGATAGATAGATAGATAGATAGATAGATAGATAGATAGATATAAACAGACTTGTACCCACAGAAATGGACTTGAACAAAATAGACGTCATTATTGCACTTTCGACCAACACTTTTTGAAAAGGTAGTCTTTGACGATATACGAACACAATCAAAACACATTAATAATAATAATAATAATAATAATAATAATAATAATAATAATAATAATAATAACGAATGTGGATGGAAGTTGGAACGCGATTAAAATAAATTTTAACTGTAAATGCATTCACGAATAAAAAAAAATTAAGAAGTTCCAAAAGAGTATAAAATAGAAAAAATACTCACAGTCCCTCAATCAAACGTAAGGCACGAATGAAATGCTCCTTTTGTTTGTATAGGCCCGGGTGGTAGAATTTGATACCGCTTTGACTACTTGAACCCAAGCAGGTACTTATTGCGTAATCTGCGTCTCCAACAACTGATTGGTTAGTTCTATCTTCACTGCTACGCATCGGCATTTGAATTTATAAATGACTAATTTTTTCTGAAAATAGGAAAAACGATCCTTACTAAAAGAAGGGAACGCGAATTTTGTTTGGAACACAATACCCAACTTAATAACTTTCTAGCATGAAGCAATACAAGCTGAAATTCTGTCAGACATTAACTGACACTTCCTACCGATCCAAGGCAACTTTAAATAAATCGGACACCGACTAGGTGCTAGAAGCGCTTGTTCCTTAAAGCACCTGATTGTACCATCTATAACGCGTTTGATGATACTGGAAGGATATCCATTACTTTAAAAAAAAAATTTGGATATTTCAAGTTCTTCGTCTAAAAAACAAGGAGAACAGATCATCAAAGCACGATGAACCAGGGTTGAAATTAGAACATTTTGGGGGCCTTGGGGAGAAGAGTTCCAACTTGGGTATAAGCCTGTGAATGTTGGTTTGCGAATAATGCTGGTCTAAAAAGCCCCCCCCCGTACGTTCAATGAAAACATATAGAAATGGAGGGATGTCACTCTCAACCGCCATATTAATCTGCTTAAGTGATGGATGGAGAGAATTGAGTTCCGAAAAAAAATCAGTGGCATCACTGGTGGAATAAAAAAAAAGTGTCATATATATATATATATATATATATATATATATATACAAATATAGGTAACTATACTCGTTTCGAAAAAACCTCGAATTTTTGATTTGCCAATAATCAAACCAATCTCGAGAGAGAAAAAGGTTTAAAAAAAAAGAAAGAGCTAGAAACATGAAAGTCTGTCGAAAAAAATCGCACAGATACAGGTTTGAAGCCCAAAGAAAAAACCCCGACACGAGTAAATAGCTAACTAACAAAAGAGCTCAATACAACCGTAGAGCAGACCTAGATAAACCTACTGAGCCAGACAAACCTACCCAGGTTTCACCTAAGCGGATCGTCAAGGAAAGCCGGCTTTCACTGAGAGGTTATAGTTGTTCCAACGATAGAAAAGTGTATATTTTAAAAAGATAAGCCGCAAACGTTTCTGGTTGAAATGTGGATTTTTTTTTTATTTTTAAATATATATTATGCTCTATTTTCCATAATTCTGCTACACCTTTTTCTGGTTTCGCATGCAAAGAGTAGATATTTCCACATATATAAATTAATTTTTTGTGTGTTATTGATTCAAATGCCTTTTTCATATATATATATATATATATATATATATATATATATATATATATATATATATATATAATAAAAGAGCCAGAAAAACAAGCAGACGGGGAGAGCCATATTCATGCCGATTCAAGCATGCAAGAACATATATGTTAATAGACAGAGATGTAAACGTAGATATATGGATATGCTACCTTCATCCTAGAGTAAACACTTTCAATGAAATTTTTTTTTAATAAGCTAAAATGGCGTGAACCCAAGAAGCATTTACCATTTATTTATCGGGGGAATGAATTCATATGATCGGTAAATTTTTCAGTCAGTCTTTTCTTTTAGGCGGACAAGTGACTAAAAACAGTCAATATGTTTAATTGGCGACCCTATTTCATCCTCCTAAATCGTGATGCTTATTCCCTTCCAAATTATTGTTTTTTGTTGGGTTTTCTTTAAAAATTCTTGCGAGGTCGCCATTTTTCTTTTTTGCAGGTGGTGGAGCAATCGGAAATGCCCGGATATGAACAAGGCGTCCGGAGAGGAAACATCAGAATTACAACTGGAGAATGTTGCCGGAGTTTTTTTCATTTTGGTTAGTGGGATACTTTTGGCTGGTATGGTATGTCTCATAGAATATTGTACTGGACAAGTCTTGCATCTTGGAAAGGTGAGTTCAACTTAACAAAATATTTTCAAAACTTTATTTAAAAACAAAAAGATTGGCCTGGTTGATATGTTAATTTGTTGTTATCCATTGAACATTTTGTAGACATTTTATAGCTTAGTCTAGCCTGCTGAAAGGCAACAAAATGAGCAACATACAGCGAACATGGGTCTTACTAAAGTAGTAATATTCTGGATGAATAACTATTCCACGGTAAGTCGCAAAAGGAAGCATTGATTTTCCAAGCGTAGCTCTGATGTGGCACAAGGCCGAAATTATACGGCACCCAGTGACGATCGAACTCACTATTCAGTCATAATTGTTCTAGCGAGACAAGCTTGCTAACCATTACACCGCCTCGATGTGCCCAAATAATGATTTTCCAAGCGTAGCTCAGAAGTGGCACAAGGTCGAAAGTATGGGGCACACAGTGAGGATCGAACACACTATTCAGTCATAATTGATTTAGCGAGACAAGCTTGCTATTCATTACACCACCTCGAGGTGCCAAAAGCAAGCAGTTATATATTTGCGATAGATCTTAGTTCCAAGCAATAATTTGTTGAAAGGAAAATTGCAATAGATCGTCATGCAAAAGAAAATGGCGATAGATTTTCGTCCGAACGAAAATTGCGACAGATGTTCGTCTTAAGTTAAATTGATATAGATCTTTGTCGATGGAAAAGTGAAAAACCTTTAGCAATATGTTTTTCATTTAGTCGTTAAATGGCGAGCGATTTTTTTTTTCAATCTTCTTTCGGTGAGATCTGTTAATATGCCGAGTTCAGTTTGTTCATATTTTTCATTCTAGTTCTTTTCATATCTATTTCACTCTGCTCATATCTATATCTTTGAATATTCTGTCAAACACTTCAGTCTTTCTTAAGGTTATGTAGTATGACGATAGGCCATTCTTTCTATGTAAATATGCTTATCTATTGCAATAACATAGCTAATTTTAAAATTCGTCTTCATTTTTGTTTCTGAAATCCCTCCTTCGTTCATATTAAGTCTGTAATTTCGTTTTTTCATTTTTTTTTCAGTAATTTCATATTCAACTTTTTATACAATTAATTTTTATACAATTTTTTTACATTAATACAAGCATAATTTTGAAAGGTTTGTTATACACTCTATCTAGAATATTTTTATTTTTATTTTTAGTAGAATCTGTTTAAAAGAGAGTCTATATTTTTATCAAATGTTTCTGAGTTATTTTAAAATATTTTCTATATATTTTTATTTAATTCTTCGCTTTACAATTTTTTTTTATTTTTAATTATATTTTCAGTTAAAAATAAAATCGTCCTTGATAATAAAATTAGAATTAAAACATAAAATTAGTGACACCAATTCATTATTTAAAAAATAGTTTTCAATAATGAAACATTAGTAAAATTTAATACACTGTATCGGCGTTTTTACCCCCAAAGCACGATCAGTGGATGAATTTGTCAATTTAGAGAGTACTTCGCGGAATCTCTTCTCATGCATTCATGTGAAAGATATTTGAGTAATCCGTAACTTCTACTGGAAACAAGCAGCCTGCATGCAGATAAAGATCGTTTTCACTATCTTGATAATCACCCAGATAATCTATATTATAATGATCTAATTTCTCAAGGGAGTTATTAAATTATATTAAAATCTGTTATAACGTGTTTCTATGCTTGATGGGTTGACTGATAAGTATGATATAAATTCTATAAATGCTAAAGTACATGGTAACAGGTTTAATAACCGCTGCCATGTATTTTTAAAACCACTTTTGAATGAAAAATACGAACCAATTTCACAATTTTATTCAAAACACTATTTTACTGGTTTTTACTTCTGAGAATGAATTACCGTAAATATCCAGTTATCCAGCAATTTGCTACTTTTTCTAATTGGTAGACAACTAAATTATACCCTTCATTAAGTTTTCCTACCCTAGGTGATATCGCCCACCGATGGGCGATTTTAACTCTTGGGTGGGCGATGAGCAACAGAACAGTAAATGGTTAAGTGGCGATAGAGGATTTTGAATATTAAAAAGTTATTTCAATAAATTCTACTCGAAAAATAATATTCAAGAGAAATATGCAAAGAATCTGTATAAAAAAAGCTGATTAATTGGGAATAAATAGGTCACTTTCCTAGATAAAGTATAAATATCCACGCAAACAACGATTATTTTAATATTTTCTATAGTTTTAAGAAAGATTATTAACATTCAAATAGTTCTTCAGGTGGAGATTTTTTCGGATATAAATCAGATAAAGGAAGATCAAGGACAATAAAATATATTCGCTGAATTTTTATAAGTTGGTAATAGTTTATATTCTTTTTAATTTTATTGTTATTCTGGCATTTTTCCGTTTTTGCCTGTTTTCCGGCGTATACTAAAACCTAATTTTTACGATTAGAGATCACTGGAGTTTCTCTGCATATTCGAATTTCTGTTTTATTTTGCAGAATCGACTATAAGTGTTTCTGTGTCCTGTAAAGAATATCCCATTAAAATGAAAACAATTTTTCTTCATTTCGAAAGTGTAAACCAGCGTTTCCCAATATGGGCGACATCGTCCACCAATGGGCGATTTCAATTCTTTTGTGGACGAATAGCAATTGAATAGAAAATGGTGGGCGTTTGGAAATTTTAGTGGGCGATAGAGGATTTTGAGTATTAAAAAGATATTTCAACAAATGCTACTCGAAAAAAATAAATCCAGATATGTAAAGAACCAATATAAAAAGGAGACAAATTGGGAATAAATGGGTCACATTCTTAGATAGGATATAAATATCCCTGGAGACAAATATTATTTCGATATTTTCTAAAGTTTTGAGAAGGGTCATTAACAGTGAAATAATTCTTCGGACGAAATAGCAACTTTTTCAGATATAAATCAGATTAAGGAAGACCAAGAAAAACAAAAAATCTTACTTATTATAAAACGCAGATTGTGTGTGTGTGTGTGTGTGTGTGTGTGTGTGTGTACGTTTATATATTGGATCGGATTTCCTACATTTTTCAACCAATTTCAACAAAACTTCACAGGACTACGTAAAATTACCTTGCGATGGTTCTAACAGCGCCAAAAATTGGAAAAACATTAATTGTTTTAGCACGAAATCAATTTGAAAACACGATTAAGAGGCATCACGAGAATGAAAGGGGGACAAACTCATATCGAGGTATACTTATTATAAAACCCAGGTTGTTTGTGTGTGTATGTGTGTTCGTTTATATATGGGATAGGATTTCCTACATTTTTCAATCGATTTCAACAAAACTTCACTTTTTTTTTGGCAGATAGTGTTTCTTATTGTTTTGCACACTTTTTTCTTTATTTTTGCATTCAGAATGCTTTAAAAATTCCCGTTGTAAATTTCCCGTTGACCCCGTAAAAAACAGGCTCAGGTAGATGTCTACCACCCAAGACAAGACTCTGCCCTTCGGCATAGCCTCGTCTGGGTTCCTCTCTGTCCGAAGGCAGAGAGTTCGGCTAGCATAGCTGGAGACGTATCTCCAACTAATTGTTGAAGTGAAAAAGAGAACGAGGCAAGAAGTCACCCAGTATTTATAGTGTAGGGAGAGTGACCCCTAGTGAACAATTTGACAAAAATCCGACAACGTCACCTATCGGGCATCTTGGCAGACGAGATGGAGGTAATCGCGTCGAAATCGATAATAAACATCAAATAATTTCAATTTTTTTTCTTTGCGTGATATTTTATTAATCTCTATTCTTTTCTTTTTTTTTTTTTTTACACAGGAAACTCGAATACGAAGAAATAAATCCAATTATATCTAGCGTCGGAACTACATGCAGTGAACACAAGAGTTATCTACCCTTCCCTGGGAGCTTGTAGCTGATTCTTCTCTCATGAATTGAACGAAAAATAGTTATCGCCAAGATAGGGTCATCCACCTCAGCTGCCTATGCAGATCGAACACAACACCTATATTTCTTTTTAGCCTTCACAACAATTCTGTGATTCGAAGGAAGATAACGTTGTTAGAGTGGAATTATACAAAAACTGTAAATATTGATGAGTGTTTAACTTCCTGTTGTTGATATTTATTTTAAAAAATTACAAAAACAAGAAAAAAGGAAAAAAAAAAAGTTGATGAAAGAAAAAAGTAATGAAAGCGTCGATAAAATGTTGACAATTGTTGAGGACAAAATAAAATTATCTCCGTGTAAATATAATTATCAACTTTACTATTGCAACAACAACCAGAATCTGTTTGCCTAAGATGAGTAACTTTTCGATTTAAACAACTGCTGCTTTTATTTTCGTTTTTTTGTCTGGAAATTATGAAAAATTATCTCCCCTTTTTTATGAATTTTATTTTAACGGTGCAACTCTAGTTCTGTCCACAGCCGACATTTAGTCCGGCCAAAATAAGAAAAATAACAAGATTTGCTGGTAAATTTGCTAAAGTTTTTCTTGCTGTTTTACAATTTAAAAATAAAAAACAATTTCTGGTAATTTTTGTGGGGAGGTTTGGGTTGGTCGTGGGGTTTTATAAAAAAAAGTTTTCTTAGGATTTTTACTGTTTTATGTACTACGCAAAAAAAGATTATGAAATTAATTTATTTCATTTTTTTTCTATTTACTTTTTGCTTCGTCAGCCAAATTATATTTTTTAAAATATTAACCAGGGACTAATCCTGTGTTAAAGAATTTTTTTCATAGATACTTAGTGACTTACTCAGTGTATAAAGTATAAACACATATTAATGATTGAAAAAAAGCACAACGTGTTATACTTGTCATATTTCTATAGAGAAAACTAATGGAACAAATTATATATACATACATACATACATACACACACACACACACACACACACACACATATATATATATATATATATATATATATATATATATATATATATATATAATATATACGGTTGATTCAGTACCCATCATATTCAATGTTGGATTAAAAATGTTTACGATCAGACGGAAGCTTTATACGAGGTATATTCGGGTGGTCCTTCTGATAATCACCTGAAGAGAATGTTTAACTATATATATATATATATATATATATATAAGATGGAAGAAAAGGGGTGCGTGCTATACTCTGCATGACTGTGTAAGATCAGCTATTCATAATGTTTGTAGCAAAATAAAAATAAATATACAAAAGTCTTTGCTGTTTAATTTAATTTTTAATTTAATAATGCAGGAATTACTGATAAAATCGTTTTTAAGAACATAAAGAAAAGTATCTAAAATCTAATTCTATTTACACGTATCGAACACAAACATTCACGTCAATAGTTACACACACGCACACACACACACACACACATATATATATATATATAAATATATATATATATATATATATATATATATATATATATATATATATATATATATATATATATTGAGGGAGGTATGTATTTCATTTTTAACAACATATTTAACATTAGCTTCACCAGGGATATTATTTAATTAAAACTTTTAACTGACATCTGAAATAAAAAGTATTAATTATTACAAGCCAAATTTAATTATTTCTATTTTTTCTTGAATGTACTTTCATTTAACAACACAAAAGTTGAAACGGATCAAATATTTTTTTTTATTTATTGTGTGCATGACTATGTGTGTGTGTTTCTCTATATGTGTGTGCATGCATGTGTCTATGAATGTGTATATAAACATTCGTCTTCATTTGTGCGCGAATATGTATGTGTCCTTTTCATTAGTCTGTGTATGTACATGTGTATGCATGTCTTTATATGCTTTTTCTATGCGTGTACCTCTCTATATGTGCTTAGGCGCTTTCTTCAATGAATATAAGTAGATCCGTTTTGTTTTGTCTACCATTTAAGAATTTGTTTAATGCTTTCAATCGTTTGTTCTAAAGGATTCACTTATCACAATCCAAATATGATCGACTGTGCATTCGTGGTCATCAAGTAAGTATATTTCTATTTGGACCAGCTAACTACAAAATATTCCCCCACCAATATTCAAAATAGTCTGTTTTTTTACCCTTTTGGTCATTAATGCCCACCTGTACTAATGAACCAGCCTTGATAAATTCTGTCAAATCTAAGCTTTTTTAATCAACACAAAATTACAGATCGTTTCTTTGCCTCTCACTCTTCGTACAAATTTTCTATATTCATAAGACCAATGTAAATGTTCAAAATGCTTACATTTCAGATTGTATTTCCGTTACGTAAAAACGAATACCTACTTTCAGGATATTTACAAAATGTTCCGGGATCTTGCTATGCAAGACGCAAAATTCCATATATTTGAAAATTTTTTGAAGGGTAAAATAATAGTTCGTTTCCAATTTCGAATGATACAGTAACGATCTAATTTACAAATTCGAATTTATTGTCGAAAGCAGCATGGTTCACGTCATCTTAATGCATCACTAAAGTCTATTTGAAAATAATTATACCTTCTTTTTCTCGATACATATATACTGTAATCCTGCATACAAGAAAACTATACTGAATTTTCCTTCTACTTTCAGAAAAATGCACTTTGCATTGTGCATCAAGGGAATAAGTATTCGCCATTTTAATGATCTGAAATCAAAATGGCGACTATTTAATATGCCATTCTGTTTGGTTCCTTCGCTTTTCTTTTTTTATTTATTTCTTTTTTTGTTTTGTTTTTGTTTTTTTTTGGGTTTTTTGTTTGTTTTTTTTTTTTTGTTTTTTCATATATTCTGTCCTGGTTTTAATAATAAAATACAAGTTTCATTAATTGGTTTGTACTGAGAGTTTATACGCTTAATTAGCGTTTGTTTTTACCTTTTGGTTTTATAATTTCTAAAATTTGTTTTGTATTATAGCAAAAAATATTCCAAGAAGAATTTTCAAAAGATTTTCAAAGACAGTTTTTTAAAAAATTTTTATTAAAGAAATTTTCCATTTCTTCTACATTTCAAATAAATTCCATTTCGCAGATACCCGATTTATATTGTTAGGATTTAGAACGTAATCACTGAATATTACTTTAGCCTGAAATTTGGTGATGAAAAATATAAGCAGTTCAATTCAAAGCCAAGGAATGTAATAAATTATTGTATGTTCATTGAGCAACGTCGTGTTTTTATTGGATAAGCTGACGGAAATAATTTTGCATACAACCTAGAAAAGCAACGTCTTTTATGACTTTCTTGATTTGCCTTTGTAAAAAGCAGGCGTTTTGTTAAGAGAACGATCTTCATTTTCAAAATGTAACAAAACAGAAAAAATGCAACACACCTGGACAACAGCGACATTTCGAAGTAGTCGAAGAACATTAAACATTGATGTGTGTAAATACATTCTACCGTTTATATTATATTAATACATATTACATAATATATTATATTAATACATAATATATAATATATTAATACATAAATCTCCGACAGAATTAATCTAAGCGCGTGGCTATACACGTTGATTCCATCCTAAAGAAAAGATGCAATCAATGCAACGTGAAACTAGAATTATTCAATGGCTGATTTTCAAGACAAAAATATTCTATTCACTTGAAAGATATCTGCAAAAAATGGAATGCTTCCTATTTATGTCTTTCCCTCCATTGGCTGTTTAAAAAATAACTGATTATTAATTTTTTTTATCGGACTGACAATTTTTAACATCGTTCTTGAATCGAAATCAGTTTTAATATTGTAAGAATAACAAAGTGAAAATTATTTTTGACCTGAAGCCTTAACATGGATATTTAAATTCTAATATTATGCTTCGATATTTTTATTAGATTTACTACTAGAAATGCATATATAAGCATACTTGAGCTTTATTTGGTTAACTATATTAAACTCCCAAGTGCTTCCATGGCATTGGCTTATTGTAGCACATATATATAATCACACACACACACACACACACACTTTACTTTCGTTTTTGAATTTGCCAGGGAGTACACTGATCTTTCCAACAAGGATCTTGATATTCTTATGAAATGTAGAAAATCTGTTCATATCTATAACAAAAGACAGTGGATTAAGAATAACTGCTGAGTCAATCAACCTTGTTGGTTAATTTAACTTAAATAATCTTAGTGTCTACCAAGATATCAACATTGATAATATCGGGATATATAGAGATGATGGCCTTATGGTGGTGAAAAATTCCATAAAAATTAAAGCTGAAAAAATCAGGAAATTAATACATCGGGATATTAAATGTCTCAACCGTAAAGTTAAGATCAGCACTAATTTTTAAAAAGTAAATTTTCTTACTCTTACTTTAGGCTTAGTTAATAATGTATTCCAGCCTTACATGAAGGCAAACGCCAATGCCACACACACACACACACACACACATATATATATATATATATATATATATATATATATATATATATATATATATATATATACCCAGCATCCATGAAACACATACCCTCTTTCATAGAATATAGCATTAGCAATAACTCTTCCAGTGAAGATGTCATTTACAAGCATAATAAAATTTATAATTCTGCCTTAAAATACTGGATATAAGTGCCCTAACATCAGCAATATAAAACATAACAACAGCCATCGTAGGAATAAAAATAGAATCAGAAAAATTATTTAGAACACCCCCCTATTTAATTATATCGTCAGTAATAAGTTAGGGCTGAAGTTTCTCCATTTAATCGAGAAAGACTTCCCCAGAAATAATCCACTAATTAAGATTTTTAACCGAAATAGACTAAATATAAAATATAGCTGTACAGATAATCTTGAACAAATTATTAAAGAACGTAATAATAAAATTTTAAATCAATACAAA
>OZ010605.1:24254873-24269873 GCA_963932145.1 Acanthosepion lycidas
TATATATATATATATATATATAAATATATAAATCGTGTAAAGAAATAATTAACCGCGCCACGAAATGTTTGATATCTAAAAAAACACTAAACTAATTGAGTTTCCAGATTTTCAAATAAGACGTTTAGCCATCTTGAAAATATTTGTCGTAAGAATCAACGAAAAACCCTTTGAGTTATTCAGCTTAAAAGAGATAGGGTTAAAATCGTTTTGTGTCAGCCCCACTGTCTTCTCAACTAAACAATGATGAGAGTAAAAAATCTTTTAGACCTTCAGTAATGGTGCTACCGTTCATACTCTGGCTTCCATCTTGAAATTTCATTCAAGAACCATCAAGAAAACGTTGGAAAACTGGATCGGGAGATGGACCATCATCTCAACTTAGAACTAAAGTGATCAATTAGAAAAGATCTAAGTCAATTCTTTTGTCACGGGGGAGATGAGTTTCAGCTATGACAGTCCAAAGAGCAGTGAAAGACTTGAAAATGAAATCCTACGTGAAACGAGTGAGGCAACTTGTTACTCCAGGACAGAAAGTTAGAAAGTTAGAGAGGGTGAAGATCATCTTGAATAAGTTGGAAAATGGCCCAGGAATAATACATATATAACTGAACATTATTTCAATACTTCATGATCTTCCGATCCTTAGCTAAGATTAATCAATGATGAACATGACATTTTTGTTGAAGATCGATTTCTTACGATACTTCTGTTAAGCTTAAAGAGTAATTATGCATTACATTAGGACATCATTATAAATTTAGGCAATTTTTCTTTACTTATTTTTAATAAGATCCTCTCATAATTACGGACAAGTTTCTCAATATGCTTATTAAAGGGAGAAAGAAAATTATCATTTTGATGCATATTCATTTTATTCCGAGTACTTTCGACATTTCAACAAAATTGTTGTTTCTATCTGAAAATTAAATTTTCACTTGTGAAATGAAAAACGCTAAGGTTATGTAAGTTGCGATTTTTAAATTTTATGATGGAAATACTAAATAATTTTCAGATGAAAACATGCTTGTCTTTGAAAAATGTTGAACACAACAATTTTTGCCCTATAAAAAAACAACACCCTGATGATGACATTGTGCTAATGTTGAAAATACTCGGAATAAAATGAGAATGCATCAACGTAGTAATTTTCTTTCTTTCTTTAATAAGGATATAAAGAAACTTGTCCGTGATCATAAGAGGGTCCTATTAAAAATAAGTAGACAAAACTTGTCTAAAGTTTTTCATGAGACATGTCTTAATGAAAACATGCTGTCAATATATATATATATATATATATATATATATATATATATAAACTGTGGACATAGGAATCAGCACTGCATGGTGACTTTCTGTTTTAATTTTCACCTGACATTCAGCGGGCTAGATAGATAGATAGATAGATAGATAGATGCAGAAAGTGTGTTGAACATTTTAATTTGGGAAATTTTTGGAAATAAATCTGGTTGTAAACGTTTCTTTGTTATCAGAAGAGTCCACTACATAGAAATGAGAGGGTAGACCTTCTCATTGGCTGCTTCGGTTTATGTAGCAAGTAATCTTTTTTTACAGGTGGTGTTGCCAGACACAAGCCCAAGTTTAATGTTATCCTTCTCCTAGCCCGGTAGCCAACCAAGGATTAAAAAGCTAGTCTGATTTGCTATTTAACCCATAGCTGGAGGAAGACGAACTGAATTCATAATTGGCCCAAAGCTTTTTGTTTGAAAGTTAAGATAACCACCTCTACCGGAATTTGAACACGGCATGACGATCGGTGAGAACCACTCTGCTACTAGAATGTCCGCACTTAGACATGGGTGTAATTTTTTTTTTTTTTTTTTATGAGTGCAGTTATAAAATTGTTTAAAAATAAAGTGTGTGTGTGTGTGTGAGAGAGAGAGAGAGAGAGAGAGAGAGAGAGAGAAAGAGAGAGATATGCCCATCCCCAAATGAGCGTTCGCAACCAGGACCGATTTGTTCCATTTAAACTGTTTGGACTTCACACCTCAAGTTGCCATCCCACAACAATGTGTTTTGTTCAACATGAAAATCTTGAGCTGTTCATAATAACAACAGCGACTATAAAGAATGTCAGAAAAAATGCAATATGATCTGCGCAATATTATTTGTGACTATATTTAGAGGGATCTACATTTATTTTATATATCACTACCTTTATATTTAGCTAGCTAGATATGAATAGTCTGACATAAGATAGATAGATAGATAGATAGATAGATAGATAGATAGATAGATAGATAGATAGATAGATAGATAATATTTAGGGGCTTTTATACTTATTTTATAGGTCATTACCTTTATAGCTGACAGGATAGATAGATAGATAGATAGATAGATAGATAGATAGATAGATAGGAACGGTCTAAAATAGATAGATAGATAGATAGATAGATAGATAGATAGATAGATAGATAGATAATATTTTGGGGCTTTTAATACTTATTTTATAGGTCACTACCTTTATAGCTGACAGGATAGATACATAGATAGATAGATAGATAGATAGATAGATAGATAGATAGATAGATAGGAACGGTCTAAAATAGATAGATAGATAGATAGATAGATAGATAGATAGATAGATAGATAGATAATATTTAGGGGCTTTTATACTTATTTTATAGGTCACTACATTTATAGCTGACAGGATAGATAGATAGATAGATAAGAACGGTCTAAGATAGATAGATAGATAGATAGATAGATAGATAATATTTAGGGGCTTTTATACTTATTTTATAGGTCACTACCTTTATAGCTGACAGGATAGATAGATAGATAGATAGATAGATAGATAGATAGATAGGAACGGTCTAAAATAGATAGATAGATAGATAGATAGATAGATAGATAGATAGATAGATAGATAGATAGATAGATAGATAGATAGATAGATAATATTTAGGGGCTTTTATACTTATTTTATAGGTCACTACATTTATAGCTGACAGGATAGATAGATAGATAGATAGATAAGAACGCTCTAAGATAGATAGATAGATAGATAGATAGATAGATAGATAGATAGATAGATATAGCAGACTAAGAGAGATAATTCTGCATACACTTATAAGTAAATATTTAAAAAGGGATAGAAATTGATAAATAGTAAAAGATCCTTTGATAGGTCAAGAGAGAGAGAGAGAGAGGGAGAGAGAGAGAGAGAGAGGGAGAGAGAGAGAGGGAGAGAGAGAGAGAGTGGGAGAGAGAGAGAGGGAGAGAGAGAGAGAGAGTGGGCGGGGAAGAAGTGAGATGCGAACAGACAAATACCGGACAACGAGGAATCCACCATTTACCGACGAGGAGCATAAAGTGCACTCTTCGTATCATTTCATACGAGGAAGCAATTAAGAAAGCCGCCCACTGGAAACCAGACCCCATCACCAAGTAAACAACATCGCATAGGAAACTCAACTACATAAGGCAAGTTAGTCACACTGGAGAATACGGAAGATCAAAGAAGCAACAAATATGACAGCTGATCCAATTAGTAAGTCGTGTGCACGTCGCTATGTTCGGTTCGTTTGTTTTTCGTGAACAAAGAACTGATTAAAATTATGGCACATACATATATGCATACATCTGTCAAGTGTTGATAAAAAGGAACAGGTTGAAGCATAATGATAGATATAGATCAAAACTGAATGAAATAGCTAGCTAACTAGATAGATAGATAGATAGATAGATAGATAGATAGATAGATAGATAGATAGATAGATAGATAGATAGATAAGGTTAAGTCTTTCTTAGATAGATAGATAGATAGATAGATAGATAGATAGATAGATAGATAGAAAATAATGAGTCTTTCAGATAGATAGATAGATAGATAGAAGGATAGATAGATAGATAGATAGAAAATAATGAATCTTTCACAGATAGATAGATAGATAGATAGATAGAAAATAATGATTCTTTCACAGATAGATAGATAGATAGATAGATAGATAGATAGATAGAAGGATAGATAGATAGATAAATAGATAGATAGATAGAAAATAATGAGTCTTTCAGATAGATAGATAGATAGATAGATAGATAGATAGATAGATAGATAGATAGAAAATAATGAGTCTTTCAGATAGATAGATAGATAGATAGATAGATAGATAGATAGATAGATAGATATATAGATGTGTTGTAATAGTAAGACAGCCTGAAACAAAAGAAAAGCTTGATTAGATTTCAATGTGGTAAATAAGCCTTAATACATCAAGCCCTTCATCTCTGCTGATGGATATACATATAAGCATGTATGTCATTGATGGGGGAGGGATTATATACATTATTCTTTCGACTTACTCAGTATGAAAATAAGAAAATTCTACGTGATCTACTTTACTTTCATCTCAAAACCTTATCCGTAGGCTTGTGTGCTCGATATCAGATTTTATGTACATAAATATTTAATATAAATATATAACAGAATTCTCGTTGAGCTGTGAGCGTAAATACAAATATTTGCGGAAGACAATTTTTTGTTCAATATTTTACGCAAGAAAGGAAAAAACATTAATCGTTTTAATAAGTTTGTTCAAATATTAACGACGAAAATTCTCCCGGTTGAAATAGAAATTCGATATCATAAACTAAACACACACACACACACACACACACACACACACACGCACATATATATATATATATATATATATATATATATATATATATATATATATATATATATATATATATATATATATATTTGCTATTTCAGAATTGACATTATTTACAATCGGATTATTGCGGTCATTTTTATTTTCATAACAACGTTTCGGCTATTGTACCCTTCGGCCTTCATCAGGTGCTTTTCAAGCCGGGTAACCTTCATACATTTCCAACTACTATTTAATCAACAGCGGGTTGATTGTTTCCGTTCCGCTGACTACGTCTAGGGGAGATAACTCGTTTAGTTCATATTTAGTATAATACTTCTCCGTTTTTGTTCAATTCAGGAAACTGGGATTTTATCCACTGGGCTTCCGTCTGGTAGTAAACGCTATGGTGACAACAACAACAACAACGATGAGAACAACAGTCTTGTCGTAAATAATATAAATAATTATAACTCATCATCCCAGAACTTCAGACAGAAAATATTCCAAAAGTCAGAGAATTTGCAGATTAATGAAATGGTTGAACTCTCAAATTAATTGGCATGTTCCGTGTCTCACCGGTCATCTCACTTTTCCATCCTTGAAATCTACAAAACAACCATTTGTACTTGTATGGAATACTGCTGCCATATGCGGCCTGTTGCCTGCGCTGTTAATCTCGGGGTCCCTGACAAAATCTAGAGAGGGCCAAGCAAAATGATTCTTCGAAATATTTTCCAATCAGCCCTTGACTCAAGGCAGACAATTTTTTGGTCCTCCTTCTTTTGTTAATGGAATATGACGTCGTTTTTCTTAATTAATTCACTATAGTTAGTGCAACTTCTCTTCGGCGTTGTGTGATGTTAATTATGCTCACGTAATGCTAACTGATAAATTTAGACCATTGAACGTCATTCAGCACAAAATATCGCAAACCACTTTTGATATGTTCGAAAATTAACAGAAACTTCTGCATAAAATGCACAAATATCTTTGCATTTTTTTCATCTATATATTAGGTTGGTGCAAAAATAATGACGTAATAATGTCGTTTTTTGACGTATTTTTTAACGATAAAAAACATTATTACGTCATTATTTTTGCACCAACCTAATATCAAAAAAGCACAGTGTGTTAAAAATGAGGCTTTTTTGCAAACTTCGATTTATTTTTACTATTATTGATCAGTACTATAGTAAGAAATATATATATATATATATATATATTTTACTCAAGACGATAAAGGCAATATGATGTCATTTTATTTGGGGTTACTTATATATATATATATATATATATATATATATATATATATATATATATATAAAGAATAGTATTGGGGAAAATGTATGACAAAGTTGAAAAAGTTTGCTTGAGACGCGTTTTGTCCTGCAGGACTTCAATGGACTAAGTTTGTTATATTAATGTGATTACACATGCGAGTGAGAGAGGGGTGACGTGAATTTTATAATTATTTTTTCAGACAGCAGATTACATTTAGAGTCTTTTTATCTCTTTCCTTCACTTTTGTAAGCAGAAAATTTGAAGATCTGCCAGCAATGGTGAAATGTTGTAAGTTAAAAATTGCGAAATGTTGTAAATAAAAACAAAATTATAAAATCCCCAACAACCCTGTCTTACGCATTATAGTCCGGCCAACATAACAAATTTAGTCTGATGAAGTCTCTAATGGAAGAGACGCGTCACAAGTAATTTTTTTCAACTTTATCATAGTTTTTTTTTTCCTAAAATTGTTCTTGATATATAAAAATTTATATATCGTTTTCACATCTATATATATTAAGACATGCTTCGTTGAATAATTTAGACATGATCTGTCTTCTAATTTGCAATAAGATCCTTTCATATTAACGGATAAGCTTTTTAATATTGTTATTGGAGGACGAGAGAAAATAACCGTGTTGATACATATTTCTTTTATTTCCGAGTACTTTCGACAGAGAACAATGTCACAATCAGGGTATATATATATATATATATGTGTGTGTGTATGTGTGTGTGTGTGTGTGTGTGTGTGTGTTTGTGTGTGTGTGTGTGTGTGCGCGCGCCGCGCATGTTTGTGTGGGTGTGAGATGTAAAATATGAATACACTATCTTAGCTACACGTCTTTCTCTCTATAATCAGGTATAATCAAGCCCGGCTATATTTTTTATAATCACAAATAGCGTCTGGCATTTTCGCAATTAAATGTGTAACTGGATGTAAATCTCATTCTGTTTCTGTGTTTGCCAATAGATTGTTTTTAGCATGTATGCACCCCGACGCTACTTCTCAACGACAGTTTGGGATTTGCGAACAGCAATATTATCAGTTTTTTTTCGCTTGGCCTCATTTACAAAATTTTGTATTTGTGAACAGAAACATCTCAACGTCAAATTAACAATCTATCTCACCGCCCTGATGCGTCCTACTTGAACAGATACCAACAAGTATAGAGCATAGATTATGGCGTACCTCGACTTCGAAATTGTCGGGGGAAGGCTACAAAAATGTTTAAATATTTCATCACGTCATGCCAATTTCGCGGAGAAAATGAATGAACAAAAAAAAGAAAAAAGATCATTTAGTTTAACAAACCCTTTCAATTTGCGGATAAAAAACAACATTAGCAAAATCTTTTTACGATATGGAATGTTTCCCGGCTAATAAAGTATTCCGCAAAATTTTAATAGAAATAAAGTTAAGATAGATAGATAGATAGATAGATAGATAGATAGATAGATATGATGCAAAAGCTCTTCTGTGAATTGTGCACTCTGAGTCACTGGCGTGTTTATTCTAAAAAATAAACACGTAAAAATTCACCTTCCTCTCTACCTGGAGCTGACAGAAAGAAAAGTCTCCGACTGATGTCAAATATGGGTTTTGATCCAGGCATGAAGCAATCGGATGTCGAGCCACACTGATGAGCTGTGATACAGCAAAACATTTTGTCTGTGGATCACACACACACACACATACACACACACATATATATATATATATATATATATATATATATATAAGTGAACATTGAAGTCAACACTTAGAGGCGACAGGCTATTGCATGCAATCGTCAGGCCACCAGTGTTGTTTTTTTTCTCGGCTATTTATATATACGGGTCAGTGGTGCATTGTGGCTAGTCTATTTTAGCAGTTATTTTGATTTAATGTTCACTTTTATATTCACACGCTCTATCTCTGGTACTGAACACTTTATCCCATAAATATAGCACACCTTAACAGTATATTTCTTTATATATATATATATATATATATATATATATATATATATATATATATATATTATCGTTATGTTATATTGATCAACAATGTTATATAGAGAGCTGAAGTTGAATTCGAAGGGATCCTAACTCGGAACTATATTGGTTCAACAGAATGAAGTCCAAAGAGAGATATAATAAGTATATGATATTTGAGGTAGAATAACAGACCTATTCAAATATGTCTGGAAAATCAAAGAGAAAATAAGTAATGTGGAATATAATACGATAAATAAAAGTTATTCAGGAGGGAACAACATCTTTAAATCATTCCAAGAGGGGAAATTGATTATTTTGCTGTTCCCAAATCCGAAAACTGTTGTTGAATAAAAAAAAAAAAAAAAAATGGAAAATATTGCCTGGATGCATTCATGCCAAAGAATATCTATTTGCAGACAGAGAACCCGGATGTAAATTTCGTTCTGGTTCGTGGGAAAAATACCCAGTTACATATTTAATTGCGAAAGCCGTGCGAGCTATTGTAATTATCAAAATATAAACTGGCCTGATGATCCCTGATTACAGGAAGAAACTAGTCAGACATTGTTATTGAGTACACTTAAGTGAAAAAATTTTATAAGTATTTACTAACTGCAATTTGTGTCTGAATCAATATATATATATATATATATACATATATATATATATATATATATATATATATATATATATATAATTGTGAATAAAGACAAAAAGTAACTTATATTAGCCGACGTGATCATCCTCTGGGAACTTTCTCAGGGGAAATCGTGGATTTTATTTTGTAGCAAGTATTTATATACAATTGCAGGAATTTTATTGATTTTTTTTCTAAATTGTTAATTTTAGGAACGCACATAAATATTCATCAGGTTAGCTGAAAAGTCAGGCAAGATATGGAAGACACAAAGTAATATAATTCGTACTCTAATAAACGAAACTGAGTAAGCTATGATTTCAATTTTTTTTTTTTTTTTTTAATGCAAATTTGAATTTAAATTATTTTAGTTTCGGATTAATTCATGCGTTATAAAATGTGAATAGCATGAAGTTATGAATTTAAGAGTTTTCTTTTAATTCTTTACCATTTTTATCGTCATGCATGTTGGCTTGGGAAAAGAATAATTCATTGAGGGATTGAGATATTTGAAAAAATCCACGACTCAGATTTATATTTTGATAAGATTCGATAGCAGAACTCTCGAAAATTTTCCTTGTAAATTTTATTTCCTTATATATTTCTGTCTATATTTCTGAGATGAGGTATTATGTACACTATTTACATTATTCGGACGATTGACCTCATCTTTGTTGCCATATTTATCACAACGTTTCGGCCGTTGTACGCTCCGGCCTTCTTTAGTATCTGTCTATATTTCTGAGATGAGATATTATGTACACTATTTACATTATTCGGATTATTGTCCTCATCTTTGTTGCCATATTTATCACAACGTTTCGGCCGTTGTACGCTCCGGCCTTCTTTAGTATCTGTCTATATTTCTGAGATGAGATATTATGTACACTATTTACATTATTCGGATTATTGTCCTCATCTTTGTTGCCATATTTATCACAACGTTTCGGCCGTTGTACGCTCCGGCCTTCTTTAGTATCTGACTATATTTCTGAGATAAGATATTATGTACACTATTTACATTATTCGGATTATTGTCCTCATCTTTGTTGCCATATTTATCACAACGTTTCGGCCGTTGTACACTCCAGCCTTCTTCAGGTGGTTGGAATGTCAAACTGAACCCTTTATTTCGCTCTGCTGGGGTAGACTGTTCTAGTTCCACGTGCCATGTCTAATTGATGTCAGTTATCAGTTATCTTCTGTTAGTTCACGTGTCCAAGTTCTCCACTCCCTTAACTCTTGAATTCACACTATCACTGGATCTAACCAACGCTTTTATCCACTGTGCCATGCATGCTTGCCATCTATGTATGAATTTCTGGAACTTATACATTAATGTCTTCAGCAACTATTTTTTTACCAGTGCTCATATTTCAATTTTTGCAGTTATCATTGCATGTTTTTTGCCAGGGATCATATTGCAATTTTCTTTGTTATTATTGCTTTTCTCTGGCACTCTGTATTAGTAGTTTCCATATTGTATTCATTTCTATGCTTGGTCGGCTCAGGAGATTTTTGTGGCCTAGCATATGTGCTGATCACTTAAGTTTACGAATTTTCCGATGATGTTCTTTGTCTATGATTTACAACTTGATCCCAGAGAGGGCGGTGATCTCCCCTTTCTCTTTATATGTCGTCAGACACGTCTTTTATATATATATATATATATATATATATATATATATATATATACGTTTTAACTTAGTTACTCGCATGATTTTTTTTCTTTGGACTGGAAATTTAATGCACTAAATATTTTCGCCCCGATCGGGTGTTTCTAGTTCTTTCTTATTCCCATTTTTGAATAACGATAACATATACATCATTTATCCTGATCTTCATTGACATATTCACAATGTTTCGGCGGTTGTACGCTCTAGCCTTCTTCAGGTTCCACGTGTCGTGCCTCTTCAGATGACTCAGTTATTTCCCTTTAACTCAACTATCCAAATTTTGACTCACCACTTGTACGTGAAACTGAAACAGTCCACCCCGTGGACGAAATAAAGTGTTCGGTTCGAAATTCAGACCACCTGAAGCAGACCGGAATGTACAACGGCCGAAACGTTGTGAATATGAAAATAAAGATGAGTATAACAGTCCGAATAATGTAAATAATGTAAGTAAACATATTACCTCACCTCAAAGATATAGAGACGGAAACGTTGGGAATATGCCATGGAAGATGAGGGTAACATTACGAATAATGTAAATAATGCAACTAATCATAATACCTCATCTCAGGGATATAGAAACCGAACCGTTGTGAATACGGCAATGAAGATCAGGATAACAGTCCGAATGATGTAAATAATGTAAGTAATCATAATACCTGATCTCAGAGATATAGACCGATAGTAGGTATCATAGTATAATTCTGCTTGTTCCTTCGTTTCCTAGTTAATTAGCTAGCTAGCACGTACGTTATGAGCTACTAATACCTCATAAATAATGAACTGTTCTGTTTTGATGATGAGGATAAAAGGAAAAGACATATGAGAGACGTTTTTTTTTTTATTATTTCAGTGAGAAAAACGAAAAAAGAAAGAGGAGCCGATAACGTCTTCGTCAGTGAATTATTAGGTTGGTGCGAAAATAATGTCGTTTTCTCACATATGTGAGAAAACGACATTATTTTTGCACCAACCTAATAGAAAAACTTATCAATTCCATAACATTTCATTTGTGCGCTCGTCTTTAAATAGTGAGCCTTATTATTGTAATTGTTGTTTAAGATTAAAGATTAAATATTTATTTGTTAAGATTAAATATTTAACAACGGAATACTGGAGAATTTCAAACGGTATTTTATAATGAGGCAACTCATATGAAGCTTATTCAATGATTAACTTCAGAATTATGATTCTGGTTGAAAACTGGAATTTTCACGGTGATTTCTAGCGGTAATTATTCTACCGGCTGGAGAATTTCCATTTTCTTGTCTACAAGATAGCATTATATACACGAAGGTCTTTTTAGTGGCACTTTTCGTCCAGAAAATAATATACCCTATTAAGAGTATCGATAGTGAGGTTAGAACTTACTACACTATCAACAGACTGTGAGATTAGCTTCTCAATACACAACTCAATGCCTATAGCCATCACTGTATGGGCAAAGACACATTCAAATATTTATGTGTTAATGTTCTTAATATTGCATCTAGGCACGTGGCTGAGTGGTTAGAACGTTCGCCTTTTGACTATGAAAACCGGGTTCGAATCTCAATATGTTCGATTTGGTAGCAAGAGGACTTCCTGATGTCATCGGATTGGATAGGTCGATACCAGCGTGCGGAACCTTTGGAAAATGACTGGAAATCATACCACAGGTTGACCCAAGCTTTTTGAGTGAACTTGGGTAGACGGAACCTTTGGATGCCGTCGATAATCCGTGCTAGCACAAAGTCACAAGTCACCGTGGCCGAAGGCTTGAGCGTGCTGGACTTGTTCAAGCTAGATAACACGCTGTTTCTCAGAAACTCTAAGGTGTGCTTTGTGGGTGTTGAATAAACACAAATACGCCTGAGCAAGCGCGTGAAATAGGGTTTGGCTAGCCGCCCTAGTAGACGGGTGTCCTCGAATACGAGTAGCCAGCTTATACATACATACTTACATTGCATATCGATCTGTGACGAGAATGAGTTCATGAACAGAATGAGAGAAGACCAAGCATATATACTTTAGAGTCTTCTTCTTGTTTAACTATTCGATCCCTCGAGTAACGTTGATTGGCTGAACGGTCGTTGGTAACCGGAAAGACATCAGGCAGCAACGACGTATTTCCGGTCGAACCAGCATCTCCCTCTTTTGCGTGATGTAGCTGTAATTGACACAACAGATTTGCTTTGTCATTTTTTATTGACTGATCAAAAAAAGAAGGCTACTTCAGGTAGAGTTTGCGTCCTCAACAACAAAAAAAGTGCCCAGTGTTCTGAAAGCGGTTTTCTAAAGTCGATACTACCGAGAAAGTTTATCAACTGTGATTCCTGAATGAAGACATTAATGAATGAGACAAAGAATAATTTTCACTCCAGTAATTATTCTCTGTTGGACTAAAACAAACTTTTCAATGAATTTTAGAACAATGTATTCATTGCTTCATTCACATACTGGATATAATGCTGGCCACAAAAGACAAACTTGAAAAATTGCCTTCAAGCTAACTGCGAGCTTAGTGAATCTCATATTCTCCTCAACTTCCCAAAATAATAAATAAACATAAAATATAAAAAATAAATATCTAAAAGTTACATTTATACCTCATTAAATTTACGGGTACGTCAACAGGTGAATATTTTGCTAATTGCACATGGAATCTCTGACGAAAAAATGTAAATACGAAACACGTTAGTTCTTTTTGTAAAATTGGAATATAGACATTTCTTTGTTTCTAATTGTTATTGACAGTTCTGTTTCTGGGAGTTATTTTGCCATAAAACTGTCTGCGGAACGCGCAATTTGATTTTAATCCTCCCCGTTAAAAATACCAAGAATGACTTGCCAATAATATTTTCAATATTTTTCGCATCACAGTTTCATAAAAAAAAATTGATAGAACCAATAATCTTAATTATTGGATATTTCCTAAATTTCCGGATCAATGTGACTTTCTTAAGACAACCAAAACAATTATATGCATTCAATGAGGTCCACAAAATGTCCTTAATAATTGTTACGGTTTTCAAGTGAATGAAATCTTCAGACTAACATCATCTATAATTGCTTACTTTGAAATATTTTACTTGAGTGCTCCCATCTGTAATGCAAGCTCCACTCCCTCATTCGATGCGACTAGAGAATTACTTATATAAATAATGTTAATAGCCACTTTTAAGGCTTCGGAAATACATTCTATGTAAACATTAAACGACACTCTTGGATTTTGTATAATGACAAAACAAGGTTCGGATTCATCTAGTTGAACATTTTAGATACAATAGTAATGCCTAAGGACATTTTCTCGCAAGCTTAAAAACAGTGAGTATTTTTAATCCCTAAGCTCTCCATATGTTGAGCTTTATATCAGTTTTGGTAACTTTAACTCACCGGTAATATTAATTTCTGTTTATCATGTCGTTGATTCCAAAATCGGCAAAGGATGGCATTGCTAACAAGTTCGATTCTAGTTGAGTGATCTAATATTGTAACCATATGTCTAACTAGGCTAAGCCATGTGAGTACTAACGTATTTTCGTTCATATACATATGCTGAAGAGTTTCGCTGTCATCGTAAATTTTTTATTCTTTCACTCTCAAATTAAATGCAAAATTGACATGTTTTTGATGCTGCTGATATTTGCATATCGTGTGGAGAAAATCAATAGACGAAATAAAAATTAAATCTTAATTATTAATATATATATATAGATATAGATAGATAGATAGATAGATAGACAGACAGATCCATCCGTTAAAAATGAATTTAAAAAAATAATTTAAAAATGAATATTAATTATTCTATAAATTTCTACTTCAATCATGCCATAAGAATGAAAGCCTATTTTCTTAAGTTGGTATTATCATCATTATTATTATTATTATTATTATTATTATTATTATTAAATTGTTTCTATGTTTAAGTTATTAAATATACCATAGTTGATATGTCGTTACTATATAGTTATTATTCTTAGAAGATTTGCTTATTTGAGTCATAAAATACATATATATTTTATGGTGAAGTGTTTCGCTGCCATCATAAATTTTTGGTTCTTTCACTCTAAAATTAAACGCAAAAGTTGGCTGCTGATTTTTGCATATCGTGTGAAATCTGACAAAATCAATCTTTCAAGGATTCGGTTTTTGCTTATCTTAATATGCCGTTGTTATTATTACATGACTAATATAGCTCAGTTATTAAATATCTTCCAATTATTATTGAACAACCTTATTCTTTCACGGAGTCGGTTTGTATATCGTTAATATCTTATTATTATTATTATTATTATTAGAAAAAGAAGAAGATTTCTATATTTGAGTTATTGAATATATCTTCCAATTATTACTGCACAAACTTATTCTTTGACGGAGTCGTTTTTTTTTTTTTTTCACATGAAGGATTTTGAAGCATCTTAAAACAGTCCGCCATTATCTTAAATACACAGCAACTTAGCATCAGTAGTTCAATAAGATATCTCTAAACAATAATTACAGACATTATAGACTCACCGTGTGATATATATATATATATATATATATATATATATATATATATATATATATATATATAGAGAGAGAGAGAGAGAGAGAGAGAGAGAGAGAGAGAGAGATAATAAAAATTCAATATTTCAAATAATAAAATGATTTTTAATAGAAAAGTTTAAAATCGATTTTTTATTTGAAGAGAAGATGATAATCAATACATGTGAGGGGAATTTTACAGCAGACACGAGTTATATCATCAGCCAGTTTCTAGCAAAATCTATTTTGCCTATTGTTCTCTTCCTTGGTCTCTTGGGCAATACGATTACTTGCG
>OZ010605.1:24274873-24277373 GCA_963932145.1 Acanthosepion lycidas
GATCCATGTTAAAAAGTTAAAAAAAAAAAAAAAAATGAAAACTACAGACAAAAGTTCATTTTCTCCATCAAGACATTCATTTCTCTAGTTTAGTGCTACCAGCAAGCAGAAATATTTCTCCTCCCGATGATGGCCATTTTGGTCGAAACTAGTCGAGGAATCTAAATGCAATAATAATAAAAAAAAAAACGAAAGAATATTAATCTACAACCCAGTGTGTCTAAAGATTTTAATTTTTTTTTTTTATTGTTCAAAATATATATATATACATATATATATATATATATATATATATATATATAGATAGATAGATAGATAGATAGATAGAGAGAGAGAGAGAGAGAGAGATACTTATCTATATGTAATACACGCAATACACAAAAGAAATTTTCCCATACTAATTTGTAGTCTCCCGTTGACGCAAGAAAATCAAAAATTTAGCCTCACTTTTGAAGGTTTTAAAAACGATTAAAAATCTTATTTAATGATCAAAATAGCCTTTAGTTTTTCCTGTTAATACTAACATAAAGATTTTCATGATAGGCTGTGGGCATTTTCTCATCATGTATGTTTTAGGGTATAATCTTCAAATATCCAAGTGTAATGTCAATCTACATCTACTGATACCTTGATCTTGTTCCCCGTCCTTCCCTTAATCCTCTCCCCAAACACGCCCCTTTACTCTTGTTCTTTACTCACTGTAACCCCTTGCGTGCTAGTGGCACGCCCGCTTTGAACATACAACGGCCGAAACGTCGTGAATATGACAATGAAGACGACAAAAATCCGAACAATGTAAATAATTAAAACACCTCATCTCAGAAATATACACATATAATTTGACATTATTACCTGTTAATAAGATGGTCGATGAAAGATAGAGATTTGTCTATTTCATGTTACTGTGAGAATTCGATGGATGTTTCTACATTATTGTTTTTCTTTATGATGTCGAGTAGATTTGCATTGTAAAAGTATATCAGAAGGATGACATCCATATATCTCAGGTAAGTATGTGTTTTAAGTATGACATACTTAATTAAGCCGAACTCTAAAAATTCTACGTACAGAGAAAAAAGTACACTGCTTATTGGTGTTTTCATAGGTAAACCGATTTTTTGCTTATAGAAATGTTTATTGAAAGAAAAGAATTAGAGATTACTTTGCGTAGTTGTATAATTTCATAAACAGGTTGAGGACAATGTTCTTCGTATTTTGTAAGTGGTTTCATAATATATTGAGAAATTTTCTAACACGTATAGTTGGGTATAATGATTTTATATTTAGCCTAGCCATTACCGTGTATTCCAGGTTATACGTTTCTTATCCTCTGGATTAGATCACCAGAATCTATCCTGTGTGTTGGAATATCTCTGTCACATCTGGTCTGCTTGTTCTGCTATGTATTTAGAGATTCTTGGTAAAAATCCCCAAAAGAATCTGCAATTTTATCAGTTTAAAAACTGGCATCACGACTTCAGACATTTTCCTAACGTAGCTCGCCCTGTGTCTTTTCTAGGAATATACCTATGGTGATTGTTCTGATAAACTTTCGCCTTTTTTATCTTGACTTTCCGAATTTAAGCGGAGTAAATGCTTTGCAGTTATGTCTCATCATTTTGAAGTTGAAATTAATCGATTATACGATAACTGCTTGTTCTAGGCTAACAGTGGGACTCATTTCCAGCTTCTTGCTTCCCAGTCAACTTTGGTCTTCAAAAATTTAAATGCAATGTCAATCATTATCTTCTGTTATCTTAGTTTCTGTTCTTTTGTTCTCACTCTTAGGTTGCTGATTTATTAGGTTGGTGCAAAAATAATGACGTAATAATGTCGTTCTTTGACGTTAAAAAATACGTCAGAAAACGACATTATTACGTCATTATTTTTGCACCAACCTAATAGTATGTATTTACATTCTAGATATATTTAGTAGAATAATAGATCCCAAACAAATAGGCTTATACAGAGATGATGAAATCATGTTCATCCCCAAAAGTAATGGTCGGAAATCCAAAAGAAAATCGTTAGGTCTTTAAGTTATTAGGATGCAAAATTGAGATTTTTTTCTTATCTTAAAAAATTACTTAGATGTCACCCTTAATCTCAATAATAATACATGTAAACCCCACAATAAATCCAATGAAACCCCCACTTATATTAATGTTCAAGCTACTGTTAAATAGGTCCTTACTACCGTTAACACAAGGGTTAGTCGATTGTCATCCAACTTAAATATCTTTAACGAAAATAAAAAAAATATATGAAAATCCTCTCCAAAAACTGGTTTTAAAAATAAATTTTCCTACCTAATCCCAATCAATAACACCAAGATATCTGTAATTAAACGTAGACACAGAAAAAGATAACATATATGCTTCAAACCCGCGCTTTCATCAAACTATCAAATATTAACATCAGGCAGTATTTTCTAAAGTTAATAAATAAGCACTCCCAAAAAAAGTAACCCCCTAAGATGTTCAATAGGAAAACGATTAAG
>OZ010605.1:24279873-24327373 GCA_963932145.1 Acanthosepion lycidas
AGAGGCTGTTATTGGGTTTTAGCAATTTATGTAAAGAATAGATTTTAATGCTTGATAGTAAATTAGATGTCTAAAAAGACGAAGAAATTAATATGATGCTTGCTATCAATTTAAATATTTCATCCTCCTTGAGATTACCCATACGGATTACCAAGTTCTTCATAACTTAACTATATATATATATATATATTATAATTTTTTTTCATATAGACAAAAACAATTTACTTACTACATAGGTGCAACTTTGTTTCAGTACATTTAGTTTGCACCTCGACTGTTAAGAACAAAAATAATTACCTTTTTATTCATTAACTGTGAGGTATTTCTTGGAAGTATATAGGGAAGGCATTTCTAGGACGTACATGTGGGTAGTATTTCTGGGAGGTATTTGAAGGACGTATATGTGGGTGTTATTTCTGGTACGTACATGTGGGAGGTATTTCTGGAAAGTATATGTGTGTCGTATTACTGGGAATTATATGTGGGAGGTATTTCTGGGAGGTATATGTTGGAGGTATTAATATGACGTATGTGTGAAGGTATTTCTGGGAGGTATATATGGGATGGTATTTCTGGGACGTATATGTGGTAAGTATTACTGGGAGCTGTATGTGGGCGCTATTTCTTTGAGGTATATGTGGAAGGTATTACTGGGGATTCTATGTGGGAGACATTTCTGGGAGGTACATGTTGGAGATATTTCTGGGTGGTATATGTTGGAAGTTTTTCAGGGAAGTATATGTGAGTTGTATTTCTTGGAGGTATATGTCGGGTGTATTTCTGGGAAATATATGTGGAAGGTATTTTGGGGGTATATGAGCGTGATATTTCTGGGATGTGTGTGTAGGGGCTTTTTCGGGCAGGTATATGTGGGACGTATTTCATCGATCTATACGTGGGAGGTATTTCTGAGCGCTATATGTGAGAACTATTTCTGGGAGGTATATGTGGTGGTATTTCTGGCGTCTCTAATTGGGAAGTATTTCTGGAATATATATCTTGGAGGTATTTATGTCGCGCTCATTATTATTGTTCACATCTGGGGATTACATAAAATGAAAATTTATCTTTATATTGTGAAAATATATTTTACTACATTTTTATAAGGGAAAATTTCAATAAATAAATTTTAGTTTCTAATAATATATGTTCAGAATGTTTGGGGTGAGCACAATTATAGTATTTTCTATCTTACGGCACGTCCTTGTGTATAATATCCGAATAAAATTTGGCAAGGAATATTTCGTTAAAAGAAATTTGAAATTTTAACTCACTTGTTTTTATATTTTGATTTGTAGTTATAATCATTTATCTCTATCTATAAAAGGCAGGATGTGTGTGTGTGTGTGTGTGTGTGTGTGTGTGTGTGTGTGTGTGTGTGTGTGTGTGTGCGTGTGTGTGTGTGTGTAACGAATGCACAGCCGCAATTTTCGACGGATTTGCACCAAAATTTACATGCACATGCTCCAAGTTAGCGGGAAGGCCAAGACCGACGTTGCATTTCTCAACTCCCATCGATAGTGGAAATAATCGATTTTTTCATGATTCTACGACACTTTTCATGTAGCTTGCGGACATTTTGTACTTGCCAGAGTGAGTGCCAATAGACTGGCTGCCACGAATAGGCAGGAAGATTCTTTTGGCCAGCGTGAGAGCCAACAGCTGTCTGACACGAATGTTAACTAGCATGCTATCATGCAAAAATATCAATAGCTGCATTTGTCACAAGTGGGAAAAATTTTAATCTGCATGGCACTTTACTCCAATTGGCTCATTCGCTTGCTTAAACTCAACGTTGATTCTGATTCCGCAGAACTAGGTTTGGTGTGAAAAAGTATATGTTGTTAACATTCTTCTTTTTATTCGGTTTTTCCAGTTACGAGTCCTTTTTTAAAGCTGATCGTCTTGTGTTCATTTTGTTTAGTTCTTTTTTCGTAACAGATTTAATGTTTAGTATAGAGCTTAGAAAAAATTTGCAGTGTGATATAGGCAAGAAGTAAGGCATGTAGCAACATCAGCACGGCAAAGGTCACTCCTTTAAAGGCAAGGAAGGGCAAAAATATTTTAAGTCAAGTGATAGCGATTGCTGTATGAGTCGTACGAATTTTGAATCAAGCACGGGCAACGCCGGACCATGCTGCTAGTAATCAAATATGTTTCATTCTGCACTCACCAAGGGTCAAATCAGTTAAATAGACGTATTTGGCTGTGAATCTAGTACGATTAAGTTCTATTTTATGAAGTACAGTACAGTCTTGAATAGACGTTGTCAGGTAGAAAGATGGTCACTCAACTGGCATTCGTTTTGGCTTAATGCTTTTATAGCAGTACTTCATTTACTTACAATAATACAGCTCCCTGAACCGAAAAGTCCTTTTGTTGTTTTTTGACTTTTTCTAATTAATCTTGGAAAGCTAAACTATCTTTTTTTGGTGTGTATCTTGATTTCTTCATATAATGGACCTGGGTCCGAGTTCATTTTCCTCTTCGACTCCTCGTCAGATTTCCGATCATTAACTACAATAGATTGGTCAGTTTCGTTACTGCATTCATTAACCCCCTATCCCCCGCCTTCATATTTTGCACCTTCAGATTATTCGTCCATTTCTATATCCTTGGATTCCATTCCGCTTTTGAATTAATCCGCATGGGCCAGTATTTTTTTTTTTTTTTTTTTTTCATTTTTTCTTGTGTCCTTTCTGTACTACAAAGTTCGCCTCCTCTGGATTAGATTCTTTGTCTTTTTCATACCATTTTTCCCTTGTCGAAAATGATATTGTTATGGGACCTTTAATCTGTTTATCAATTAATGCCGATATATGGAATTGTCCTATAGCTTAACAGTAGTCTTGGTAATTAATTTTCTATATTATCATTAGATGGGGAAAAGGCTTTTAGTCCCATTTTCACAGTCTGCACCATGCTTTCTGAAATTCCACTCGAAGCCAAAAATAAATCAGTAATGTCGTCCTCCCCACCAGAGACTTGTCTTTCAGTTTCTTTAGCCTAGCCAACACTGCGAAACATCTAATCCAAGTTTCTCCTGGCTCCGGTTCATCTAACGCGGTTAGGGATCCTATCGACGGCGCCATATTGTTATGAAGTAGAGTAAGCTCTGGAATGGACGTTGTCAGGTCAGCAGATGAGAGCTCGACTGACATTTGCTGTGGCGTACTGTTTTATTCATTTACATAGAATACTACAGTCTACCTGTAGATTGCACAGATAGAAACATTTTGGTAGGTGAAGGTGTGTTTTGCTTCATTTTTCAAATGCATTTTATTATATATTGCAGGAAATACTGCATTTTTTTTTAAATGTTGATGTTAAAATATTCCCTATTCGTTTTTACTAATATATTTTAACAAATATTTTCCGTTCTATTAATGGTATACAATTGCTTTACAGTGTAACCTGGATATAAGAGAGTTGCCGGGACTGAAGAAGAAGTCTCTTATATTCGGGTTTCTATTATATCTGGGTTTGGTCTAATTTATAACACATTAACACAGGCTCTAATTTGGGACCAGAGAAAATCACTCTTATATCCGGGTTTCTCTTATATCCGGGTCTCTTATATCCGCGTTACATTTATTTACATTTCTTGGGGTTCTAAGTAGTATAATGTTGCGAGGTTCCGTGCTAATTTTTTTAAAATATTCCCTTCGACTAAATTCCGAAGTTTTCTGAGGCCCGTTCGGCTTGTGTGGTACTCGTTTTATGAGCTTAGGATTACATCCAGTAATAATTGGAAACATTTTTTAAATCAAAACCTTTCTGTAATTTGTCTTCTTTTTAGTGGTACAACATTTATGAAACTCGTATCAACGTTTGTATTTAGTTTTAATTTTTTATAGGATTCATCACGAGATACTTTTTATTAAGCATCATATGTTGTAAAGATTTATAGATTTCGTCAGATTCAGAATAGTATTCCCTTGTATAATTATAACGGATATATTGCTGGGATTACTCTGACACAAGGCTATGATATTGAGACACTAGCTATAGATCGAACTAGACTGTTGCGAGTGTAGCTTTTACCATGAAGCTTCATACTTATTCTTTAGATATTTGATAACTTTACCTTCAAATGATCCAATTCTGACCCAATTCTGACCCAATTAAGAGTTGGTATAATTTTTTTTTTTTTTTTTTCACTTTTTTCATTGTTTTTTTTTATTATTTTACTCAAATTAGTTTCTTTTATAAATTACTCATCAAACCTCTTTGCGGAAGTCATATCAGATTGTACTGATAAAAAAAAAAAAGATATTACATACATTTTTAATTCTGCGCGTTACTCCTTGAGTAAACCTTTAATGCGGGTGGGATGAAATGTGAAATTGATTATTTATATTGGCTAAGCACTTTACGCCCACACACAGTGATTTCGCAATCGTAGCTTAGATGTGACACAAGGCCGGAAGTATGGGGCACCCAGAGAGGATCGAACTCACTATTCAGTCGTAATTGATCCACGGAGACGAGTTAGCTAACGGTTACCGCACATTGAATGCCTCCAACACACACAAATATTTATAAATATTAATGTTTGCGCTATTTATATGGAAATGTATTCAATATCAATAGAGCGTTGATATATACATATATATATATATATATATATATATATATATATATAGAGAGAGAGAGAGAGAGAGCGAGCGTTTATATATATATATATATATATATATATATATATAGAGAGAGAGAGAGAGCGTTTATATATATATATATATAGATAGATAGATAAATAGATAGATAGATAGATAGGCACAAAGAGAGAGAGAGAGAGAGAAAGAGAGGGAGAAAGAGAGAGTGTGAGACCAAATTTTGACGGTCGTAATGAAGAGTAAAACTAATAATGATCAAGCAATGTTCATTCTAATGTCTACACTGTCAAGATAGATAGATAGATAGATAGATAGATAGATAGATAGATAGATAGCAAGATAGCAATCTGTTTGCCTTTAAGCTTTTTAAACTCTAGAAATTTACATGTCTAAATTTTGAGTCAATCAAAAGTCGAGTGTAAATTATATCCAGACTGTGTAGAGTTCTGGACGGGATGTACACATCTCCCAATTCTTAAAACATTTCGCCGACAAGGATTTCACAGACGGGTTACAAAGGAAAAGAACACAGACAATTGAAAAAAAAAGGCATCAAAAGCTTCGTTTGGCATTCGCTGAAATGTTTTGCGGCCTGATGAATAATCACTGATCATTACTAATAAGGGATAAATGAATTCGCTACAATCTCAATCCATTCTTCCAACGAATGATTTAACAAGAATAATGTCAGGGTAATGGAATGGTTTTCTCAATTGTTGTTCAGAATCATTCAATCTGAATAATTTGGAACGCATCTACAAAGAAGAATGATGGAAGAAAAGAGCAATCGACTGATGCAGAACTACTGAAGCCAACAGGAAAAAAATGGTTGATATTGGCGATCGGCAGCAAATAAATTTGAACTAAGTTGATCGGGTCGAATATCTATGCAAAACTCATGATAAAATATTAATATCTATGGAAATATATTAATTATATTATTTCTTCTTCTTTATATCAATTTAACCCATTAACTACCATTTTTTAATTCGCATTTTTAACCAGACAGGTGTCTCAGGAGTTTATTTATTCCTTATGTTTAATTTCAGTATTTACCATTGTCGTTTTTATAGAAACTAAAACATCAAATATATATATATATATATGTGTATAAAACATCAAAAAATAATATTGATTAGAAATAATAAAAAAATACTTTTCAAAATAGTCATTATTTTTCTACTCGTGAAATGTAAAATTACGACAGAAAGTGTCTTCTTACGGCTAATAAAAAAAACAAAACTTTAAAGGCTAAGTGTTGTAAAATATATCTCTGCAAATGCAATGTATGTAAGCAATTCAAAGTAAATACAAGGAATAACATGTAGTGAGTTTAATTTTAACAGATCCCCAAATGGGGCGAATGGCAAGTAATGGGTTAAATATTTTACTAACGTTGAGAAAATAAATGGCATTAAATGAAATTCGTGATCACTGATCAGATGAAATAAACTGGATTTTTTATATATATATATATATATATATATATATATATATATATATATATATATATATATATATATATATATATATATATATATATATATATATATAAGTGGACAATGAAGTCAATACACAAAGGCGACAGTCTATTTAATGCTAAACGCAATCGCCATGCCATATGCGTTCTCTTTTGACTCGCCTAATTATATATGCAAGTCAATGATGAATTGTGGGTAGTTTATAGTATTATTCTAACTTTATTTAGGTGGGCAGTAACGATTGGGTTTCGATTTATTCTAGGGTCTATTGAGTGGGAATGTGAATGCATTTTTTGGCTATTTATCGAGTTGTTAGTTAACATTTTTGTCTGGTTGTTATTAGGACGTTCTCTTGTGTTTATCTGTGCGCACGTGATTCATTAATTTGTTTATTATTTACTTAGTTTATTTTTCGTTTACTCTTGTTCCTTTTCAGTTTTCGATTTTTAATTAACGTATAAAAATTTATTTTCTTGTCTGCTTTTTGAGATGAGTATATATATATATATATATATATATATATATATATATATATGGTTCTGTTGTTAATATTTCGTTCTCTCACGTGGCACGACGTCATAGAACCGTATCATGAATTTACGACATGCGTCTGCTATTCCGCGACCGTTAACGTTGCATACCAATCTTCTATGTGAAAATAACAGAATATCATATTTGATGGTGAATATCTTTGTTTAAATGTCCATATAACCACTCTGAACTTGGCTCATGCGAGCCGAAAGCTTAGATCAAGGAACTGCATAAAAATATATCGATATGTTGGAAAATTTTTGTTTTTATTTCTCCCGAAATTAAAGCAATTATACGAAGTTTAGAACGGCTCATGATCAAACATAATAGACATTCGTTGTCTGTTATATTTAACAATATATGTTTAAATATATATATATATATATATATATATATATATATATATATATAAATTTGCAGTTGAAATATCTAGATGTAACTGTAAGTTCTACGCTTACGTTTCCCATTTGAGAAAATTTCATCCGGTCATTTGCTTTCCAGCCAATATTGATCTTCAGAGATTTAAATGCAATCGTAATCGTTAATTGTATTCTTAATGACTCTTCTTTTATTGTTCTCCCACCTTAATAGTTTTCTTTTTCCCATATTCTCACACACTCAGTATCCCCTTGCGTCTTAGTGACTTTATTGCCCTGCATAAGATGATTTTTAAAATTATGTGTGTGTGTGTGTGTGTGCCCGCGTGCACAAAAATATACATCTCGCATACACACATATAACGCACATACGCCCAGTACACAGACAATTATAAACTATATACAGTATGTCAAAAACACGAACCCTATTAATAATACTAACGCCCAAACATAATGGAACAGGTTCATAATAAATTGGTGATTGACATGGAGAGAATTATAATGTCTGAGGATTCCACAGAATTTTGAATATCTTGTTTCTTCCGTATTCGCGTTCCGTGCCGTTTTTCGCTCTGCTGACTTTTAGTTTTGTTTTTCAAAATACCACTTGCCTCAAGGTCTTTCAATTCTAATTTCCTATTTGGCATCTTGCTTCTTTTGCCGTTGAAAAGCAAGAGATATCAGCCTGTGGATAAGATTAATGAAAACGGGACAGGAATTCTGATGGCAGTCCTTAAAGATAATTTTGATGGCTGCGATAAGTATCAGAGGCCCAAGTTTGAATATTTTGAAGGTTAGATAGATAGATAGATAGATATGAAGAGACCGGGATAGATAGATAGATAGATAGATAGATAGATAGATAGATAGATAGATAGATAGATAGATAGATATGAAGAGACTGGGATAGATAGATAGATAGATAGATAGATAGATAGATAGATAGATAGATAGATAGATAGAAGAGACTGGGATATATAGATAGATAGATAGATATGAAGAGACCGGGATAGATAGATAGATAGATAGATAGATAGATAGATAGATAGATAGATAGATAGATAGATAGATAACGAAGAGTCTTACATATGAAGATAATAAAGAGACTGAGATAGATAGATAGATAGATAGATAGATAGATAGATAGATATATAGATAGATAGATAGATAGATAACGAAGAGTCTTACATATGAAGATAATAAAGAGACTGAGATAGATAGATAGATAGATAGATAGATAGATAGATAGATAGATAGATATGAAGAGACTGGGATAGATAGATAGATAGAGAGATAGATAGATAGATAGATAGATAGATAGATAGATAGATAGATAGATAGATAGATAACGAAGAGTCTTACATATGAAGATAATAAAGAGACTAAGATAGATAGATAGATAGATGGATGGATGGATAGATAGATAGATAGATAGATAGATAGATAGATAGATAGATACGTACTGATTGAGATAGATAGATAGATAGATAGATAGATAGATAGATAGATAGATACGTACTGATTGAGATAGATAGATAGATAGATAGATAGATAGATAGATAGATAGATAGATAGATAGATAGATAGATAGATAGATAGATAGACTGAGATACATGCTTACATGTATAGAAACATACATTGAACAGACTGAGATAGACAGAAGGAATATCGTTCGAACCTTTCCGTTTTGAAAATGGAGCAACTGCAAAAGAAAATATGTTAAAATATTAACTAAGCCCGTTGCCTTTTAATAACCAATAATTGAAGATCAAAACAAAGAATAAACATTTTAATGGATAGATGATTATTTTGTAAAATACATCAATGTTTTGTCTCTTATCAAATTGAAAAAATATCATTTTTATTTTTCCGGCTTGATTGATAAAACATTTTGCGGAAGAACTGATTTTTGTTTACTGTTTAATCTTCGAACGTCATGAACCTCTTAGCGTAGCGTTCGTTGAAACTCTCGACGGCAAGGAAAGAACATTTTTGGATCAATCTGACAAAGTGTACAAAAACCCTGAAAAAAGAAAAAAAAATGATGAGTGAAGGGACAAAATATCAAAGAAAACATTTTAATATATTATCTATTTCGATAGATTTTCTTGGAATTGAAAATGTTGCATTGTCACGACATGTGACAGAACGTAATGGGGTCCATATCGGCCTATTTTCTTGACTACAGTAAAGAATTATTGTCGACTACTTTTCGGTGTTGGAGAGGGTACAGTTAGTGAGAGTAATTCGCTGTCCCTAACTATTTGCTAACAAGCCAATAATCTCCCTGAAAAAACTTAAAAAGAGGAACTTCTTTTTATCCCCAGGAAACCTGGCCTTCTCTCTCACTGCGGATTAGTTTATTCACGGATCAGTGAAACGACCCCGTTATATCCTGTTTCTTTTTCCATTTTTTCTTACTGGACTTGTGACTGTCAACTGTCGTAATAAATGCATCATATTTCAGAAATACGATGCATTCTCAACAACGTGTGTGGTTGTTTATTTGTTAACTTCTGTCTATATCTCTTAGGTAAGGCATTATGATTACTTATTTTATTTGGACTGTTATCCTCATCTTCACTGTCATATTCACAACGTTTCGGTCGTTGTACACTATGGCATCCGTCAGATAACAGGAATTTCGAACCGAACCCTTTATTTCGTCCGCCGGGATAGATTGTTCGATTTCCACGTGCCATCCCTCTTCCGGATGTCTTAGTTATTTCCCTTTACTTCAACTCTCCAAGTTTGGTTCACCACCGCTGTGGCCTGGTATTGAAATACCAACTTTTTTGGCTCTAGTCACTGAATCTAACCAACGTCTTTATCCACTGGACCAATCAGGGCACCTCAGCGTGATGTAATGGTTAGAAAACTTGTCTTGCTAGATCAATTACGACTGAGTAGTGAGTTCGATCCTCACTGGGTGCCCCATACTTTCGGTCTTGTGCCACATCTAAGCCGGGCTTAGAGAATCACTATCCACTGGGCCAATCACCTAAAGGATGCCGGAGCGTACGACGGCCGAAACGTTGTGAATATGGCAGTGAATTTGATAATTAAAGAAAATCTTTCAGAGTTTTAAAATGTAAATTTATGAAAATGATATTGTGAAAATTTGTTTTCTTGATTAACTAATTAAAAAAAATGTCTATTTATAGAATAAATTTTAAAAATAATTCTTGTTTTTCGATTTAAGTGGTGGGGTGGTAGCTCTGAATAATTTCTAATTAACTCCCTTGCTCCCTTCTTCCCTTACCTCTTTCCGTTATTATTGTATACATTGACACATACATTATAACAGATGCTGGATTCTTTCTACCTATATATATATATATATATATATATATATATATATATATATATATATATATATATATATATATATATATATATATATATATGTGTGTGTGTGTGTGTGTAAAGAACAGTAAGATATATAATCTGTTGTTCTTATTGATATTTTTTTTTATTTTTACAAAACAGTACTCAATGTAAATTTACAGAGCATAAATATTTTAAATTAACTGATTTAAAATATGTTTTTTTTCGCCACACAGTAATAACCATGTTTCAAAATTGAAGATAAACACTTCAAATTTAATTATGTAATTAAATTAAAAGCATTAGTTCGTTATTTGGGTTTTTTAACGGCAAAAATATCTTCGGCATTTTTTTTCGTACTTATATACTTAAAGATTCTATCTAGTGGTGTTTGGGTTATAATACGTTTTATTTAACTACAATTTTAGAATATTTTTTACTGTTAATTACTAATAGACTATATTTCTATTTAAAACAAGTAAATGTAATTACTTAAATTATTTAATTTTTTCATATCAAATATAACTATGTATATTACCAGCTGCCATTTTTTTATTTTTTTTTTTTTTTTAAATATTATTGAAGGAAAAGTTTTGACAATGACGACAAAGAATAGCTATTTCATTTCTCTGATTTAGTAAATTTTTATTTTTTGTAAACTTAGTAATATATAGTTTCTCATGTATGCACAAAGGACATAGGTCAATTAATGACCTACAAATTCTAGCTTTTCTTATTAATTTCCATTTTACAATAAAATGGAAATTACTAAGTAAATCAAGAATAACACGTATTATAATCTAAATACCCCTAGACAGAATCTTTAAGTATATAAGTACGAAAAAAATGCCGAAAAACTTTTTGCCGTTAAAAAAAACAAAAACAGACGATCTGTGTTTAACGGATGTCAGAATTCGTTGAAAAATACACCCTCCCTAAACTTCTTTTTCGAAAGTAACTCATAATTGATACAACAACAGTTAATAAAAAGGAACACGCTATCGCCCCTGTCTAAATGATTGGGTTTCTCTGTATCCTTGGAAACAGGAAATTATGAATTTATAGGTGCATTTAAAACTCAGTAAATTTAAAAATAAGTTATTCCAATATTCGCTTGAAGATGAAACGTAACTAATGCATTTAATTTAATTATATAATTATAGTTTTTGAAATATGGTTATTACTTTGTAGCGAAAAATCCATATTTTAAATCGATTAATCTATAATATATATACATATATATATGTGTGTGTGTGTGTGTGTGTGCGTGTGTGCGTGTGTGTGCAGGTATATAGAAAAATAGGAAAGAACACGTTTGGTAAATAATCCAGGGTTCTTTAGTAATTTTGTTTTTATCTTTTTAAAACAGTGCTCCATACAGAAGTAGAGCTTAGATTGTAATTATTTTTTTTAAATATGATTCCTTCGCTACATAAGAGTTTTCATGTTTCAAAACGAGAGCCGAAACCATCAATATAATTATTAAAATTAAATTGAATTAAAGAATAATTATAATGATAATTTCGGCTCTCGTTTTTGAAACATGAGAACTCTTATGTAGCGAAGGAATCATATTTTTTTAAATAATTATAATATATATATATACATATATATATATAATAAAACAAATATATATATATATATATATATATATATATATATATATATATATATATATATATATATATATATATATATATATATATATATATAATAATCATTAAATCAGACATGTACATTTTAAGAGATGCTAGATGTTTTTTTTACCAAATTAACAAACTCTTTCATAAAGTAATTCTAATGTTTGTAAAGATTTAGTAATCAAGGTCGGGCCTGGGGCTTTCCATGCACACACTCACACACACACACACACACACACATATATATATATTTATATGATAAAAATAAAAACGCATATGTATAATATATATGTACATGTGTGCGTGCGTGAGTTCTTGTTGGGGGCGGGGGTGAGTGTGTGTGGTGGACTCTCCCATCGTATTCGACGTATGAGGGTCAAGCAGCTCAGTTTCTTGGAACCGACTGCCTGACACCAGCACATATGATTTGATTATAGTGCTGAAGGCTTTGTGCAGAACCAATCACACTTTATAAGATATATATATATATATTACTGTGTGATAGATGTACCAAGATATACCGATGGAACGCTTTGCCGCTCACTGTAAACAGTCGACTACAGATCCCTAAAGATCTTGATCATAAGTGTCTAGCTACATTGGACACTGGCACAAGTCGCAACAACATTCAATGAAGGAGATATTAGGTTGGTGCAAAATAATGACGTAATAATGTCGTTTTTTGACTTTAAAAAATACGTCAAAAAACGACATTATTACGTGATTATTTTTGCACCAACCTAATACTAGATACACATTGAGTTCTATGAAGTATATGAGCAGAAGGCTAGACACTAGAACTGGTGCATCGCCTGGGTTCATGACATGTCTATTTGAACCTTGGAGAACTGGCAACGTGTAGCATTGTCTTATCATCTGTTTCAGGATGTTGGTAGCATTCAATAGCGTTCGTAGAAGCCATGAGGCCATTGATAGCAGTTGTCAACAAGGCACCGTAAGGCAGGAAGTAATTCTATAATGGCGTGAATTGTGTTCATTAGTTTTGGGACTGTCGATCTACTTGATACCATTGACTTTTGATGGATTCGTTGAATTGCTTCTTGTCCCTATTGATGTACCCCATACATCCCGACAATGATTGGTAATTCCAGAAGGATGTGCCCTGCCATCGATCACGTGCGGCCAAGAACTGATTTAAGGGGCATACTAGATACTTTCAATGAATGGTGCTGCTAAAACCTTGTTGAACGCAACTCAAACTGATAACGATAATTATTCTACAGGGAAAATTAAATGTTTTTGTCCAAACTCCAATGGCTTGCCTTTCCATATAGGTATCAGTTTCTGTTGTTTTAAATAGAAAACCAGTCCAAGCCTTCAACGTAAGTGTATTATTATTCCACACGCGATATGCTCTGAACTCCCGAAGAAAAAATATTTTTCTGCATCTGCAATATTTATCACTACCACCAAAACTCAAAAAGCGATTTTTTTTTTAGAGAGTTCTTCCTCCTCTATGGTCGGTTCAGCCTCTTTAATTAATATGTACAGTTATTTGTTTGTTTATTTTTTATGATTATTATCTACAGAGGGGAGTGGGTAGAGAGAGCATATATTCAACACTGAGCATTTATGGGAAGTTTTTAAGGGTTCTATTCACTGGGATATGTACACATCTACCGAGTCAGCGTGACTCAACGTCGATCTAGAAGTTTTCCATCACTTATAGAATCAGGTTGCTGCACTTCACCGGACCAGATGGGAGTCCTACACGATACGAGTCAGTTGTCCCATGTCTTTTGGCACCCCTGTGTATATGTATAATTCATTTTCTCAATCGGTTCATATCGATCTTTTATAACCTAATGATGTATCTACTATCTCCCTCCCCTGCCACCTTTTTAAACATCTCGATCTTTATCTCTCGCTTTATTTATCCATGGGGTTTTTATTTATCTCATTGTAAACTCCAGTTTACTTTAGTTACAAACCAATTCTAATCGATTAGCCTATTGATCGGCTACCTCTTCGGTGAATCTCTCAAGTATTATATTCAAAGGAACATCATATATCTACTTTGTTGATCGATAGGCTAAGTAAAGCATGTCTTTATTAAATGTAAGGCTGCTTGATAAATCATTCATAGCCATCGATCACATGAAATCGTTCTGTTTCTTCTTTTTCTTTTTCCTCTCTCTCTCTTTCTCTCTCTCTCTCTCTCTCTCTCTCTCTCTCTCTCTGTCCGTGTTTTCATGCAGGTGTGCCCACAGATTTGTTTGGCTTGAATTAGTCCGGTAGATATATAAAACTGTGGGATACCAAGATACAATGAAACTCGTTGACAACATTCTGCAAGACACAGAACGAACTACGTAAGTAAACACTGTATTACACTAAACAAGAGGGGAGGGACAGTTTGATTTGAAAATCTGTACGCCATGATTCAAACTATTGACGTTGAGAGTAACATCTGTGTTGTTATTTTTTATTTTATTTTATTTTTGCTTGTCTTTTCAGTAAGGTCCACACTGCACAAGGCCCGGGGGCACTCGAAGTAGAGGATAACGTTAAAGGGTAACTTATATGGATAAGAGGGTAAGAAAACTGTTAACTCAACACTTGAACAGGTTAGGATTGTAGGAATCCTGTAGACATTCTCTTGAGAGTCTGGCAGTGGCTCGTGAGATGAAGCTGTTCGAGTGGAATTTATTGTCGATGAAATACGGAAGGAATGTAGATGGTTGGCTACTATGTAAGTGCCATGGTAGCTCCTAGCTGGGAAGGTCAAACCTGGCGGAACCAAGGAATGTTGTTCGTTCGAGCACTTTCCATGCTAGTAGCTATAAAGCAGTGAGATTCTCCCTACATCCTACCCGTGAGAGAAAGAGGGGGGATGTTGGAGAATGTACAGTATTATAATTCTTCACCAGCAAGGACTCGAAGACGCTTTTGAACTCTATCAAGATTGGAAAGTAAGGACTGGGTAGCAGACGTCCAAATATTGTAACAGTAGTCCATTTTCGGCCTGATCTGGCACTTAGAAAGATAGAGGATAATATGAGGAGTTAGGCATTTTAGCTGCATCTTTAGCGATGGATTGTATATAGGATTTCAGCTTGTGATGAGGTGTGAACAATCACATCGTTTCGAGAGTTGTGTCTTTTTAAAGCCTCTATCGATTCAGGTAACCTTCACGTAATTTCGATTTGAACCCCTTTATTTAATCTACAGCGGTAGATTGTTCTTGTTTCGCTAGGGATGACTCATCTTATATAGTAGTTTACAGTTATCGCTTACCTTGTTTGCATTTTCTCTCAAAAATCGCCGTTGCTTTCATGGTATTCGAAGCATCCTTCTGCAGAACCATATTTTTGTTGCTTCAAATCTAGTATTCCTCTGTGAAGAGCATCACTGCTCTTGACTGAGACGATTAGTAAAGAAAGCCTTACGGACACATCAAGTTGAAACGCCGGTTCTCGTCCGATCACCGAAGTTAAGCAATGTTGAGCTTTATCAGTACCTAGATGAGTGAGCGTTCGGAAATACCAGATGATGTAAGCTTTGGTGTGTGAGTGTGTGAGATAACGGCTCGGAATTAGAAATTGGAGAGCCCAGTTCGAATTCCGATCGAGTTCGTTCCATTCACTTACGCGCTAATACTCTTAGGAAAGATATGAATCCATTTCTTCTTTCCCGGCTGTATGTTAAAAAGAATGGCAGCTTAGGTCTTGATCGGAGACCAGTCTACCGCAGAAAATAACGGAGCTTACTGCAGAAATTCTTGTGCTAAGTCAATAATGAACCGAAAAGAGACATGATCACCCAAGCGTGCATCATGTATGATCCTAAGGAAAAATGAATGAAAAGTCAGGAAATCAAAGTTCATGTGCTGTCCTTAGATTTTGACATTAGTCAGGAGAGGATAATCTCCCTGATTTGGTGGCATATTTGTCAGCCTTCGTTCGCCGTCGCCGTCGCCGTCGCCGGACGCCCGTAATGCGCCTTAGAAGGTAAGCGCGTAAGTCCGTCGAAGTTGTTGACCAGCCTTCTTTTGCCGTCGACGGACGCCCGTAATGCGCCTTAGAAGTTAAGAGCGTAAGTCCGTCGAAGTTGTTGGTCGGCTTTCGTTCGCGGTCGCCAGACGCCCGTAATGCGCCTTAGAAGGTAAGTGCGTAAGTCCGTCAAGTTGTTGGCCGGCCTTCGTTTACCGTCGCCGGACCCCCGTAATGCGCTTTAGAATGAATTCGATGTTCATTTCATGATAGTGTTGTCTTTTAGAGTAGCTCATTGGCCAAGGCAAGGAACTGAGTATATATTTACCAAGAACCACAATTGTAGAACATGCAATGAACATCGAATTTATTCTACAAGTGAAATGTTCTGCATGAGGAGTCACCTACGCATCCTAAGGCTCCGCTGTTGATTACGTCGTTTGAGCCAACAGTTGGCTTTAGACCTGAACGACTAGACTAACCGTTTAAATTTTTCCCATTTATGACGAATGTAGCTATCGATTTTTTTTTTTGCTTGCTAGCATGCTAGTTAACATTCGTGTCAAACAGCTGTTGGCTCTCACGCTGGCCAGTAGAATCTTCCTGCCTATTCGTGGCAGCCAGCTATAGTCTCTCACTTTGACCAGTACAAAATGGCCGCAAACTACATGAAAACTGCCGTAGAAGTCTGAAAAAATCGATTATTTCCACTATCGATGGGAGTTGAGAAATGCAACGTCGGTCTTGGCCTTCCCGCTAACTTGGAGCATGTGCATGTAAATTTTGGTGCAAATCCGTCGAAAATTGTGGCCGTGCATTCGTTACACACACACACATCCTGCCTTTTACAGATAGAGATAAACTGCTAAAAAAAGAGAAAATGGATTCATGATTTTCCAAGAGGATTACTGCAAAATTAACTCTTTTCGCAGCATTTTATTTCCCGCGTGGGCAACCATTAAGCTACCCACAGACGCCGGTGTACATAATTGTGTTTATGTGTGTGTTTGGTTTGCTTTATAACCTACCTATATTCTGTGTATCCATAGCCACCGTAGAGATCGTAGAAGAGTTGAACATTTTGTGGATCCTCCATGACGTCACAAAATGTCTTGTTTTGAAAAAAACAGCTGATGTCATCGACAGAAGGGGGTAAAATCCCACCAGTGAGAATGTCAAGACCGACAGCCTCGATTTGGGCACAAGTAGCTAGCTCCGACTTGTAAATAGGAACCAAAGCTTCCATATGACATCGCTTTACAGCACGGAGATATATCTTTGCCTTTCAGAAAATATGGAGACAGAAAAAATTAAGAAGTTGTATGATAAGATCATTTTGAACAAAATTAAAGAAGTTGTTCGTGCATATAAAAATGCATATGAGAAATTATTTTATTTTATTAATCAAAGATTGGAACAAATCCACATATATGAATCACTCTTTATCACTATATATATATATATATATATATATATATATATATATATATATATATATATATATATATATATATATATATATATATATACAAAGTGGACATTGAAGACAAGGCCCAAAAGACGACAGGGTGTTTTATGCTAAATGCAATAGTAGTCCGGGCTAGACGATTGTGTTTAGCATGAAAGAGACTGTCACCTCTGAGCATTGGCTTCAGTGTCTACTTTGATATTTACAAAAACTCTATCCGTGATATTGAGGACATTAACTCCGAAATATAGTATATATTAAATATATATATATATATATATATATATATATATAGTATACATTATATGTTCCACCTTTTTGCTCTTTATTGTCGTTACTATTCTTTTCGTTAATTAATTATCCAACGATTGCCTGCTGATGAGATGTTGGTTGAAAGGGCCTTAGAGATACATTCCTTGTTTTTAAAATTATATATAAATTTTGTACCACTAAACATTTGTTTTATATATATATATATATATATGTATATATATATATATATATATATATATATATATATACCTTTAACGTTTACTATATTTAGGAGTTATATATATATATATATATATATATATATATATATACCTTTAACGTTTACTATATTTAGGAGTTTTATATATATATATATATATATATATATATATATATATATATATATATATATATATATATATATATATGTATGTATATATATATATTCAAACATATGTTTGAATAAGGATCTGCTGCCCCAATGCAGACAGAGCAATAATAATATAGGGACCAACACTGCATCGTAACGGTCTGCTTTACGCTTGAGGTCGATTTTCATATCCCCAATATTTGCCATTCTTACTCTATAAATATAGCAAAATTGAACTAAATAAAATCTGTCTGAATAAATTAAAATATCCATTACTTCATCATATATATATATATATATATATATATATATATATATATATATATATATATATATATATATATATATATATATATATATATATATGTAAAGAAGTAATAAATTTTTTTAATAATTTTCTTGAATATTTGATGGCGCATTTTATTCTTTAATAAAATTTCTCAGATATTCAGGCCGGTAGGCGAAAATAAATATACTTTTTAATAAATAAACGGAACGTGTGCTCACATATGCCCAAGTACTAAAAATAACGTTTGAAGTTTCTAATACACACACACACACACACACACACACACATATATATATATATATATATATATATATATATATATATATATATATATATATATGTATATATAAATAAAAAGAAAGAACAGTAAGATATATAATCCGGTGTTCTTATAGATAATTTTATTTTTACAAAATATATAGTAGAAATGAATTAATCTGTAACCTTGGAAACGTGAATTATGATTTTAGCTGTGTCTTTAAAACCCAATAATTTTAAAAGTTACTCCAAAATTCGCTTGAGGATGAAATGGAACTAAAGTCTTTAATTTAATTACAAAATTAAATTCGGACCTTCCATTTTTGAAACATGGTTAGAACCATTTTAAATCAATAAAATTTATAATATATATATATATATATATATATATGTGTGTGTGTGTGTGTGTGTGTGTGTGTGTGTGTGTGAAAAATATATAGAAAATTGGAAAGAACTCGTTAGGTAAATAATCCAAAGCACTCTTATGTAGCGTGTTGGAATCATATTTTTAAATAAATAATTATGTATATATATATATATATATATATATCCACACACACGCACACACACACACACATATATATATATATATATATATATATATATCCACAGACAGCCTGTTGCGCTTTATCACAGCTCATTCCGTGTCTATATATATATATATATATATATATATATATATAATGGCAAAGATGTTTTTTTTCGACCTGTGGACGATCATACTTCAAGTGAAAATGCCTTTATAATTAAATGCTTTATCATTAACTAATAGATGATTAGTAACAACACATAAAATACATAAATCAACTTATTTTAATTATATAAAATTTTGAAATACCTTTCAACTGCTTTATATGCTCTAATCATGCTGGGTTTAAACAAGAGTAGATTGGATTTCGCATATTTATAGGAATAAATAATGAATTCATATATTTATACCCAAAATTAAATAATAATATTAATAATAATAATTGATCACCTTATCATCGAAAAAGTTGAGAAAATTTTCAGTTCGCCTGCAGAGGTAAGAAGCGACATTGTATGCAAAGTTCTGTTCCACGGGACAGGAATGCCTCTGGTCAAAACACCGATAAAAATTGCAATCACCCGTCGGAGTCAGTGCTACACACGAATCTGGAACATCTATAGAAAAAAGGTAATTCTCATTTAAATATAAATATGTTTACATAATCTTTTATTTCGGGTAACACGCTTCGGTATTTAAAAGGACTTCATCAAAGAAAAATATTTACTGATCCAATTATGTATATATGTATATATATATATATGTGTGTGTGTGTATGTGTGTGCGTGTGTGTATGCGTGTGTGTGTGAGAGAGAGAGTGTGTGGGGGGGTGAAGAGGACAAGAGAGAAGGTGAAAATATAAACGAAAATGTCGTTTATAATTTCTGCAGGTGGAGTAAATGGTGTAGATGCAGGGACACTAAATTTTACTTTTCAAATTTTAATTTTTTTGACCTCCCACGTCTTTAGATATACACCTTCGGCGATCTTATTTAGTTTTTGTTTTTATTGTTGTTGTTTTTAAATCTCCCACACTTCGACAACTGAAGATTAACAGTAATTTATAAGATAGGCATAAATATCGCAAAATGTCAATAGGTCAGACATCTAGAAAGTATGAAAAGATTGAGATGGATAGAGATAAACAGACTGTGATAGATAGATAGATAGATAGATAGATAGATAGATAGATAGATAGATAGATAGATAAATTAGGAATAGACTGAGATAGATATTGAATAGCTATTAAGAGCTTGCTAAATAGAAAGATAGGTATGAATAGACTTAGATAAATGCATACGTACATACATTTGAACAGACTGAAATAGATAGATAGATAGATAGATAGATAGATAGATTATGAATAGACTGAGATAGATACTGAATAGCTATTAAGAGCTAGCTAAATAGAAAGATAGATATGAACAGATTTAGATAAATGCATACGTACATACATTTGAACAGACTGAGATATATAGATAGATACATAGATATCAACGGAATCAGATAGATAGATAGATAGATAGATAGATAGATAGATAGATAGATATCAACGGAATCAGATAGATAGATAGATAGATAGATAGATAGATAGATAGATAGATAGATAGATAGATAGATTATGAATAGACTGAGATAAATATTAGATAACTATTAAGAGCTACCTAAATAGATAGGTATGAACGGACTTAGATAAATGCATACGTACATACATTTGAACAGACTGAGATAGATAGATAGATAGATAGATAGATAGATAGATAGATAGATAGATAGATTATGAATAGACTTAGATAGATATTGAATAGCTATTAAGAGCTAGCTAAATAGAAAGTTAGGTATGAAAAAACTTAGATAAATGCATACCTACATACATTTGAACAGACTGAGATAGATAGATAGATAGATAGATAGATAGATAGATAGATATCAACGGAATCAGATAGATAGATAGATAGATAGATAGATAGATAGATATCAACGGAATCAGATATATATATATATATATATATATATATATATATATATATATAGATAGATAGATAGATAGATAGATAGATAGATAGATAGATTATGAATAGACTGAGATAAATATTAGATAACTATTACGAGCTACCTAAATAGATAGGTATGAACGTACTTAGATAAATGCATACGTACATACATTTGAACAGACTGAGATAGATAGATAGATAGATAGATATCAACGGAATCAGATAGATAGATAGATAGATAGATAGATAGATAGATAGATAGATAGATAGATTATGAATAGACTTAGATCGATATTGAATAGCTATTAAGAGCTAGTTAAATAGAAAGTTAGGTATGAAAAAACTTAGATAAATGCATACCTACATACATTTGAACAGACTGAGATATATATATATATATATATATATATATATATATATAGATAGATAGATAGATAGATAGATAGATAGATATGAACAAACTTAGATTGATAGATGTATACGTACATACATTTGAACAGATGCAGTTTTGAAAATAACATTATTAACTAACTTTATTATTAAGATGTCTATTCTTTTAAAAACCAATAAACTTCGTACCTACGTCTCGTCGCTGAGTCTTATCGACGTCCCACGCATTTTCATTGATTGGTTGTTGTTCTGTATTTTCGAGAAATGACTTGCTGTCAGATCTGTTTGCAGGATTCCAAACACGTTTCTGCCACCAAGGAAACAGAGGATACTGCATTTTCCGAAAACCCTGCCTTTGCTCTTGTATCGGCCACGGAGCAGGTCCGCTCCAATCAATCTGGGAAAACTGACCTTCATTTGAAAACGTGTTGACTGGTTGTAGAAATGGGCTGTTGGAAGTACCACGAGGCATTACTTCTGTTTCTCGGATACTTTTATTATCGATACGTTTAAAATTTGATCCTTTTCTACCAAGTTTTGTGTTTGACTGTCTGCGGTTTACAGTTGGTGTGATTCCATCAATTTCTTTTTCGATTTTACTCGCTTCCAGATTCGATCTAATTCCTCTCGGTTCATGATTTAGTATGACAAAACCAAACTCTGGATTCGGTATGATTCCTTCTGGCTCTGGAAACCAATTGACTCCACTAAAATCAAACTTCGGATTTATTAGCACTGATTCTGATTTGGGATGGATTCCAGTAATTTCTGATTTTGAATTAGATGGGAAAAAACTCCATAACCTTCTTTGTGCTGAGTTCATTCCATTGGTTCGAAGATTTGAATTCCGATGTATTATCTTTGGTTCTGGAAACGGTTTAAATTTTCCTGGTTCCGGATTTGGTATTTGCATTTCAGCAAAAGGGATTCTCTGGTTATCAGTCAAACCGGAAACACGTTTCCAAATATTTCTGATATTTTGATTAGATCTAGCGATGCTGAGAGGTCGGTGAAAATGATCGTCTACTACAATATGTCGTCTGCTAATGGTTACAGCTCGGAAATGTTTCCCATCAGGACTGGTTGTAACTTCCGGTCTTTTTAGATTTGGATTCGGTAGAAATGTTGCCCTTCGTCGCTGACGTTTAGATGAAGAAATTGAATTGTTTGAGCGAATAGATCCAGAATGAAGGGACCTCTTGTTTTTAACTGCATTTTGACTTGGAGAAAAGCTTTCTCCTGTCATATCTGGCGGAGGAAGGCTGTAATTTTCTGGTAGCAAAACGCTTAAGGGTTTTTCCATAGAATTGGTGGAAATTAAATTTCTAGGTTTATCTAAACTTAATTTTTTGACAGGTATGTATTCTTTCGGATGGTAATGAATGATACCAATGACAAAAGACGCTTTTATAAGAATGCAGACAATGAAAGGCGAGTGGGTAACCATCATGGAATTGTGTATATGTGTGTATTTTCTATTTTAACCTGAAATATAAAATAAGAACGAAGGTATTTTGAAATAATGAGAGATCATATCAAATTCATTGAAATATAAAATAATTATGACCCTTATTGCCAAAATAAACAAAACTCATATCACATATTTATATCTATCAGTATATTAAATAAATCAAAAAGAGTTCAATGGACTTATATGACTGATCAACTCAATATATATATATATATATATATATATATATATATATTAATACTTTTTTCAGGATTATGCGTTCTTTTTATAGAAGTAAATTTTCTGTTTATAATAAACAGTATTAACGATATTTACTGGCCTGAATGTCCGAGAAATTTTCATAGAAAATATGCGTCCTCCGATAGGAATCAAACCTGTATCCTATACCAAACCGTCATATAGCCTGACGTGCTTTACCAATTGAGCCACAAAGGAGCGTCTTGGTTAGCAAGGCCGGTTTTACTGTTTTTAAACTACAATTCTCCATCATTTTCTCTCGTACATTCATATCTGCTCGATGCGTATCCAAATGTAAACAAATGACGTCACACATTATGAAATGGATAAAGTTCGACAATTATTTTAAGACATTTTTTATGTTTATACGTTCTTTGTCCATTTCCTGGTCTTATTATTGCGTCTAGCATGAAACAGCCTGTCGCCTCTAAGTGTTGACTTCAATATTCACTTTATATTTACACACTCTCTATCTCTGATATTGAGCACTTTAACCCATAAATATAGCATACCTTAAGAGTATATTTCTTCATATATATATATATATATATATATATATATATATATATATATATATATATATATATATAGTTTATTTTAATACCTATACACGACTGGTAGAAAAAAAAACCGATAATACAATTTTAAAAACTATATATATTTAAACAAACTTGAATCTGGGAAAAATTTTAAGATAAAAGAAAATCCCAAAAACATACGAATAGATCGAACAAAATCGACTAACAACTTAAAGATAAAACCAAAACCGAGAAAAATAAGAAAAAACGTAAAGTGCAGAGTATAAAAATTCCTAGTGAACCAGAAACTACCTACCTATATTTAACCTAAATGGATCTTCACGGCGAACTGAAGATCCATTTGGGTGAAATATAGGTAGGTAGTTTCTGGCTCACTAAGCTTATATATATATATATATATATATATATATATATATGTATGTGTGTGTGTGTGTGTGTGTGTGTGTGTGTGTGTGTGTGTGTGTGTGTATCATGGGTCCTTACCTATAACTACAGAATGGACTCTTCCTAACACTATGCATACTACGCCTCTCAAGAGAGAGGGACGATTCAAGCCGAGCTTCTCGGCTTGACGGTCGAAAACTCTGCCTCTGAGCAGAGAGGAACCCGGACGAAGCTCCGCCGAAGGGAAGATCCGCGTTCGGGGAGGTTGACCAATCCGATCCCGTTTATAACGGGTTGTACGGGCTCGGGAAACCCACGTTAAACTCGGCCTTGTGCCATATGCAAGCCTCGTAGCTAGATACCGAAGCGAGCCGAGCTTCTCGGCTTGACGGTCGAACTCTCTGCCTCTGAGCAGAGAGGAACCCGGACGAGGCTCCGCCGAAGCGCATAGCCTCGTTCGGGGTGGTTGACCAACCCGATTCTGTTTTTACAGTTTCTACGGGCATTTTTTGGCTGAACCTACGGGCTCGGGAAACCCACGTAAAACTCGACCTTGAGCCACATGCTACCCTCGGGTGGGGGGCTAGATCGAGTTGAGCCGATAGTAGTTCACTCCAAACCAGACTGACAGTCATACTAACACCTTTCACCTCTTGCATTATTATTTCGTGTAATATACCGTCGTTATTTCTGCTCTTGTGTTCGTGTTGTTCTTCCTTGATCCTAACCTGGAACATAACAATATATATATATATATATATATATATATATATATATATATATATATATATATATATATATTTATATAAATATATATTTATTTATTTATATATATATATATATATATATATATATATTATACTAATATTTTTTGTTTAAAAATATGATTCCTTCGCTACATAAGAGTTCTCATGTTTCAAAAACGAGAGCCGAAATCATCCAAATAATTAATAAAATTAAGTTGGATTGTGGTGTTTAGTCCCGTTTCATCTTCAAGCGAAATTTTAGGAATAAGTTATCTTTCGGTTTACGTGTATTTTTAGGCACGGTCCGTTACAGAATTTGTGTTTGTGGGAGTGGCTAGACTATTTTCCTTCTTTAATTGGTCAGGGAGTTAATTCTTATCAATAGATTCATCATCCTCTGAGAGGTTTTGCTAAGGTTGGGTAGGGTATCTATTTCAAGGCTAATGTTTACGGTCATCCTTTAGTTGGTTCCCAGTGAAGGATATTAAAATGGAAAATAGTAAATAGAACAAGAACCTGTAGAACCTGGGATGACCCATGCCTTTTATGCTTACAGGAAAAACTACACATCATTAAATTCCTAAATAATGAAAAATTATTAAACGATAGGCAGGAGTTAACGGTTTTTTGCCGACATCAACAGACTTTCGCATTAGATAATTAGCATAAAAAACAAACAAAAAAAACATAGCTAAGTAAAATTCTAAAAAGCTTAGCCAAACCTTTAAATAGGAAAAACCCTTTTTGTCGTCGTCAAAAAAACAAAAAAAAACAAATTGAAATTCAATGCAAAGCGATCTGTATATAAAACACCCAATTAAATAAACAAATAAATAAATAGATAATCAGATAGACAATAATAAAAGACAATTCTCCAGACACATAACGACTGTAGGCGCGCCATAAAAATATCCTTGAAGATGAAACGGGACTAAACACCACAATCCAACTTAATTTTATTAATTATTTGGATGATTTCGGCTCTCGTTTTTGAAACATGAGAACTCTTATGTAGCGAAGGAATCATATTTTTAAACAAAAAATATTAGTATAATATAAGCTCTACTTCTGTATGGAGCACTGTCTTCTTAAAAATAAAAACAAAAATACTAAGGAACCCCGGATTATGCACCCAACGTGTTCTTTTCTATTTTCTGCATACCTGCACAAGGATATATATATATATATATATATATATATATATATATATATATATATATATATATACACACACACACAGATAGATAGATAGATAGATAGATAGATAGATTGATTGATAGATAGATAGATAGATAGATAGATAGATAGATAGATAGATAGATATGAAATTAGGTAATCAGCCTATCACGCTATCTTGTTTTCCTGGCTAAATAATTTCCTTGCACTTTATTATTTGAAAAAAATAAAAATAAAAACATAACGCAAACCGTAATAGAAGCGGGTGTGCAAAGCAAAGGTATCGAAACCGTATCGGTGGGTTTGGGTATATGGAATATACATAGGGATCAGAAATAATTATACGATGCACACACATAAAAAAAAAAAAATTCTTTTGAGTTCTTTTGAACCAGGATGAAAACATGTACATTTCGTAAACCTCCACCCACCTCCGGTACAATTCCAATAGCTTTGCTTTTCTCCTCCCTTTCTAGTAAGCTTCCTGCGATTATTTATTCATTTTAAATAATGAAGCCTTAGAAAGTTATTTAGCCCGGATTCTGCTGAATATGCCGAAAGGTTGAAAGTAAGGAAGCGCCATCGGCTGATCTGTTAATATTTTTTTTAAATCAAAAAGCCCTGCATATTAAATGTTTTTATTTTATTTTATTTATAAGTGTATTGAGCACTTTTTGATACTACTGTTTCCTCGTCTAATTCAACACTGACCAATAACATTTTTTTTATAATTATATATATATATATATATATATATATATATATATATATATATATATATATATATTAAAGACATTTTTTTATGTTTAACGTTCTTTTTATAGATACAAGTATTTAAGTAAATGCTCTGTTTATAATAAACAGTATTAAATAACATTTACCGGCCTGAATGTCCGAGAAATTTTCATAGAAAATATTCGTCCTTTTCTATGAAAATTTCTCGGACATTCAGGCCGGTAAATGTTATTTAATACTGTTTATTATAAACAGAGCATTTACTTAAATACTTGTATCTATAAAAAGAACGTAAAACATAAAAATGTCTTTAATAAATAAATTGTCGGACTTTGTCCATTTCTTAATTTGTATACATATATATATATATATATATATGTGTGTGTGTGTGTGAGCCAGAAACTACCTACCTATATTTCACCCAAATGGATCTTCAGTTCGCCGTGAAGATCCATTTAGGTTAAATATATGGCCTGATAGTTGCGTTTAACATGAAACAGTCTGTCGCCTCTGAGTGTCGACTTCAATGTTCCCTTTTATATTTACATACGCTCTATCTCTAATATTGTCCACTTTATCACATAATTGTGGCATTCCTTAAAATTATATTTCTTCATATATATATATATATATATATATATATATATATATATATATATATGCTAGAAATGATTCAACTTTTCATTAAAAAAAATAATATTTCTAAAGAACGGCTTAAATTGGTAGTAAAGTACTAAATATAATTTTCAAAAAACAGAAAAGTAGAACAATTTAAGATATAAAATAATTAGAACATAAACATTCCAGCTACCGCGATTTCTGTCAATCAGGTTTCATCAAACAGTAAAATTCTATTGCCTAACGATACATGATTCGTAGAAACCACGCTAAAAGAAAAGTTGGTGTTTCAAATATTTTATAAAAATTCTTACAATCTAAAAATAACTTCTTGCTTTAAATATTTTTTTAAAATGTTAGTCAACGGAATAACACAAATCAGATCATATATATATATATATATATATATATATATATATATATATATATATATATATATATATATATATAAGTGAACATAGAAGTCAACACTTACAAATGACAGTCTGTTTTCATGCTAGACGCAATCGTCAGGCCACCATCGATTGCGACTAACATGAAACAGACTGTCGCCTCTAAGTGTTGACTGCTATGTTCACTTTTATATTTACACACGCTCTATCTCTGATATTGAGCACTTTATCCCATAAATATAAATTAAGACTATATTTCTTCATATATATAAATCCCCTCCTAATTGTATAGATACGAATTCAGCCCAAATCGTGGTTGATAGTACAGGCGACCGACATCTTCGTCAGCCGTAATAAGCTATTCTCCATTCACACACACATACACGCGCGTGCGTGCGTGTATATATATATATATATATATATATATATATATATATATATATATATATATATATATAATAAGCAATGATATCCAGAATCGCCTCATATGAAGAATAGCCTATTACGGCAGACGACGAAGATGTCGGTCGTCTGTCCTATCAACCACGATTTGGGCTGAATTCGTGTCTATACAATTAGGAGAGGATAGAAATAGTATTTAATTGTGAAAGCTAAAACAAAATCCAACTTGTCGAAAAATTAATTTCGCTTGATTGAAACATTGAAATGGATACACTCTGTATTAGTTTTTCGACAGGTTTGATGATTTTAGCTTATGATACCTTGGTCTTGTTCCCTGTCTTTCTCTGTATAATTTCCTCAAACACGCCTTTTTACTCTTATTCTCTACCCTCTGTAACACTTTGCGTGCTAGTGGTACTCACGCTTTACTTGGGATGAAGTGATTAAAAAAAATCCGGCCCTGGAGCCAGTATTATGTATCAATCAATAGGAGTTCATTTTTTTGGATGCATGTGATGTTGGAAAATGAACAAAATGTTAACTAAGTTCTTTAATGCGATAATGAATGATTTTAAAATTGTGTTTACACGACAAACTTTTACGCAATCAGTATTATATTTATTTTAATATAGTTTTGTTGTTGTTGTTGTTGTTTTTAGTTTACGACTTTAGATGTGTATTGCTATCTGTTTCTGAATTCAGTTACAAGATACGACTGTATATTTTCAAGGTTAAACTCTATGAAAAATCAGTTCGAAATTCTTGATCTGCTAGACTAAACTGAATAGATAGATAGTTAGATAGATAGATAGATAGATAGATAGAAAATAATGAGTCTTTCAGATAGATAGATAGATAGATAGATAGATAGATAGATAGATAGATAGACAGAAAATAATGAGTCTTTCAGATAGATAGATAGATAGATAGATAGATAAGGAACAGACGGAGATATATAGATGCATACGTACATACATTTGAACATACTGAGATAGATAGATAGATAGATAGATAGATAGATAGATAGATAGATAGATAGATAGATAGATATGAACAGACGGAGATATATAGATGCAGACGTACATACATTTGAACAGACTGAGATAGATAGATAGATAGATAGATAGATAGATAGATAGATAGATAGATAGATAGATAGATAGATATGAACAGACGGAAATAGATGCATCCGCACATACATTTAAAATAAAATAGAAAAACAAAGAACAGCTAAATTATACTTGGAAGAAAATTAATTTGTTACCTACGAGTTTACTCGCTCTCCAGATTGTCGGTGGTTTAGAAATCTGTTGCTGTTCGAGACAAGTTCTCGTGTGATGCTGGAGACAGCGAAACAAACGTAAGACAAGCTACATAGCAATCAACAGGTCTCCATCAATTATGGTGTATTTCTTGCAGGGAAACATGGGCAGCAGTGGGGTTATAAAAAAGAAGTCCTGCAATAAAGATATGTTTACCAACATAGAAAACGGTGCGTGCAGAGAACGGAGATAAGTCAGCGACAAATGCACACATTTGAGTTAATTCCATCCACAATCACCAATCCTTCATATATATATATATATATATATATATATATATATATATATATAAATATATGTGTGTGTGTGTGTGTGTGTGTGTGTGTGTGTCTGTTGACATACGGATATTATTATTAATTGGGGTTTTCTAACTTTGATTTGGGAATTTCCTTACCAAAAATCAAAGAGACAAACGTGCCTTAAAATAAGTTCCTGCATTTAATTAAAAAGGTAAGATATCTCTAATGTCCCGAAAATTAAGTGTGCTCCAAAGACTTTTCCATGAGACGTGCTCCTATTAAAGCCTTCATGCAAAATCTCAAATCCTAGCATAAAAAAAAAAAAAAAAATCTTTACAATTTTCCTAAGTCAACATTTTGCCTCAGCCAAACTCAATTTTGCTTCTCTTCAAATCTTCATAAAAAAAAGTAAACTTTCGTAAATCGAACCATGGAGAAACAAATTGAAGATAAAAAGTAAAAAAAAAAAAGAAAAAAAGAATTGCGACTCGTTTTAGATTTGTTCCTCTTCTGATGTTCACTTTACGTTTCATTTTGGAAGAGACGTGAAAAAATGTGTTGAGAAAACGTGCGACTTTTAATTGGGAAGTAAATTACTCAACTTCCAAACGTGATATTCTTCATGTGTACAAGAATGTATGTAGGTACGAACCTCGAGGTTTACAAACGTGCTTATTGTTTGCATCCTCGTTTAATTAAATCGTCAAAACTTGTCAAGCGTCCCTGTTTATGATCGTATTTCATGCTCTTAGCCTAAGTCTGGCATAGGGCTATAATACTTAGTTCCGCAAATAAGATCGAACTCGCTTGCAACCTTCTGCAAGACTAACAGAAAACTCTCACTCAACTAAAAGCAACAAGATATTCAAAATTTACAAAAAAGCAAATTAAAGATAAGAAGACTAAGTCACGCCAAATAGAGTAGGTTTACCTGCTTTGAAAAGTATTATTTGCAACCTTTGCTGATCACGTAGTGCCGTTTACCGATAATGGGGGAGACGCAACTACCTGGTCCACCAAGCAGATTCTCTACGTGTTTATAAATACTCACTGTACCTAACATTGTATTGTAGAAGGACAAGGGATGGTAATGAAAAATATCTTGCAAAAATCTTCCAGAATACTACCTCGAAAATTTGTAAATCTAAATTCTATCTTTTATCTGATACTAGTAAGAATTAAATAACAAAATTAATGAACAGTCTGTTTATCGATGTGTTTATTCACATATATAAAATGCAGTGTGTCCACACACACACACACATATATATATATATATATATATATATATATATATATATATATATATATATCATTTAGACGCCCATCCACATACAGACTATTTCGCTCTATCACAACTCATCAGTGTGGTTAGACGCCCGGATGCCTCTAGCTAGGATCGAAACCCGGCTGAATTGGCGTCAGTGGAGAATCTACCCCTAAGCCGTTAGCACACGGCAGGGATGAAGTTGAATTTAAGCGTATTTATTTTTTAGATAAACACGCCAGTGACTGAGAGAACTCGGTTATATATATATGCATATATATATATATGTGTGTGTGTGTGTGTGTGTGTGAGGAGAATGAGATAAGACAGAATACCTAAGGCCTTCGTGTATAGCCAGTTTGATAGTGGACAAAGGAGTGTTTGACAGCCCTGACTCAGATATAAAGAAAAGCTAAAGAGGGAACCTCTCAGCTGTCAATGTGCCTTATACTTACTTCGAGCAAGTTACCCTGGATATAAGTAACTGGAAATATTTGTGCCAGAGTGGTATCAGAACGAAAGACAACGGCAAAAAGAATCAGCAAATGATTCTGTTGCTACGTACTATGTGTACAATATGTGGACTTTTATTCAGGTCACTAGCAGGACTGAAGTGTCAGATATGACGCAGATATAAAAATTGAATTAGGTTGCTGAATCCTCATACGTCGAAATCGACGGGAGAGTCCATATATATATATATATATATATATATATATATATATATATATATGGTGGGGGTGTAATAAATCCTAAAGAGCAGAACCAGTAACAGCCTACCTAGGTTTCACCTAAACGTATCTTCAGGGTAATCCCTGCAGATCCGTTTAGGTGAAACCTAGGTAAGTTGTTCCTGGCTCTTTACGATTTATTTTATTTATCCCAGCTCTACTGTGTGTATTGAGCACTTTACGTTTTACCTTTGATACTCGGTTGTTTTTTTGTTTTTTGGGACTAAAAACGATTTATTTTTGCCCTGTTCGGATGTTTCTAGTTCTTTCTTTTTTTCCATTTTTTTCTAAGATAACAGTTTGTTTTAGTATACTTGCAAGTTGAGCTATCCGAGGGGTTTTTACCAACCGAATATTACTGTTAGTATAATATATATATATATATATATATATATATATATATATATATATATATTCATAGCCATGTTAAAATGGGTGGCGAAAATGCTTAATAATTTTAAGGCTTGAAAAATATCAAACACTGGAAATGGCAAAATATTATCAGTAGCTACGAACAAACTGAAAATTTCATTGAAAATTCTAGGTAACTCTGTCCCATGTCTGATAACGGCAAATTAAATATTTCGGCTCGCCATACGAAAAGAGAGATTGTTTTAAAAATCCGTCTCTGATAAGATATGAAGTGTTTAGCTGCTTTGCCAACGAGAACGTATTAAAAAGACAATATGTTAGATCCTGAATTAAATGCAAACCTGATGAGACTGATTAATAGATTTCTTTAAAAAAAAAACATTACAAATTCAGAAACTGATTCCTAAAGTATTTTTAAAGATAGGTTTTCTTCTTTATATTTATTTCGATTTATTAACGAGTTTCCCTGAAAAAAAGAAAATGGGCAAAGCTTTTTTGGCAAGATATCGAGACAATATTCTTGAAAAAACGTGAAATGCTTCTAAAATGTAAATATTCTATTTATGTCTAAAATGATTTTTCTTCTTTTCTTTTCGTGCAAGATATTTTATTTCAGAGTATGCAAAAAATGTCAATTTGTACATAATTCGATTACTTTCGACAAATAATAGTCATTTTCAAGAACAGGAATATTAATTCATGTTTTGGTTGTGTTGATGACCTCCTATTATACCCACTGGAACCACACGCCCGTATTCTTTTTTTTTTTTTTTTTTTTTCAATTAAAATATTAATTGTCGGTGATCTTTAATATAATGAATGACTGATTCTAGTAACGTGGAAGAACACTTTGACCTGGAAGAAGGCATCCAGATACTACAATAAAATAGAGCTGAAAACAAACGGAGACAATAGGCAGCGCACACTGATACTGATACTTAGTAGATACGTTATTAATCACATCAATTTTTGCGGATACTATGCTAATAATTCAATAATATACTAATTATGCATTAGAATTATTTTATACACCTTACCTATGAACACTATTAAGTATGTCCCAAGCTTCATAAATACGTTGGACACTATTGTAAGTAAGGGTAATATGTTAAGTATATACTCATTGGGGATCTTTTTAATTTTTTTGTTTTATTCCCCCACATACATACGCATACGACACGCATTTGTTCATATAGGGACTATTTAGGATTTTCATTGAGTCAATGAAGAATTATGGTGGATGTATAAGGTTGGTGCAAAAATAATGACGTAATAATGTCGTTTTTTGACGTATTTTTAACGTCAAAAAACGACATTATTACGTCATTATTTTTGCACCAACCTAATAGTAAGAAATTCTAGTAAGAATGTGTTGTATTGGTGTTAGGAATATTGTTTGTATGCTTGAGTTAGTGCTTGTGGCTAGCTAAGTTTAAAATCAAGACAGATGAATAGCGTCCTTTTTCCTATCCCCTTTTTAGGCGTTGTGCCACATTTTCTGTAATTTCACAGAAATAAATATTGTAATATGCTAAGTAGTCCACCACTAGCAGTGGTTTACCTACTTCACGGCGCTGGTGGGTATTGTCTTTTGTTGATGTTACAGAGATTACCATTTCATTTTCAACCTCCGTTTTGCTTATTCCTCATTCAGTAACCCTTTCTCGGTTACAACAAACTGTTAGAAAATTCAATACAGCAAATATTAAATATAAATTAAACAGAATTCGTGTTGCAGTGACTTATTTTGCACGGATTAAACGATGTATTATGTCATCTGTTTCCAGAAGATCGAAAGTATGTCAGTTTTGTTTTAAAGCTCCATGTTGACGGAATTTCAAAATTGCAAAAACTGCACAAAATTAAGTATTACTGTATTTGACGGCATATAAGGCGCACATTTTTTTTTTTACTAAAAATATCTTTTAAAATTTCCCTGAGTCTTATATGCTAGATTTTTTATGCAGGTTTAAAATTTGCGATAGTTGGCCGGAATTAGCTACCTGACAACTCCTATTAGCTTTAGAGTACCTTTCACATACATATTGTCATTATTTAAAATCCTATTATGCAGATTAAAAGTTTTATCGTTGATAATATTCATTATATTAATTTCATGAGGTTTAATATTAGTACTTTGTTTCACTAAAATTATATGAATTAAATTCAAATTATATATTTGTAAAATACATTTGTTTCATTAAAATTTTTCTTGTGATAACTTCCGGTTGCATTGGTATGAATACAATCAGAATTTTTATATCATAATTATTTCACTAAGACATTTACAAGACGCATGTTGTACAGATCATATAAAGGATATAATAAAGTTTTTATAGGATCGTGTTCTTTTTTTTTTAGTTTAAATTGTAATGATGGCTTGTTTAACTAAAATAATAGATCATAAATATAGCCTAGACTGTGCCATTTACTAATAATTATACTAATTTCACTAATTACTATTTTTTTCTTGATTTACCCTGCTGAAATTTGGGTGCGTCTTATAAACCCGCAAGTCTTATATGCCGTGAAATACGGTAATTTCAAAATGCGATAAATTTAATTTTCCATGAAATTATTGATATTGCAACACCATTCTTTATTTCCATGTTGCTTTACATTCAAGTCTCAGATTTTGCCAACAGTGACCGGCTCTACGCACAGGTGTGTTAAGAATTTGTAACAATGCCAACAATACACACACACATTGCCCAGATCAACGCACAGACAAGTCAAGATCTTGTAACAGTCACCACCACATATGTACACATAGTCATACGCACAATTCTCATACAGCCAACAATCAACATTACTGACAAGTTTGAAATTTTGTTTTTTTTTTTTCTATTTTATTACATTTTTACATAGACATCTGTTCAAACAACGTCACATAGATTTACTTAAATCACAAAAATTAGTTAAGAGAATATTCAATAATTATTTCCAATAATTACTTTCCAGAAAGCGTCATATAACCAAACAATAATTAGACCAACTAACCTTGTCTCCAGGTGTACGTAATTTAATTGTTAACCCTTTCAAACAATGTTGCTTAACTAAGTGGAATAAGTTTTCTTAACTAAAGCCAACTTAACCAATGCTACAAGAGCTGAAAATGTTTAAAGAATCTTTTTTTTTTCTTTATATGTTTTTTTTAAATCCATTTTCAGAAATCTGCTGAAAGACATCGATAATTTTTTGCTTGATAAAGAATTTTTTTTCTTTCATATTGCATCATTTCAATCTGTCTAAAGTGCATAACAACTTTTTTTTTTATTGGAAAGGGAGTTCACAAAAGAAGCTGAAAAATAAATAAATAACTTGGTTTCTGAATCTTAAGGTTACGAATACATTTTGCGATGTATAGGCATATAGAATAAAAATGTGTATATATTTTGATTAATTAATCTCCAATAATAATGATGCAATTTCCAAAAATATACTTACTTCAATTTTTCGTTTTTTTTTTTTTTTGTTTTTTTTTCTTTATTTGATGACACTTATCCCCAACAATGTCACTAAGATGCAAGGGACTAATGGGAGTGAAAAAGAATGAAAAAAGACTTTAAAAAGAACCGGAAACCCAGTTCTAAACTGTAAACAAGGAATAAACCTCTACTCTTTTTCAAAAGACCAGATAACTAAGAAGTTTTGTATTTTCATAGTCAGAAAAATAAATATAAATTTTATATTTTTTATTTATTAAACGTTTATATTCTGAGTCAGAATAAATAAAAATAAATTATTTTTGAATATTTTTTTTACATTATGTATTTATTAAATATTTTTATTAAAATTTATTTTCATAGCCTGAAAAATAAAATTAAAATATAAAAATGAAATAAAAATATGTTGCGCCAGATGTAGTTTCACCCAACACCGCAAATTGCTACAAAACCAAAAAATAACCTGAAAACTTATGTTCTTAATAGCCTCGTCAGATCAAAACTTTCATAGAGATGTCATGCACATTCAGAAATATCGAAAGTGTCACTTGTATACAACCGCTCTCTAAGATAAATGGTTAAAATAGCTTTGAGCGAGTAAAGCCGGAGGGTCTTATCCAAGACCAGACTTCTTTGAACATTGTGAATTGAATCGCAAAGAATTGTACCAAATAACAGAAAGAGAAGCAACAACTAAAACGGATAGTACATGTAACTCGAAGAGAAAATAATGGCATAATCAAGATGTTGACATCCCACACCACTTCAAATAAAAGTTAGGAAGGAAACTTCCTATCAATAATGGCAAGAGCGATAACAGCTACTGGACTTGAAAAACCTCTTTTGCTGAAAAATTGTTTTAAGAGAAAGATTTGATAATTTTTTTTCAACCAACAGTAGTACTGGGCTGCTCAATCAATGAACCGTCCTGGGTAAGACGTTAAATTACATCCGGCAGCAAGTTTTGAGAATCTTGGAACCACCCCTTAATTGCTAGTGTTCCCAGATCCGCCTTGATCCGGAATGGTAGCACCTTTTAGAGTCCCATCAATGGGCAAATATTTAACCCCAAACTGGGGTTAAAACGCTATGAATGTGTAAAAATATGTTTTAATAACACCAATAGATTTCTGGAAAAAAATTACCAGTAATTTTTGAAAAAAAAAATATTGGGTAATTTTCTTTTTAAGCCCCGCAGTAAGTATCTAATAAAAAAAAAATACGAATAGTTATATTTAGGTGTAAATGTATATGCTTAATTCGAAAATAACAAAGAAATTTTGATAAAATATACCGTTTAGAAGTTATCGACAATAAAAATTCGGACACATTCGCGTTACGGCATGGCAGCCATTACTGGCGTTGTTTGCATACATTCGCTGCTGATTAGATTTGCTAGGAAGATTACTTTATTAACGGACTTTTTACGGTTCTTACTTGACTCAGTTACTGCGCAACTCGGGACTCAATGCGTGTGCAATATCCAAGATTATTCCGCGCCAAATATATGGAAACAACGCCAACAATATTAGGTTGGTGCAAAAATAATGTCGTTTTCTCACGTAGTAACATATGTGAGAAAACGACATTATTTTTTGCACCAACCTAACAGCTGCCACGACACAAATGATTCCGAAATTTTATTGTCGATATCCAAAACGGTAGATTTTATCAAAATCTCTTTGTTATTTTCGAATTAAGCATGTAAATTTACACCTAAATGTAACTATTTATTAAATTTTTATAAGATACTTAGCGCGGGCCTTAAAAAGCAAATTACCTAAAATATTATCAGCAAAATCTTGTTGGTATTAAATAACATATTGATGTTGATATGTCTTAAACAAACTAAACCAAACCAAATCAATCCATGAATGCCAAATGTTTCCTTATAGGGAGACGGCTAGTATAACCATTGCCATTAGCATGTTTTGAGTTCACTACACTGTTGTATGAAACTTACTATCAACCAGTTGAAAGAAGCTTGTTATCATCCTGTTGTTGGTGTCTGATAGATTATGACTAAAAATTTAACTAAGATTGATCCAGAACTAAATTGCTATACATTGAAGGCCGAACTTCAAGCACCGAGGAACTCCCCCCTCCCCCCAAATACTTGTTTACCGAAAATTACTTTCAGCAGACACTCAAGAGCGTATTCTTTGTAAAAATACGCAAGAAATACACAAAAAGCCTAAAGAGCACAATAACATAATAAAGATTTTGATGTTCCACACTATTTCAAATAAAAGGTGAGGAAGACCCCCGCCACCTCATCAATAATGGAAAGAATGATGACGGCTACCGCACTTGGAAAACCTATTTTCCTGAAAAATTGTTTTAGAAGAAAGATTTTAGAAATTTCAACCGAAAGCAGTACTGGCTGTTCGATGAATGAATGTCAAATGTTTCCTTATAAGGAAACGGCCAACACTGCCACTAACATTAGCCCGCTTCAAAGTATTTCCCTTGACAGATCACATATTTATCTGACCTAATTTAAAGGTAACGCTCTTTTGCTTTTATCGGTATGTTTAAATGAAACAGTGTCAGAGATTAGGAGTTCAATCAATTGCTTTAAGAGAAAGATTTTATAAATTTCAACCGACAGCAGTATTATCAAAATCTTGATGGCATTAAATAACACGTTGTGGTTGATATGCCTTAAAACAAACCAAACCAATGAATGCCAAATGTTTCCTTATAGGGAGACGGCTAATATTACCATTATCATTAGCATGCCTTGAGTTCCCGACCCTGTTGCATGAAGCTTACTATCAACCAGTTGAAAGAAGTTTGTTATCACACAAAATTAGTCATAATCTATCGGACACCAAGATTGGTCCAGAAATAAATTAGTATACATTGAAGGCCGAACTTCAAACACAGGTGAACGGTCATAAAAAAATTAAAAAAATTTAAAAAAATAACTTCATTACCAAATATTACTCTACAGCTGGCACTCAAGAGCGTGTTCCTTGCAAAAGCACGCAAGAGATACGCAATAAGGTTAGAGTACGATGATGTGTTTGCCTGCGTACGTGTGAATTTGTCAAGTTAGGATCAAAAGTGTGGTGGCGCCTGTTGAGTTGGCACGTGACTAATTTACCCCTTTAACCTTTGACCTCAAATGTACATTATTAGAGACTAGTGGAGCGGCGAAAACCTGTATTTTCAGTAAAGAAAGACAAATAAAAAAAACTAAAAAAAACTGCGGACATATATACACAGATAGGTGGCCATATATACACAGATAGGCCATGTACCCACCCAAACACCACATACTACGCAAACACACGCCCACGCACGCACACATAGAGGCACAAATTCACACACACACACACACACACATATATTAAAACATAAATTTACAGGTACATGTCTATGAGCATGTATCTGTGTAATTGAACGTTCTTTTGCTTTAAACTTTAAGGAATTTGTCAAGAGACGACAATAAAGAGCGCAAGACACCTGCCCCCTCTCATTCTTTCTCTCCCTCTCTGTCTCATTCTCTCTCCCTCTCTCTCTCATTCTCTCTCCCTCTCTCTCCCCCTCTCTCTCTCTCCTTATCTCCCTCTCTCTTTCTCTCTCTCACATTCTCCCTCCCATTCTCTCTTTCTCACTCTGACATTCCCTCACTCACATTCTTTCTTCCTCTCTCTACCCATCTAACTATAAATCAATCAGTACACAGCCATACACACAAAGATAGATAGACATGCAAACACACACACATATGTATATATGTACCTTGCGAATTAAACCCGTTTACCCTCATAACATATTCCAAATACGGAATTTTGTGCATGTACACGAATAAGCACATACAAACAATGAGACATACGCACATCCACACGCACATATCCATGCATATATATATATATATATATATATATATATATATATATATATATATATATATATATATGATGGACTCTCCCGTCGTTTTCGACGTATGAGTGTCTTTCAGTTCAATTTTTATGTTTATGTGTGTGTCTCTCTGTGTATATATGTATGTATGCATATATCAAACACAAATAAAGAGTTACCTAAGAATAGGAAACAAATGTGGTACTTTCATGAGGATAGAATTTTGAATTCATCTAGCAACACCACTCCAGTCACCACCTTCGCAACCCCATTCTTTATCCTAAGCAAATTTTAGAAACGCCTTGATATTCTCTTCATTTAAAAAAGACAAAAAAAAAAACGACCCGATTCCTTTATTCTTCCATACTTTTTTTCCTTTTTAGCTACTCTATATAAGATGTGTCATTTACGCCAATATTCACTTTGTCGCTTCTTTCCCTCCAGGAGAGACAGTGCTTGGGCATAGAAAGTTGCAAGGATTTTTCACCGTCATATTCGCTGGAGGAATTGCACCTTGCCGCTGACGACCAGCCAAACATAACGACGAAGATAAAATAGAATTTATATCTAAATTTCTATCTCAGAAAAATATTGGAATCTTTTTCCAAAATTAACCCCTGATTATTTTTCTACTATTTATTCAGACATTTGTCTGGAGGTACATTTTCTTTTTAACATCCCAATCGACAGTCGTTTATTTTGAGTGAGTTTACAGAGAGAACCGTCAAAACAAGATGGACGCTGCAAAAGTATTGGCCCTTTTCGTCTTCTTAATGATCGTTCTTCTGACAAAAGAAACAGAAGCTTATGGTGGAAGAGGTGGTAGCGGCGGTGGTGGAGGAGGTGGTGGAGGAGGTGGTGGCAACGGTGGTACTTTCATCTGGGTACCGAATGGAGGTGAATCTGTTCCTGAAGGCAACGGCGGCGGAAATGCTGGAGGCTGGAAATGGATCCCATTTAGACCTGGAGGCGGTGGCGGGGCAAATGGTTGGGGAATTGGAGGTAACTGGGGTGGAGGCAATGGATGGGGTGCAAACGACTGGTGGTGGAACAGACGAGGCGCTGGTGGTTACGATTAAGGTAAGGTTTAATTTCCATTATTCATTCATATTTTTTTCAATTTCAATCAGTTTTCACCCCAGTTCTATCTATCTATCTATCTATCTATCTATCTATCTATCTATCTATCTATCTATGTCGCTTCAAGATCTATCTATCTATCCATCTATCTATCTATCTATCTATTTGAGTATGTTCATATCTATCTATCTATCTATCTATCTATCTATCTATCTGAGTCTGTTCTTATCTATCTATCAATCTATCTCATTCCATTTATCTATCGCATTCAATTTATATATATATATATATATATATTATAGAGAGAGAGAGAGAGAGAAAATATAGATATATATATATATATATATATATATACATATATATATATATATATATATTCCATTCATCTATTTCATTCAATTTATATCTATCTATCTATCTATCTATCTATCTATCTATCTATCTTCTTTTTTAATCGGTTTCCCCCGATGCAAGACGATAAAGCCGCTAAGACACACGGGGTTACTGGGTGTGAATGAATGATGAATTATGAACAGAAACATTTCTAATGAGCAGGGAGAAAAAATACTCAAGAGGACAGAAAATAGCGATTGGCGTTGCATTTAAATTTATGCAGATGAAAGTTGGCTGGAAAGCATGGAGCCGGAAAAGAGTTCCACATGCAAGGAGTGCGAGAAAAGAAACTGTTAGCATAAAACTTACGGCTACATCTATCCATCTCATCTGTAAATTGATGGGATCTCGACGCTAGTCAAAGACAACGCTTAAAATCATAAAGTGTAGGTACTATACCGAAAAGCTAATCCGAACAATTACCATGAAAGTATTTATAGAAAAGACACAGAGAGGCAACCTTGCAGCAGTGGGTAAGTGACTGAATCGAGCCACCAGACCAGGACCAATAATATTGCTGGTTCTTCTTTGGATCTAATCAAGGAGCTCAAGATAAATAGTAGGGGTACCAGACCATATCTGGCAGCAACATTCTAAGCATGGCAAATGATAGACTTATCGATATGTAAGATAGTTTCTCGAGGAGAAAAATTGTCTCGCAAAGCATATAGAACCGACTTTCTTACCAGCTGACCTAGCAATGGATTCGATATAGTCTTTCCAATTCATGTCAGCCGAGAACATTAGCTAAGTAGGCACAACGTGTCACTTTCCTGCAAGTTAGCATCAGCCGTGCTGATTGAAGGCGGAGATGGATCTCTCAGATGATTAATAGAAAGAAGTTTACTTTTGGAGGCGTTAAAATTAATAAGCCATCTTTTGTCCCAGTTAACAAGGGACTTAAGGTCGTTTTAGACATTGGCTCTCTTTTTGACCGTGTCGGATTGATTACCGTTACTATCGAAACAGGAGTAAATGTCTGTGTTGTTAGCGTAGATATCATGTTAAGAGCTGATGTCACCAGGAAGATCATTAATGAAAACTGGGTCTAGTCGAATGACCGTTCAGGATAACTTTCATTTCAGGATTTGATATGAAGGACTATCAGCTCAAAAATATATCCGGGGGCACCGTAACTTTTTAGCTTGTGATGAATACCTGTGAGTCAGACCCTCTCAAAGGCTTTGTAGATGTCCAATGCTACAGTCCGGGCTTCACGGTTTTCATCTAGAGCATGATACATTCTTTCCGCAGTTATCGTTAGTACGTCAGCAGTTGACCTGGGAAAACGAAAACAACATTGCTTGTCTGAGAAAAGGCCCCTCGGTGAGAGATACTGAACCAAATCTCGGAGTTTTCCCAAAAGTGGTGGAAGGCTAATAGGTCGATATTTGGAAAGGTCGGATAGTTCACCAGAGTTCGGAAAAACCGGAACAACAGATGATGATTCCCAGCAGGCAGGAAAGGAGGAGCCCACAAGACATTTAGTATACACTTTAGACAGAATAGGAGACAGTTCGGAAGGACACATCTTAATGGTTATTACAGGGATACCATAGGATCAACATGCTATGTGGTGATCTAGGTTAGAGATGATAACAGAAACCACGAAAGGATATCGTGCTTATCACTCAACAAAGATTCAGTTCTAAATGGGAAGTTAGGTAAAGAGAGTCCAGATATATCAAGAGAAGAGTTCAAGGAGTTACGGGCAAAGGATTCGGCTATATCAGCAGAAGATGATAACATATCAAATTGATTGAAAAGGGAAGGAATAGAGACCTTGTATTTACTTAACCCATTAACTACCATGAGCCCCATTTGTGAATCTGTTAAAATTAAAATCATTATATGGTATTCCTTGAATATATATATATATATATACTGAATATATATCTATCTATCTATCTATCTATATATATATATATATATATATATATATATATATATATATATATATATATATATATATATATATATATATATAAAATCCAGCTTATTTCATCTGATCAATGATCACGAATTTCATTTGATGTCATTTATTTCCTCAGCGTTAGTAAAATATTTAACTCATTACCTGCCATGACCCCCCATTTGTGAATCTGTTAAAATTAAAATATCTACATGTTATCCCTTGTATTTACATTATATATATATATATATATATATTGAATATAGTGTGTGTTAGTCTGTTCACATCTATCTTAGTACATTCACATCTATCTATCTATCTATCTATCTATCTATCTATATATATATATATATATATATATATATCTTAGTACATTCACATCTATCAATATATATATATATATATATATATATATATATATATATATATATATATATATATATATATATATATATATATGATATGAAAATTTCTACAATTTTCGTATTTTGCTTTGATAAAGTCCACATTGGATGAAACGCGTCAGCAACTACCAGTTTTCTTATTGTCATTTTTATTCATATATATATATATATATATATATATATATATATATATATATATATATATATATATATATATATATATATATATATATATGTTAGTGTGTTCGCATATATCTGTCTCGGATTACGCGATGTCTTTCTTTATTATGCAAGTTAATCTTTTCACTATATAAATTATATTTTAAAATAGTTGTTGTTAAAAAATCTCAGTATATACTTAACTTATATTTTCGGAGTAATATATCCTGTCAGTTTCAGCTTATGATATTACTTTTAGAATCATTGATAGTAACTTTTTTTAAGTGACGGTCAGGTTTTTCTGTATACAAATCTAACAAAATGATATAGGTTCCAGAAATATATATCAAAACAATATAACATCTACCTGAATAAATTATTACTTCATTATCTTACATATTATTTCGTTGACATTCTATAACCTCCATTAATCTTCTAAAGCATAGATTCTGTTAACTTTTCCATTGTTTTGAAATTTGTTTTCCATTCTCATAAACATTTCTTTTAATGATAAATCGTTAGTTGTCTTTTGAATTAATATCTGGAATGGTTGAGATTTATTCTATGATTTATGTCTTTGAAATCTTTTATTATGTCTTCGAAATCTTTTTTGATGAGCATTAGTTAGCTTTGCAGAATGTGAGTAGACATTGTATTGTATGAATAAACTCTTAACCTTAAAGTGTCTTTGTTGCGATTTGTACAACTAAAAACGACTAAGAATGTTTAATAAGCAAAAATATGTGGGAAGTAATAAAAAACGCTGCAAGTAATTTTAAAGTCAAAATGGTAGAAAAATTCACAAATGTCTATTATCCAGACACTATAACGTAAAATAAGAAAATAAAATAATTTATAGCATATACATATAGAATATTGTGTTAACCAAATCTGTGTTTCTAAGGCTAATATCTTCTGGATTTATTCATAAATAGGATGATATGTTGCATTTAATTTGTTTCCATAATAAAATCCGTCCCACACCAAAAAAATGATTTGAGAAGTTCAAAATAGTAATAATCAAATTAAGCGGTTTTATAAGCAAGACAATATATGAAGACGCAGGCGTTAAGAATGTAAGCAAAGATACAGATTGTTAAGAACATTGGATAACAACTCGACAACAAATCTAAATTTAAATAGATACAATGAGAGACTCTACGTGAATCAGTCCAAGAAAACTGATTTCGTAAAAGTAATTTTTAACGATGGAGGAAGACGTTAAGTGAATGAACTGCTGAGCTAAAAATTACATCCGTTGAAGAAATAGTCAATTATGACCAAAATGGCAACAGGGGTGATGGGATAATATTTTCTTCTAGCATGCCATGCAGTACAATTGTAGGTCCTTTTTAGTAGATAAATGCAATGAATTTATGTAAATTTTTGAACGTTTTTAAGTATCACACGTCGCAACTGAGTGGCTTTAGGCTAAACAGTATATTCATGCAAGAAATTTCTCTTTCATATTTTGCAAAGCAGACATTGGCCTTGCATGGAGTATTGCTGTCATATATGGTCTGGAGCCCCTTCTGTTTGTCTCAAGGTTTTTGATAAAATCCAGAAACGGATATGCTATGTAATTGGCCCTGATCTGGCATCTCGTCTGCAGTTGCTCTCTCAGAGACGTGCCGTCGCTTCCCTCTGTCTTTTTTACAAATATTTTCATGGTAACTGCTCCGAGGAGCCGCTTTCACTGGCTCCCAGACTTCATGAATTTAAGCGTTCTACTAGGCTGGCATTTCTCTCTCAATGTCGAAACTGTTAAATGTAGCCGTCTCTTCTACTCCAATAGCTTCATGTATCGCACCTCTCGACTGTGAAACTCCCTCCTCTCTTCCTGTTTCCCGGATAGCTATAATCTCCAACTATTCAAATGTAATGTCAATCGACATCACCAGATGACCTGATCTATCCCCTATCCTTCTCTTCATCTTTTCCTCTTTCACTCCTATTTGCTCTAGCTCCAACTCTCTGTAACCCTTTGCGTGCTAGTCGCTTCCCGCCTTGCTTGGGGTGAAACGCTTAAATTGCTTATCTTACTAAAAATAAGTTTTCAAAGACAACAAATGAATAGAAAGGTTCCCGTCCTCTCCAGATATTAATCAAAATGGTGATGATAACGCATATGAAAATGGAAGAAAGTATTCAAGGTCTTTGTGAATCAATACAAACTTTGCCAATTCATGTTAAATCAAAACAATTGAAATATCTTATGAAGATTACGGAATGTCAAATAACGCATAATAACATGTAAGATAATAAAATAATAATTTATTCAGGTAAATATGTGTTATATGCGTTATCTGCCTTCGGGTAGAGGGGAACCCGGACGAGGCTATGCCGAAGGGCTGAGTCTCCTCCGGAGAGGAAGATAGATACCTGATCCCGCGCATGCGGGGTCTACGGGAAATTTTGCATGTGTGTGCGTGTGTGTGCGTGAGAGAGAGAGAGAGAGAGAGAGAGAAGAATATTTCAGGTAAATTTTTAAATACCTTCTCAGTGATCGTTAAATGATTTCAAAACCTGATTCTTTGATTCTACTGCAATTACTTTTGTTTAGAAGGATATATATAGGTTAAAGGATATATACAGGATATATATATTATAGGCTAAAGATATATACAGGATATATATAACATTATAGGCTAACGGATATAGATAGGATATATATTATATTATAGTCTAAAATTGGCATAATATCCCATATAAGGATGGTCAAAGAATTTTTAAAAATTCGGTTATTTAATACCAATTTTATTATGAAAAAGTTGATTTGTAGAATAAATAATGACATAGTGTATTTGTGACCGTCGAAATGAAGAAAGGTGCAAAATAATTCTAAAATCCAAAATATATTTCTTGAAGTTATGAAAAACATTTCACGTGTGTAGGAGTTAGCTTCTCCTGAGGTCCTTAATCCTTCACCAGGGGTTTCTCTCCCATGGCTATAAATACTGGGTGACCCTTTGCCTCGATCTTTTTTTTCCTCAGGCCTTGGGCCTTATACCACCTCGCATATGTGAGCTCTCACAGATACAGCGTTTCCCAAATTCTAGGAACGCGCTAAGAACAATACACGCATGTGCGAACACATGCCACCATTTACACACACCACACAAACTCAATGTAACTCCCCATGTGCTTGTAACCTTTTGTAATATATATATTTGTTTGTATATAATTATCGGCCTTGTTTTTTTTTCTTTGGACATAATTAAAGTCCAACATTCTCATGTAGCAGGAAATTTTAACCCACGTGTGTTCTTTATATCGTCAGCGCCGCGGTCCCCTACATAATGGTGACCCCGACGTGATCTGAACACGCAACCTTCTGCTAAAACACACACACATATATATATATATATATATATATATATATATATATATATATATATATGCATGTATGTGCGTGCGTGCGTGCGTGCGTGCGTGTGTTTGTGAGAGAGAGAGAGAGAGAGGGACACAGCGAGATAGAGAGATAAACATTTCAGGTAAAATTTGAACATTTCTTCTCAGACATCGTTAAATTATTCGAAAACATGGTTCGTTGGTTCTTGTAAAATGTTTTTTATCCTTTTAAAAGTTTTGGAAAGACTTTTATTTTTATTTTATTCTACATTTGCAAAAAAATAATTATGCTTATACCTCTACCATTCTATAACGTGCTATCCATTTATTTATTTTTTTTTTTTACTCTTTCTCATTGATATCGCTAATTCATGAAGAAAAGAAATCATGTCGAAAATATCATTCCGATATTATAAAACAATCTTTAAAACATATTTTACATTTTTTTAATTGAAATAAACAGAATAATTTTATATTAAAAACAAATCTTTAACAAGTTGTTCTGGTTGTAATGCCAATTTATTGATAAAAATTGTAAGAGTTATCTCCCTTGAACTCCAGAAAATTTTACCTCCCTTTGCAAATATAGCGCTTATATTTATTTATATTTCTCGTGTTTGTTAATTTTTTGTTTATTTGTTCTTTTATTTGTAAATAATAAAACCGGGCGAAATTTAAAAAAATAAAATAAGAAGGGCTTCTGAGGCTTATATGGATTTATTTGTCTCTGTATCATATATAAGGACATTGATCTATAATCCATATTTAATCCGTGTTTTTTT
>OZ010605.1:24329873-24394873 GCA_963932145.1 Acanthosepion lycidas
ATCTTTGCATATATATTAGGTTGGTGCAAAAATAATGACGTAATAATGTCGTTTTTTACGTTAAAAAATACGTCAAAAAACGACATTATTACGTCATTATTTTTGCGCCAACCTAATATCATACAAAGTGTCATTAATAAAACGTCATGTATCGAGTCCCGATAAAAATAAATAAAATTAAAAAAAATATATATATATGAAGAAAAATAAAAGGAATACAAATTAAAATAAGGTATGTGCGCTTTTCTTTAAAATCCTTTCCTCCCCCTCTCTCTATCTCTCTCTCCCTTTCCTTTTCTCTCCCTCTCTCTCTCTCTCCTCCTCTCTTTCTTCTCTCTCGACTTATCTCTCTCTCTCAACTTCTATCTCTCTCTTAACTTCTCTTTCTATACGTTTTTCAACCATCAAATAAAAGGAAGTAGAAAAGACTGAACCCAGCCAAAACACCGGAAGTTTGCAGTGTAACACTATTTGGCTTGCTAACAAAAGAAAGAAGAAAAAAAAAAAGAAAGGCAAGAATTAAAGTTAGGTGATAAGAAGACATCACGAATCCATATAGCGGGTTGGGAAGTAGACGCAGTCCTGTATTCAGCAACCATATATAAAATATTGTTATCATTTTTTAACACATTTGAACTTTTCGAGTTAATATTTTATTTTCTTTTACATATACTTGTGCGATATCGCCCTTATTCGAACTCGACTTGCATTACGGCCCGACGACTGATTGATTTCGTCTGCCTAAGGTCAATTCACAACGTGGGTAGGTTAGACTGGAAATCAAAGCAGTTACTTCGGTAACCAGACGTTGGAAGCCAGCTGGGAACGACAAGGCTGATACCAAATCTAACCAGATTCCCATTCGAATCACCAAAAGGTTAGAACGTCACAGTTGGTGCCGCGACCACTACCAAGCCAGTTGGTCGTCACAGGACAGCACAGCACGACGGACGCAGCTAGGCAGACGTCACATTTGGCGCAGCGACACCGGGAGGACGTCACAGCAGGAAGAGAGTCTACTTATTTGTGATTGAAAAATACCAACAATCAGGGAGTCTCTACGCATAACTTACGTTACAAAAAATGAAAAGAAAAGAACGCCGGAAAATAAAATAATTTGGGTCAATCAAAAAAATTAACACAAAGAGATTTTTAATGTTAGCCGAAACCAATGTTCGCGCCAAACTTTCGAGCCTGGTCAAAAGGATATAAACCTGGCACGTTTGAGTTACAGGCAGAAGGGACGAGGAGAGGACGGAACAAAAGAACGCTACCGCGTAGAAATCAACCATCCGAAACGCGTGAAGAAGCAGTTATGGGGTCATTTGTTACTGATATTTCCATCCTACTCAGGGACCCGAAAAACATAATAGATTGACATTGATCTAATTTCTGAGATTACTACTATCCTACTCATAGTCTGTCTTCAAACTACGGAAACGGACATTTCTTCAGACTGCTACCGATATCCGCCTTATTAACGAAATTTTTGCTACGCCGAATACCAAACGACACACTCGAAAGAAAATAAATAAAAAATATATTATTTATTTTAAACCCCTGGGTAGGTTCGTTTTATTCCAAAGTTTCCTATAAAATAATTATCCCACTACCTATTCACACTGGTGAACTTCTGATTTGAACACAATTGTCATAGTCCTTTCATATAAAAAAAGGAGCTACTTTTCATTTTATAGTCTCTATAATATCTCTTTTCTCTCACGGCCCGGCGAAAGATTATGGAAAAGAATAAAAAGTCACAAGAAGTATGTTTAATAACAAGAGACTCAGTCATGGAATTCATTCAAGCAATAGAATACTAATTAAAATGTCAATGATATTTTATAGAGAATAGTTGAAAAGAACATTTCCGGTAATATGGTAAACGATTTAAACAATATTGCAGTTTTACTTTGCAATTGATTTTTAAATAAAACTCTGGGATATTGTTTAATATATTTTGCACGTTTTCCGAAATGATTGTGTAACTATTTGTGATATGAACACTAATGGTATGGCCCAATTCTCATAAACATGTTAGACACTATTGTAAGTGGGAGTAATATGCTGTCTAAGTAGTCCACCACTAGCAGTGGTTTACCTACTTCACGCCGCTGGTGAGTATTGTATTTTGTTGAAATTATTATAAAGATTACCATTTCATTTCCCAAGTTACGTTTTGGTTATTCCTCATTCAGCAACACTTTCGAGGTTACTACACTATTCTATGTACAAATTTTACACGTGCCGATTTTTTTTATTTCATTGAAATTGTTTGAATTAATTCCATGGCGCATTTAAGATAAATGCTTTAAAAAAAAAGAAGCGAATTGATATGAAATACTGCTAGTTGTTAAACAATTGATCAAAAGACAAAAAAGAAAGATTTGATGTATAGTAAAAGGTTTTCAATGTGAGTAATAGATACATATTACTTGATAGGCGGTAAAAAGAAACGAGTAGACGAACGCCTCTCTTTATAAATCCATTAACAAAAGACAATCATAAGAGTCGTAAATTCAAACTTTCAAATTTTTACAAATGGCCAGTGAGTTTTATGTTTCTACTTGTATTTTAATTTTATTTAGAATCTGCGTCAAGTTATCACAATTCCTAATCGTCTTTTTCTTGGTAGGAAAATACATCTCATTTTGATGACCATATTAGGTATAATTATATAATACCTCTCTCTTTGATCTGCAAAATTCATTGTCAGAAATCTTACAAATTTTTACATAAAGTTTTCCATTTCTTATGTTAATATTTTGTCCTTCCGTTTCGTAAAGCCGATAAAAACCAACCACAACCGATAAAGATATGATTTTCTGAAATATTTCAATTAAAAAATAAATAACAAAGATGGGAAACCGCGTCATTTTAGAATTTCGAACACACTCAAATGATGATTTTATTTACTAATCAACAATGACTAGCTTGCCAATCAAAGAAAGATTCAAACAATTCCTTGCCTAAAATAGCGACGCCATTTGTCATGTCATGGTGAGAATGGCGATTGTTTAATACCAAACAGGACACTTCAAGGTCGAGTGGTGAGAGACATTTGCGAGATGAACGGCGAAAAACAACACCGTTAAAAAGCTATAAATGGCCATAGATGGCATAAAAATATTTATGTATATAATTAAACCTTTTAATACATTTAAAAATAAAATATATTAAAATGATTAAATATAGATTAAGGTACTTTTTGGAAGTAGATTATGACGTATTTATTTTTGTACAAACTACTTCGTGTATAAAACCCGCTATTCTTTTAGGGCAAAGAAACCTCCGTTTTTAACACACATTATTTATTGATGTATTTTTTTTCAGACTAAATCATCAATAATTATATTAGCGACTCTATGGTGTGAGGTAACGTCTAACAAGCTAGCGTGGTTGATCATAACCTCTGAGTAATTAGTCCGATCTGCCCAGTGTTCAATCCTTGTGACAAACTAAGCTCGTCTTACTAAAATAGCAACAATTAAGCTACAAGGCACTTTGTTTCATGGAACATAATAAATATATAAGAAATCCGTTTACCCCACTTTTTCTGTCGGGACACTCGCTAAATGGCGTTTTATTTCTACTTTTTTTTTCTGGAATCAACTCTCTAGTTTAAAATCACACAGATCAATTAAATAAAGTACTTCTTTGAAAAGTAAAGACGAAAGAGTAATTTATAGGTGTACAGGGTGCGATGAATAAATTGTCTAAATTACGCAAAAAAAATGAAAATAACACTGACATCCCGTTTGAAGATCTATTAGCTTGGTGCAAAAATAATGACGTAATAATGTCGTTTTTTGACGTTAAAAATAGGTCAAAAAACGACATTATTACGTCGTTATTTTTGCACCAACCTAATATTTACAAAAATTACTCAAAACTATCTTAAAATTCTGAAGAATAAATTTATTCAATAAAATCGCCATTGGCTTCAACCGCAGCCTCCATACAACTTCGGAATTTCCTGGAACTCTACTGAACGGTCTTCTTGTTTAAGTTGGTGAATGCTGCCACCAACCCTGTCTTCAGTTCATCTTTGGTGTTACAAAGACTTTTGTTGCTCTCACGCTCAACTGCGCCCCACACATAATAATCAAGGGTGTGGTATTCTGGGTAGTGAGGTGGCCTGATATAAGGCGCCCCAGAAATTGTCTGACAGCCAAGACTGAGTTCTACTGTTTGTGTGGCATGGTGCAGAGTCCTGTTGCCAGACATCGGATCTTTCAGCAGCCACCCACTTGATCCAGAGCAGCACCACCTTCTCAAGGCACCTGATGAAGGCCTCCGTTTTGAGACTGAGGCCATAACAAACAAATTCGGGATTTCTTTTGGTATCAGAACGATCAGAGTGAGTTTTCAGAGCTACCATACCTTCGTAATCACTATCAGACTCATACAACTCTTTTCGAATCCTCTGTACTGTCCTTAGTTTGACACCAAAACCCCGAAATATTCGTATTGGGGCTTCTGGCGTGAATGCCAGGTAGTACAGCATGCCGTATCCAAATCTTTGGCGGAGTGAATTGCGCCATGTTCCTTCTTTTCTCGCAGGTGCTGCCCAACTGACCTTACTATGCTGCATATTCAGTGTAAGCGGAATGTATCTAATCAAACGAAAAATTCATACCGAGACTATGTTGAGAATTCTAATTAATTCAAATGAAGTGACGGGACGTCCTGTTATCGAATGGCTATCTATGGTTTTCTTCCTTATCGACTACTGCGTTTAGAATGGATGTGCGAACGTAATAGTAAGCATATGAATAAAATTTTTATTTTACTTTTTTGGGCCAGCCAGTTGTGCATCTTCTACACCTTCAAAGATATAAATATTGATTTAAAATATAAAATGTTGATTTTCGATATGTATGTAGTGTAAGCAAGGAGATATTCTTTTGCAGTATTTCAAAATCTATGTTCTTAGAGTTTCTGTGACCTTTCTAGAAAAGTAGGAATTTTTGTGACTAGGTGACTATTTTTGTAGAAAAAAATGATGAAAACAAGACAGACACAATTAGTTTCATTGATCAGAATTATACAATTACAAAAGAAATTTATATAAAATATTTTTGTTGTTGATTTCTGGGGCACCTTCTGTTTACCTCGGAGTTTTTGACAAGATCCAGAGATGGATATGTAATATAATTGGCCCTGATCTGGCATCTCGTCTACAGTCACTCTCTCACAGACGCGCCGTCGCCTCTCTCTCTCTTTTCTACAAATACTTTCATGTTAATTGCTCCGCTGAGCTGCTTTCACTGGTACCCAGACTCCATGAATCCAAGCGCACTACGAGGCTGGCATCACACACTCACCCTTACACTGTAGAAACTTTCAAATGTGGACGTCTCTTCTACTCCAATAGCTTCATACCTCGCACCTCTCGCCTGTGGAACAGCCTCCCCAATTACTGTTTGAGAGCTATAATATCCAACTATTCAAATGTAATGTCAATCGACATCTCCAGTTACCTTGATCTATCCACTACCCCTCTCCTCATCCTTTCTTCTATCACTCCTATCTGCTCACGCTCCAAATCTTCTGCATCCCCCTGCATCCTAGTGGCTTCACGGCTTGCTCGGGGCGTAATTCTTTAAAAAAATGGTATCTATCGATGAGTATAGTTGAATGTTTTCACGAACTGGTGCTTGAATTCTCCTCTGCATTGCGTTTTAAACAATCATAATCGAAAGCGTGCGATTATTCAATTCTGGTCTTTATTTCAAGGGACTGCCGACTGTCATGTATCTTTGAAGATCTTCAAAAAACTATCAACATACAAGGGTCTTAAGTGGAAATCTCAAAAATGTGGCACATGAGGACACCAATTATTCCAGTTGTAGTTGGATCCCTCGGATTGATTGGAAAAAGTTCCTCGAAACTCATTGAAGGGCAGAGAGTTCAACCGTCAAGCCGAAACGGCTCGATTCAATTCTATATTTACTTGAAACGAGGGAAAGATGTGGCACAAGGTCGAGTTTTACGTGGGTTTTCCAAGCCCGTAGGCTCGGCCAAAAAATGCCGTAGAACCCATATAAACGGGATCGGGTTTGTCAACCTCCCCGAATGAGACTCTGCCCTTTGGCGGAGCCTCGTCCGGCTTCCTCTCTGCACAGAGGCAGAGAGTTCGACCGTGAAGCCGAGAAGCTCGGTTTGATTCGTCCCTCTCTCTTGAGAGGCGTAATATACATATTGTTAGGAAGAGTTCATTCGGTAGTTATAGGTAAGTACCCATGACAAGGCAACTAAGAGTTGGCATCCGATATCTAATGGAACACAAATCGAAGACGTCAAAAGGAAATAAATTTAAGGAAAATAAGCTGGGAAATCTGTCCCGGCTTTCCTGCATCTGAGAGGTTGAGGTTAAAACATTGGGGTGAGGTTAAAAAAATTGCGACAAAACGCGAGTAAAAAACTGCAAGATTAGAGCGAACAAACTCTCTCTTTTAGGTGCGTACGAATAAAGAAAAAAACTCCTCTTCGATGTGTAATAATAAAAGAAAGTGTTTATTTACATATACAGAAAGAAAGAGTAAAGGGATAAAGACAATTAAAAATGAAAGAAAGGGAAAAGAGAAAATGCCCTTTAAGGGAAAAGAGAAAATGTCCTTTAAGGGAAGAGAAAATGTTCATTACAGAAAAAAAAAGTTGACTTAAAATATTTCTCTGAGCGCCTGAGAGGTTCTTTAAGCGAGTAGAATTTTATTAAGGTTTAGAAACACTCAAAGTTCTTGTAGAATAAGAAAATTGTTGGTAGATATAGGGATCTTGCAGTTGAGTGAGTTCAGTGGTCTCGTCAGAAGGTGTGGTGAAGGGATGCAGCTTTGAATTGGTCTTGAATTGTGGGCCGACGTTCGTTCTTGACAGCCCTTTAGTAGGTAGTTCTTTGGCTGAAAGTGGTTCTGAAGTTGACTGGTGCTTCCTATCGTCAACCTCGCAGACGGTGGTCGAAATTCTCACTGCCAAATAGGCAAAGATTCGTCAAATTTATGAAGATTTGGTAAGCTCCGATGGAACGGGGACTTTCTCCTCCAAAATCGTTGTACAAATTTCCTGGCCCCTCTATTAGTCAGAAAACACATTCTTATCTCTGATAAGAATCAGGAATGTGAGAGCCGGGTTTCAAAGTAATGAAAACAAGTTGCAGTGAACAAGCTGTGAGGTTTCCCCCAGACTGTAAAGCCCCATAGAAAGAATAAGAGCAGTGGAATACCTTTTTATATTTTCCAGCTCTCTCGTTAGTCAGAAAATATATTCTTATCTCTTTAGCCAAACGCCAAACATCTGTCTCGGTAGAAGAAAAATTGCCTTCTATAGATATAAACTTTTTTTTAAAGATACCATGACATTTTACAGAGAACTTGGTAAGAGTAACATTAAAGTTGATAAAACAACAACATATCATTCAATAGAAAACAACTGGGATGAACTTGTAATATTTAACAAACGTTGGATAGGTGATCTAGAATCTATGATTATTGATGTTGAAACACAAGATTGGTTAGACATCACTGCAGAGGAAGATAGATCAGCTCTAGCAAATTCCCAGAAGTGGAAATCTCCTGGGATAGTTCCCAATTTTTGGTTTCACTCTCTACCAAGTTTCCATAATCTACTGGCGATATCTACCCCAAGAATATGAATAATCTTTTGGCATCACCCTTCTGGTTAAGTGAAGGCTTAACTTAGCTGCTTTTCAAAACTACAGAGAGAGCGAACCCCTAAATTACAGGCCTACCGCATGCCAAACCACTTCCTACACAATTCTGGCATCAATAAAGACAAACAGAGCCTTCTTATTCCTGGAAGAAAATTTTATTTTATCCTGAAGAACAAAAGAAATGGAAAAAGGGTTATATGGTTTCAAGGATCAACTCCTGATTAAGAAGATATTGGAAAACTACTAGAATACATGTAGAAACCTTTTCACTTTTTGGACAGTGACCCCCATGACTGGATCGTTAAAGCCCTATAGATTTGATGTAATGAATAAGCTTAGACCTGTATTTCCCCTCACAGGAATATGATTGGCTGGTGTCAGCCATAAATACAGGCTGATGTAGAGGTACAGGTCGACGCCCATTGGACTACGCCATTGGCTATCCTATTGGTCTAAGCCTATTGCCTACATCTATTGACTGCGACTACGACGAGTACCAATTCCATTAGTGCTACCTGTTAGATTGTTCTACTCGGTTACTCGGTTTAGCTACTTCGATCAAATATATCCCTTTCCTGGACATATCAAGATTAAATGACAATTCACAGAAAATAATTGAATTTAATAAGACCAGTATGCATGCATTGAAGATATCCGTCATATTTTACCACACAAACGGAGATATTAAAATAAATCACATAGGTATCAACCGCGGGATATACAAAGGGGATTCACTCTCACCATTACTCTTCTGTCTTGCTCTTTTACTCTCTATCCAAATTGCCCAACGGTTTAAACTGGGGTATAAAATCTACAAACATAACATTAACCATTTCTTCTACATAGATGACCTCAAGTTATATGCAAAAATGCAAACGATCTCAAATCACTACTGGATATAGCAAAGGATTTCTGTGATGATATAATAATGGACAAGTGTGTCAAGGCAGCGTTTAAAGCAAGACAATTTTATCGAAAATGTTAATATAGTTCCAGACGTCAACACCTCCATCAGGAACCTAAAAAAAGTTTCCAAATACTTAGGTATTCAAGAAGGAAATGACATACAGCACTAAAAAATGAAAGAAAATAAAAGAATATGGTATAGTGAATTTGCTACTTCAGTCAGAACTGAATTTGCTGAATCTAATAAACGCAATAACTCCGCTGATAATACCGGTTGTTACGTAGAGCTTTGGTGGAGCTTTAGTGATATAGTAGGCATTGATCCCAAAATGCGTATGCTACTAACTAAACATAATATGTCACTTCTCAAAACAATGAATATGTATAAATTCACATTCAAATGTTTAAGTTTTATTAAAATTAGAATCATCGCTTTTTAAAACAATAAAAATTTTCGAAGAGTGACAGTAGCAAAAATAATAATGGTGCCAAGAGAAAAAAATGTTGTTTTGAAACATCGTGTTCTTACGACCACGAAGATTAAAGATTGACCAATTTTTAATTTAAAACTGCTAAATATATACAGTGTAACCGGGATATAAGAGAGTTGTCGGGACCGGAGAAGAAGTCTCTTATATCCGGGTTTCTCTTATATCCGAGTTTGGTCTATTTTGTTTAGGTAAGTATGGCTCTAATTTGGGACCAGATAAAATCTCTCTTATATCCGGGTTTCTCTTATATCAGGGTCTCTTATATCAGGGTTACACTGTATTAGAAAATATTTTGATATCTTAGCTTCTTTGTTTATAGTCTGATTTTCAGCAAGGATCCTCAATCTATCTTTTGAGTACTAGAAATAATGACCATTGTTCTCAGAACTGAATTCTACAATCAGACGATTATTTTACCAATGCCAATATCATTGTTCAACCCTCATTCAGGCCAGGTAAAACGTAAGAGGCATAGAATGTGAGCACAAGTAAAACAAACAATAGAAAACCTTGGAGGGTACAGGTATTATATATTGGTTTAAAATGACTCCATTTAGTAAGTCAGAGAATAAAAACATATATGTATTCAATACTTTAAAAATAGAGAAACTTACTCCAACTATACAAATAAGTACAACAGTAATTTATGACGCTCTATAATATGTATACCCACATTAGAAGTAGTAGAAAGCGGCTTTGTGTTTCAGTTATTAAATCTAATATTGTTTTCATTTGTTGTATAGACATCATATCTGTATTTTATGTTGTCAGTATGCATTTATTATTAAATTCTTCTTCTTTTTACCTTGGATGCGAAAACATCACGTGTAAACCCTATGGTACCTGCGTTTATGTTTAATTCTTGAAATATTAACGTAATTAAAGTGTGTATTAAAAATCAAATTCCTTGTGCATTTTAATTGCATTATTAATATAACGAATGCTTGAAGTGAATGTAAAGAATGACATTTATGAACTGAAGAATCTTCCGTTGGAATGACCCATTATTTTTTTAGTATCCAACAGAAATAAAAAAGAGATCTTAATTTTGATTTTAAAAATGTGACCTTATTAAATATATTAATAGCACAACCTAGTAAGGAGAAATTATAGATATACAAAAATACCCACCAAACACACTTCCTAATATCACCAATATTTTTATAACCTATACTTAAAGAATGTATGATTTAAATATACGTAGGTAATAAGTGTTGGTCATATTTATCATGTATACCTGGCCACTCGTATTCGCGGATGCCTGTCTACTAGGGCGGCTAGTCAATCCCACTTGCAGACTCTTGCTCAGGCGTATTTGTATTTATACAACACCCACAGTGCCCACCCGTGAGTTTATACTGCAACTATGCTGAGCAGACCATAGTAACAGTTCTGGGAAAGAGCGTGTTATCTGGCGAAAAACGCACAGAGCCCACCTGTGGTTTATATTGCAACTGTGCTGAGCAGATCTTAGTTACAGTTTCTGTTAAAGGGCGTTTTATCTAGCGTGATCAACAATTCGAACAAGGCCAGCACGCTCAATCCCTTGGTCAAGATGACTTCGTGCTAGCACAGCTATCGTCGGACCCCAAGGGATCCGTCTACCCAATTTCACTCACAAGGTTTGGGTCAACCCGTGGTAAGGTTTTCAGGCACTTTCCAAAGGTGCCGCACGCTGGGATCGACTCCTCCTGTCCGATAACAGCAAGAAGTCTCCTTCCTGACAGATTGACCAAGGTGAGATTCGAATCCGGGTCTCATGGTCAGAGTGCGAACGTTCTAACCACTCGGCCACATTATGCAATTAAAATGTATAGTTATGCATTTCTCCTAGACACCATAGACAGATAGATCACTAGTCACCATCTACTTAGCCTATGAGCTGAGTCGGGTCCCGTGTAACGGTTAACGTCAAGCGATTTTGACTTCAGATATTGCAAATAAACTATCTGACATTCATAAAAAAAAAGTAGGTGCCATGTTCGGGTTGATGGTCAATTTTCCCGCCACTTTGAATTAAAGATGGCCGCTATTGGGGAGGACTTACTTTCGTGACAATAACTTCTCTCTGTATTGACCAATTTCAATAAACTTGGTATCATTTTGTAAGACTATAATTAGTCTATCAAGAAAATGTATTATAAATAAAAATAATGTAATTAATTATATCATTAATGCAAGAAAATATCAATTTTTAATGAGAAATGCAAAAAAAAAATATTTTTTTTTATTTCATTTGCATCGGAATTTATGCACACATGCAAAAAAAAAAACTGATTTTCATTAAGTAAAGCGCCAGTTCTTTCTTCTTCCACAGTTGCAATACCCTTGACTGAACGCATAAAGAGTGAATATGCTAAAATTGACGGCAATGTGGTGCTATTGCATCGAGTTCACGTGAATCTTGCAAAGCACATCCACCTTTTCATCAGAAATGACGGAAATCATATTGAAAATGTTATTTGTTAATATTCCAATTCAATAAAATGTTGTTGAAAATTTAATTTCTTGAAAATAGGCATTATTGCCTAAGTGTCTAAAGACACAACCTGTATAATGATTAAAAAAAAAAGCTACACCGGTTTATTAGCTCACTTTCATCAGCTCAAAAATCGAGGACAAAATGATGGTTACAGTGACTAAAAATATACAGCCCCAATGTTATATACAAAAAATATAACATTAAAGAGTAAATACATTTAAGTCCACCAAATACTTCTGCTTACACAGAGAGGGCTGGTAGGACTTAATGCATATTGATTCCAAAACCTTCAACTGATAATCGGTATTAGAATTACTCAGCACTAAAAACGCCACTGATTTTTAATCAAATGTTCAGTTGAACCTAATACGTTAGCATACCTATGTAAATTGTTTACCTTTCAATTTCGAATATTTGGTAGACCGCGTTGACCTCCAAACTTTGAACTGTACTCACAGATGCATCACAATTGAATGAATGCATAAAGAGCGAATGTACTAAAATTGACGGCAATGTGGTGTTATTGCATCGAGTTCACGTGAATCTTGCAAAGCACATCCAACTCTTCATCAGAAATTACAGAAATCATATTGGAAATGTTATTTGTTAATATTCCAATACAATAAAATGTTGCTGAAAATTTAATTTCTTGAAAATGTTTGCTTATATGTCGATACTTTAGAGGCACATGCTGCATAATGGCTGGCATAAAATATGTTTCTATGATTCTAACACTTTCCAAACTATTCTAGTGATGGTGATTGGCTTGTCCTCTACCTTCGGCGTTAAAGCATCATAATAAATGACTGATGGTCATTGAGTTATGTGTTTTATTTCTTGTGACAATTCACTGCACTTCAAACGCCTAACTCAGTTTGGGTCTGTTCAGACAAATGTTGTTTCAGTTCCTTCATTTTCTCGAAATCTGAAAGTAGCTTTATCCGTTTTGAGGCCCGACTATAAAATGGTTCATAACTGCCGATATCTCAATCATTTTATCAACCATTAAAACATCTGAAACAAAAGGTACAGCTGAATAATAATAATAATAATAATAATAATAATTTCTTATTGACATAAGTCACTGCAGATTATAGTGTATCGTTGAAGATCTTGAAAAAAGATTTTTAAAAAACGTGGCACATGAGTACATTAATAATTCCATTTGTAGCTGGAACCGTCGGATTGATTGGAAAAGTTTCCAATAGATTCAGTGAAAGGATTCCTGGAAGTCCATGCCTTAATGAAATGCCAAAAAAAATGTTCTCAAGAGTACAGCCCACACTATACGAAGGGCTTTATCTAAGTAAAATATGTGTGAATTTGTTTTTCGAAAATGCTCAGGGGAAAATGTCATGATGCCATTTCTGACCTTAGGTCTTTGGTCGGAAGGAAACGTGTATACAAAAGAACCCTGAGGAAAAAAAAAAAAAAAATAATAATAATAATAATAATAATAATAATAATAATAATGAGGTTGCACGATGTTGGCACCCACTGAATATAAAACCCGACATGACAGAGTGGGCCAATATCTGCACTGGAAAATCTGAAACTTCTACGGGAAGGAAACTGAAAGAAACTGGTACCAACACCACCCAGACCCGGTTACGGAGATAGGACCTGTTACAATTCTATGGGACTACACAATTCACACTGACAGAACAATCAAGGCCAACCGCCCAGATATTGTTATTAAAGACCACAAACAAAAACGGTGCCTCCTTATTGATATGGCAGTCCCTGCTGACTGCAATGTATCTTTGAAGATATTCAAAAAGCTGTCAAAATACAAGGACCTTGAAATAGAGGTCTCGAAAATGTGGCATATGGGAACATCAACAATCCCTGTTGTAGTTGGAGCCCTAGGACTGGTTGGAAAAGATTGCAGTAGACTAATTACAGGCATTCTTGGAAGCCCATGCCTCAAGGAGATACAAAAAATTGTTCTGACAAGTACAGCCCACACTTTACGAAGGGCTTTATCCATGTAATTATTTTATTTTATTTTTGTCAGTGAAAAGTGTCATGATGCCATTTCTAACCTTAGGTCCCTGGGTGGGACCCGGAAAGAAATGTGTAAACGCCAGAAAGCAAAGAAAATAAAAATAATAATAATAAAAACAATCAAAGCTAACCGGCTTGACATTGTTATTAGCGACCGAAAACAAAAAAAGTGCCTCCGCATTGATATTGCAGTCCCTGCAGACTGCAATGCATCTTTGAAGATCTTCAAAAAGCTATAAAATTACAAGGATCTCGAAATCGAAATACCAAAAATGTGGTACATGGGAACATCAACAATCCCTGTTGTAGTTGGAGCTCTCTAATTGATTGAAAAAGATTCCAGTAGATTAATTGAAGGAATTCCTGGAAGTCCATGCGTTAATGTAATACCAAAAAAATGTTCTCACAAGTACAGCCCACACTATACGAAGGGCTTTATCTATGTAAATTATGCTTATGTTTTTTTGTTTTGTTTTTTTAATTGGTCAGAAGAAAATGTCATGATGCCATTTCTAACCTTAGGTCTCTGGGCGAGACCCGAAAAGAAATGTGTACACACCAGAAATCAAAGGAAATATAATAATAATAATAATAATAATAATAATAATAATAATAATAATAATAATAATAATAAAAGAAATACCACTAAACGTGCAGTGTCCAAAAGAAGTAAATTATAAAGTTGTGGGTCAAGACCAAACTAATCCCTAATATCAAATGTTTTATAATCTCAGACTGAACAGTTTATTGTTTCTGCTCAAGACCAGTAGATTAAAACCATTTGCAACCAAAAGATCTTCAACGACAACACCAGTCAAAAGAAACTATAGACCATCTTGTCTCTGGGTAGTCGGAATTGGTCAAGACATAATAGTGTCCTGGGTATGACGATAAACTACATCCAAAAGCAAAGCCCCTGATCAGGAGGTATTGAGGAGCGTGGAACCACCTCTTAATTGTTGGTGTTCCCAGGTCCACCTGACTGGGGTTAGTAGTACCTGTTAGAAGAAAAGTACTATGAATTAAAAGAAAAATTCTTCTATAGGGCCTAAGAACCATAGTTTGGACCCGATTCTACAGGATACAAAGCAAAAAGCATAACATACACAAATAATAATAATAATAATAATAATAATGTGAAACTTTTAGGTGTGTACCGTAAGTAAACTTTGAAATAAATATTCATAAAAAAATTGAAGTTACTCTTGATACATCTTAATACTACAAAACTCGCTGATTAATTTATTTTATAATCCTGATCATTGTAAACAACATTCCTGTAGTAGACTGCCATTGCAAGTTGTTGAGAAAGGTTTTCTTTAATGGCTACAAAGACTCGAATTCTGACCTTTGAGAAGATTTGCAGGAAGTCGTTGTCTCTTTTTTGTTTTTGCACAAAAGGTTAGCCATGTTATAAATCATGATAGATCATTTTCATTGATCGGGGTCCATTAGATGTCTTGGATTGTATGTCATGAGATAAGGTTTATAGTGATATGATGATGTCACGTAGTCACTGTAAATCACTTTGTCTATTATATCATTGGGAAAACCGGGGTGACAACATTGTCCATTAAATACCTTGCTTTACAAACAATAATAATAATAGTGATGGTGGTGGTGGTAAAACAATAGATAGAGTAGTTGTTGCTGAAAGAGCAACAATAATTTGAAATCCTTACACAAGTTTAAAAGAAATACATTAGCCATAATTTTTGAAATGATGAAGTATTATTTTGTTCTTATTGTTTTGTTTTTGGTTTGTATAATACGAGTTGACACCGGGGTATCAAATTTAAAGATACAACATGTTTTTTGTATCAGGAAATGCAAAGAGATGAGATGTCATGCCATAGAGAAGACAAACATGTGTGGTGATAGAATAGAGAGAAATCTACGTAGAATGTGATAAGTACCCAGGAATATGAATTTTGGGCTAGTCAGTTATTTAGAGCTACCAGTAATTTCTTCCACATATTTGTTTGCTCCTTTTGATATCATTATAGCCCTACAGAAGGTGCTTATCGCCCTTTGGTTGAGATAAGTCACATGACGGCCGCTTAGTGACGTCACTTCATACAGTGACGTGAGTGACCATTCATTTTTATCTTTTTTTATGTGCCATGCCCTTTCAGAACGTAGACGATCATGGCTCTCCACCTACCTCAAAACCTTGCAGCTCTCAGCAAGTTCCTTCCCTCAGCTTCCTCACCCAGACCACGTTCTGTTATCCATCTGCTCAAGCTCGTCAGGTATGTCACGCCGCTTTCCTTTGTCTCTCATTCCCTCTATTTGACCCGTGAGTATCAGATTCTCCAGGCCCACTTTCCTCATAAATGTGTCCCAGAAAATTCAGCTGCCCTTTCTTTTGTTAAGTATAAGCCTTCTTCTTGTTTGTAACCCATCTAAGACCTCGTTGTTGCTCACATGCTCGGTCCATGATATTCTTAGCATCCTTCAATTTGTTTACAGCAGCCAAACCGAGCCTGGGCTGAAGCTAAATCTGAACCCCTACCCCGAGAAGCCTACAGGCACGAGGTGTCGTTACTCTTTGGGAATATGTCTTCCACAGATATAGAAAGAACTCACATAGTATGAGTTTTATCTATGTAAAATATGGGTGATCTTAGTTTTATTTCTTTTGTAAAAATGTTCTGTGGAAAATGTCATGAAGCCATTTCTGACCTTAGATCTGTGGTTGGGATCGGGAAGGAAATGTTTACACAACAAAAATCAAGGACATAATAATAATAATAATAATAATAATAATAATAATAATAATAATAATAATAATAATAATAATAACAAAAAAAATGTGGCACATGGGAACATCAAATTTCCCCGTTGTAGTTGGAGCCCTCGGATTGATTGGAAAAGATTCCAGTAAACTAATTGAAGGGATCTCTGGAAGCCCATGCCTTAAAGAAATACAAAAAAAATTTACAGCCCACACCTTACGAAGGGCTTTGTCTCTGTAATATATATATATATATATATATATATATATATATATATATATATATATTCATGTTCATTGGAAAATGTCATGATGCCATTTCTAACCTTAGGTGCCTGGGCGAGATACGGAAAGAAATGAGTACGCATCAGAAATCAGAGGAAATAATAATAATAATAATAATAATAATAATAAGAAGAAGAAGAAGAAGAAGAAGAAGAAGAAGAAGAAGAATGAACAACAACAAAAATAACGAGAAATAATGACGTATCGAGATATGGAGAAAGAAAACTGGCGGATTTGGAAAGTAGAGGCGTGAAAATTACCAATTATTGGATCACAAGTTACTATCTAGGAGAAAACTAACGATCACCCTTAGCTTCATACAAAATAAAAACGGACAAAGGCGTGCTGCTAGGAACTGTCAGCTACTTTATGAAAAATATTATTTCGACCTTTGCTGAGACGTGATTATTTTCTAGAAAGCAGTAGAAAAATCGTGAAATGATAAAAGAACTAATAATAATTCTGCTTTTTGAGTATAGAAATCAATATTATATGTACAAAGCAGAATCTATCATATGAGATTCAAACGGTTTTCCCAATCCAAGCTAGAAGATAGGATCGTCAACCAAAAGGAAAGATCAATTAATAATTCTAAATTTAAGTGAAAATATAGTATTTTGGCTTTGAGAGAGAGTTGAAGAAATTGTGGAACATGAAGGTGATAGTCGTTTCTAGTAGTTACTGAAAACGATTCTATTGATCCTGAAAAAAATTGAAAACAGCTCGAATACTAAAACGAATGCTATAAGTTTGAGGATACTAGCTGTCGCTTAATCCTGGTTATGACGATAAACTACATCAAAGCAAGGCCTCTAAGCGGAAGGTTTTGAGGAGGGTTGGAACACTTTTTAATTGCTGCTGTTCCCAGGTCCAACTTGACGCGTTAGGATCCCAGCAATGGACAAAGTGTGAACCCTCAAACTGGAGTCAAAACGTGAGAACTATAAAAATACATTAGAAAAAATTATCACCAAAACATTTTTTGAAAAAAAATACCAATTCTCCCATGAAAACAAAATTCCGTCATTAAATGACCCATAAGTAGTCGATACGTCATTAAACAAACAAACAAACCAAACGGGAGTACGCCACTAGTTATTGATTGCGTGGGCCACTCTATGAATAATAATAATAATAATAATAATAATAATAATAATAATAATAATCATCCCTCCTTATTGATATGGCAGTCCCTGCTGACTGCAATGTATCTTTGAAGATATTCAAAAAGCTGTCAAAATACAAGGACCTTGAAATAGAGGTCTCGAAAATGTGGCATATGGGAACATCAACAATCCCTGTTGTAGTTGGAGCCCTAGGACTGGTTGGAAAAGATTGCAGTAGACTAATTGCAGGGATTCCTGGAAGCCCATGCCTCAAGGAGATACAAAAAATTGTTCTGACAAGTACAGCCCACACTTTACGAAGGGCTATATCTATGTAATTATTTTATTTTATTTTATTTTATTTATTTTTTTTTTTTTTTGTCAGTGAAAAGTGTCATGATGCCATTTCTAACCTTAGGTCCCTGGGTGGGACCCGGAAAGAAATGTGTAAACGCCAGAAAGCAAAGAAAATAAAAATAATAATCATAATAAATTGTGAAATGTCTGGTGGCGCTAAGCTTCAAACGATAAGATATCAACTTATGAAGCTTAAAATTGGTTGCATTACAAATGATTTAGTTTATGACAAGATGGCTCCTCCCAATCATAGACAGCAAAATGTGGTTAGTCTTTACAAGAAATAAAGATTAACGAATATTAATTGCACTTGTCAAAGTCAAGCCACAAACAACTCTGATCGGAACAGCAAAATTACCGTCGGGTTTGGCAAGTGATCTCGTTGCTTTGTGAGTACCAGTTAATCTAAAATGAAAATCCGTCAATAGATTATGACGAGAAAATATGAATGTGTGTGAGTGCATCTTTACAATGCGGGGATGTGGGTCACTTTTTTCCTGTTTTTTTGTTTTTGTTTTTCAATTTTTGTTGTTGTTGTTTGGTACGAAGCCTTCAAAAATTAAACATTTTTAAGACATTCATTTGTTTATAAGACAAAGACTACATTTATGGAGAGCTTTCTTTGAATTTTCTTTCAGATGAAAAACATGGCGGATTATTTCTTCTTGAAATCCCTTTGTTAAATTTTTCCAAAATACTCAATGTTTGCTGAAAAGAAGATAAATTTTACAACTCATTTCACTATTTAGAATTTTGCGACTATTATCCTCATCTTTGTTGCTATATTTATCACAACGGTTCGGCCGTTGTACGCCCCGGCCTTCTTCTTGTGGTTGGAATGTCGAACTGAAAACTTTATTTCGCTCACTGGGCTAGTCTGTTCTAGTTCCACGTGCCATGTCTAATGGATGTCAGTTATCAGTTACCTCCTGTTAATTCACCTCTCCATGTTCTCCACTGCCTTAACCACGTGTTGAACTCACAACCCTTTGGGTTTTGTCACTGGATCTAACCATCACCTTTATCCACTGTGCAATGTGTCCTTAAATTAATACACAGATATCCATAAGGATACATGGCATAGTGGATAAAGGCGAGGTTAGATCCAGTGACAGGACCCAAAGAGTTGTGATTTCAATACCTGGTGTGGAGAACTTGGAGAGGGGAATTAACAGGAGATAACTGATAACTGATATCCATGAAACATGGCACGTGGAACTAGAACAGTCTACCCCGAGTGAAGTGTTCAGTTGGACATTCCAGCCACCAAAAGAAGGCCGGAGCGTACAATGGCCGAAACTTTGTGATAAATATCAACAAAGATTAGGACAATAGTAGTGATAAATATGGCAACAAAAATGAGGACAATAATCTGAATAATGTAAATAGTGTACATAATATGTCATCTCAGAAATATAGTCAGATATTAAGATGGCCGGTGCGTACAACGGCCGAAACGTTGTGATAAATATGGCAACAAAGATGAGGACAATAATCTGAATAATGTAAATAGTGTACATAATATCTCAACTCAGAAATATAGATATATACTAAAGAAGGCCGGAGCGTACAACGGGCGAAACGTTGAGATAAATATGGCAACAAAGATGAGGACAATAATCCGAATAATGTAAATAGTGTACATAATATCTCATCTCAGAAATATAGACAGATACTAAAGAAGGCCGGAGCGTAAAACGGCCAAAACGTTGCGATAAATATGGCAACGAAGATGAGGACAATAATCCGAATAATGTAAATAGTGTACATAATATCTCATCTCAGAAATATAGTCGGATACTAAAGAAGGCCGGAGCGTAGAACGGCCGAAACGTTGTGATAAATATGGCAACAAAGATGAGGACAATAATCCGAATAATGTAAATAGTGTACATAATATCTCATCTCAGAAATATAGTCAGATACTAAAGAAGGCCGTAGCGTACAACGGCCGAAACGTTGTGATAAATATGGCAAAAAATGAGGACAATAATCCGAATAATCTAAATAGTCTACATAATATCTCATCTCAGAAATATAGACAGATACTAAAGAAGGCCGGAGCGTACAACGGCCGAAACGTTGTGATAAATATGTCAACAAAGATGAGGACAATAATCTGAATAATGTAAATAGTGTACATAATATCTCATCTCAGAAATATAGACAGATAATAAAGAAGGGCGGAGCGTACAGCGGCCGAAACGTTGTGATAAATATGGCAACAAAGATGAGGACAATAATCCGAATAATGTAAATAGTGTACATAATATCTCATCCCAGAAATATAGTCTGCTACTAAAGAAGGCCGGAGCGTACAACGGCCGAAACGTTGTGATAAATATGGCAACAAAGATGAGGACAATAATCCGAATAATTTAAATAGTGTACATAATATCACATCTCAGAAATATAGACAGATACTAAAGAAGGCCGGAGCGTACAATGGCCGGAACGTTGTGATAAATATGGTAACAAAGATGTGAACAATAATCGGAATAATGTAAATAGTGTACATAATATCTCATCTCAGAAATATAGACAGACAATAAAGATGGCCGGAGCGTACAACGGCCGAAACGTTGTAATACATATGGCAACAAAGATGAGGACAATAATCCGAATAATGTAAATAGTGTACATAATGTCTCATCTCAGAAATATAGACAGATAATAAAGAAGGGCGGAGCGTACAGCGGCAGAAACGTTGTGATAAATATGGCAACAAAGATGAGGACAATAATCCGAATAATGTAAATAGTGTACATAATATCTCATCTCAGAAATATAGACAGATAATAAAGAAGGGCGGAGCGTACAGCGGCAGAAACGTTGTGATAAATATGGCAACAGAGATGAGGACAATAATCCGAATAATGTAAATAGTGTACATAATATCTCATCTCAGAAATATAGTCAGATACTAAAGAAGGCCGGAGCGTACAACGGCCGAAACGTTTTGATAAATATGGCAACAAATATTAGGACACTAATCCGAATAATGTAAATAGTGTACATGATATCTCATCTCAGAAATATAGACAGATACTAAAGAAGGCCGGAGCGTACAACGGCCGAAACGTTGTGATAGATATGGCAACAAAGATGAGGACAATAATCCGAATAATGTAAATAGTGTACATAATATCTCATCTCAGAAATATAGTCAGATACTAAAGAAGGCCGGAGCGTAAAACGGCCGAAACGTTGTGATAAATATGGTGACAAAGATTAGGAAAATAATCCGAATAATGTAAATAGTGTACATAATATCTCATCTCAGAAATATAGACAGATACTAAAGAAGGCCGGAGCGTACAACGGGCGAAACGTTGTGATAAATATGGCAACAAAGATGAGGACAATAATCCGAATAATGTAAATAGTGTACATAATATCTCATCTCAGAAATATAGACAAATACTAAAGAAGGCCGGAACGTACAACGGCCGAAACGTTGTGATAAATATGGCAAGAAAGATTAGGATAATAATCCGAATAATGTAAATAGTGTACATAATATTTCATCTCAGAAATATAGACAGATACTGAAGAAGGCCGGAGCGTACAACGGCCGAAACATTGTGATATATATGTCAACAAAGAATAGGACAATAATCCGAATAATGTAAATAGTGCACATAATATCTCATCTCAGAAATATAGTCAGATACTAGAGAAGGCCGGAGCCTAAAACGGCCGAAACGTTGTGATAAATATGGCAACAAAGATTAGGACAATAATCCGAATAATGCAAATAGGGTACATAATATCTCATCTCAGAAATATAGACAGATACTAAAGAAGGCCGGAGCGTACAACAGCCGAAACGTTGTGATAAATATAACAACAAAGATGAGGACAATAATCCGAATAATGTAAATAGTGTACATAATATCTCATCTCAGAAATATAGACAAATACTAAAGAAGGGCGGAACGTACAACGGCCGAAACGTTGGGATAAATATGGCAACGAAGATGAGGACAATAATCCGAATAATTTAAATAGTGTACATAATATCTCATCTCAGAAATATAGACAGATACTAAAGAAGGCCGGAGCGTACAACGGCCGAAACGTTGTGATAAATATGGCAACAAAGATGAGGACAATAAATCGAATAATGTAAATAGTGTACATAATATCTCATCTCAGAAATATAGACAAATACTAAAGAAGGGCGGAACGTACAACGGCCGAAACGTTGTGATAAATATGGCAACAAAGATGAGGACAATAATCCGAATAATGTAAATAGTGTACATAATATCTCATCTCAGAAATATAGACAAATACTAAAGAAGGCCGGAGCGTACAACGGCCGAAACGTTGTGATAAATATGGCAACAAAGATTAGGACAATAATCCGAATAATGTAAATGGTGAACATAATATCACATCTCAGAAATATAGTCGGAGACTAAAGAAGGCCGTGGCGTACAACGGCCGAAACGTTGTGATAAATATGGCAACAAAGATGAGGACAATAATCCGAATAATGTAAATAGTGTACATAATATCTCATCTCAGAAATATAGTCAGATACTAAAGAAGGCCGGAGCGTAAAACGGCCGAAACGTTGTGATAAATATGGTGACAAAGATTAGGAAAATAATCCGAATAATGTAAATAGTGTACATAATATCTCATCTCAGAAATATAGACAGATACTAAAGAAGGCCGGAGCGTACAACGGGCGAAACGTTGTGATAAATATGGCAACAAAGATGAGGACAATAATACGAATAATGTAAATAGTGTACATAATATCTCATCTCAGAAATATAGACAAATACTAAAGAAGGCCGGAGCGTACAACGGCCGAAACGTTGTGATAAATATGGCAACAAAGATTAGGACAATAATACGAATAATGTAAATAGTGTACATAATATCTCATCTCAGAAATATAGACAAATACTAAAGAAGGCCGGAGCGTACAACGGCCGAAACGTTGTGATAAATATGGCAACAAAGATTAGGACAATAATCCGAATAATGTAAATGGTGAACATAATATCACATCTCAGAAATATAGTCGGAGACTAAAGAAGGCCGTGGCGTACAACGGCCGAAACGTTGTGATAAATATGGCAACAAAGATGAGGACAATAATCCGAATAATGTAAATAGTGTACATAATATCTCATCTCAGAAATATAGTCAGATACTAAAGAAGGCCGGAGCGTAAAACGGCCGAAACGTTGTGATAAATATGGTGACAAAGATTAGGAAAATAATCCGAATAATGTAAATAGTGTACATAATATCTCATCTCAGAAATATAGACAAATACTAAAGAAGGCCGGAACGTACAACGGCCGAATCGTTGTGATAAATATGGCAAAAAGATGAGGACAATAATCCGAATAATGTAAATAGTGTACATAATATCTCATCTCAGAAATATAGACAAATACTAAAGAAGGCCTGAACGTACAACGGCCGAAACGTTGTGATAAATATGGCAAGAAAGATTAGGATAATAATCCGAATAATATAAATAGTGTACATAATATTTCATCTCAGAAATATAGACAGATACTGAAGAAGGCCGGAGCGTACAACGGCCGAAACATTGTGATATATATGTCAACAAATAATAGGACAATAATCCGAATAATGTAAATAGTGCACATAATATCTCATCTCAGAAATATAGTCAGATACTAAAGAAGGCCTGAGCCTAAAACGGCCGAAACGTTGTGATAAATATGGCAACAAAGATTAGGACAATAATCCGAATAATGCAAATAGTGTACATAATATCTCATCTCAGAAATATAGACAGATACTAAAGAAGGCCGGTGCGTACAACAGCCGAAACGTTGTGATAAATATAACAACAAAGATGAGGACAATAATCCGAATAATGTAAATAGTGTACATAATATCTCATCTCAGAAATATAGACAAATACTAAAGAAGGCCGGAACGTACAACGGCCGAAACGTTGTGATAAATATGGCAAGAAAGATTAGGATAATAATCCGAATAATGTAAATAGTGTACATAATATTTCATCTCAGAAATATAGACAGATACTGAAGAAGGCCGGAGCGTACAACGGCCGAAACATTGTGATATATATGTCAACAAAGAATAGGACAATAATCCGAATAATGTAAATAGTGCACATAATATCTCATCTCAGAAATATAGTCAGATACTAAAGAAGGCCGGAGTCTAAAACGGCCGAAACGTTGTGATAAATATGGCAACAAAGATTAGGACACTAATCCGAATAATGTAAATAGTGTACATGATATCTCATCTCAGAAATATAGACAAATACTAAAGAAGGCCGGAGCGTACAACGGCCGAAACGTTGTGATAAATATGTCAACAAAGATAAGGACAATAATCCGAATAATGTAAATAGTGTACATAATATCTCATCTCAGAAATATAGTCAGATACTAAAGAAGGCCGGAGCGTAAAACGGCCGAAACGTTGTGATAAATATGGTGACAAAGATTAGGACAATAATCCGAATAATGTAAATAGTGTACATAATATCTCATCTCGGAAATATAGACAGATACTAAAGAAGGCCGGAGCGTACAACGGCCGAAACTTTGTGATAAATATGGCAACAAAGATGAGGACAATAATCCGACTAATGTAAATAGTGTACATAATATCTCATCTCAGAAATATAGACAGATACTAAAGAAGGCCGGAGCGTACAACGGCCGAAACGTTGTGATAAATATGGCAACAAAGATGAGGACAATAATCCGAATAATGTAAATAGTGTACATAATATCTCATCTCAGAAATATAGACAGATACTAAAGAAGGCCGGAACGTACAACGGCCGAATCGTTGTGATAAATATGGCAACAAAGATGAGGACAATAATCCGAATAATGTAAATAGTGTACATAATATCTCATCTCAGAAATATAGACAAATACTAAAGAAGGCCGGAACGTACAACGGCCGAAACGTTGTGATAAATATGGCAACAAAGATGAGGACAATAATCCGAATAATGTAAATAGTGTACATAATATCTCATCTCAGAAATATAGACAAATACTAAAGAAGGCCGGAGCGTACAACGGCCGAAACGTTGTGATAAATATGTCAACAAAGATAAGGACAATAATCCGAATAATGTAAATAGTGTACATAATATCTCATCTCAGAAATATAGTCAGATACTAAAGAACGCCGGAGCGTAAAACGGCCGAAACGTTGTGATAAATATGGTGACAAAGATTAGGAAAATAATCCGAATAATGTAAATAGTGTACATAATATCTCATCTCAGAAAGATAGACAGATACTAAAGAAGGCCGGAGCGTACAACGGGCGAAACGTTGTGATAGATATGGCAACAAAGATGAGGACAATAATCCGAATAATGTAAATAGTGTACATAATATCTCATCTCAGAAATATAGACAAATACTAAAGAAGGCCGGAACGTACAACGGCCGAAACGTTGTGATAAATATGGCAAGAAAGATTAGGATAATAATCCGAATAATGTAAATAGTGTACATAATATTTCATCTCAGAAATATAGACAGATACTGAAGAAGGCCGGAGCGTACAACGGCCGAAACATTGTGATATATATGTCAACAAAGAATAGGACAATAATCCGAATAATGTAAATAGTGCACATAATATCTCATCTCAGAAATATAGTCAGATACTAAAGAAGGCCGGAGTCTAAAACGGCCGAAACGTTGTGATAAATATGGCAACAAAGATTAGGACACTAATCCGAATAAGTAAATAGTGTACATGATATCTCATCTCAGAAATATAGACAAATACTAAAGAAGGCCGGAGCGTACAACGGCCGAAACGTTGTGATAAATATGTCAACAAAGATAAGGACAATAATCCGAATAATGTAAATAGTGTACATAATATCTCATCTCAGAAATATAGTCAGATACTAAAGAAGGCCGGAGCGTAAAACGGCCGAAACGTTGTGATAAATATGGTGACAAAGATTAGGACAATAATCCGAATAATGTAAATAGTGTACATAATATCTCATCTCGGAAATATAGACAGATACTAAAGAAGGCCGGAGCGTACAACGGCCGAAACTTTGTGATAAATATGGCAACAAAGATGAGGACAATAATCCGACTAATGTAAATAGTGTACATAATATCTCATCTCAGAAATATAGACAGATACTAAAGAAGGCCGGAGCGTACAACGGCCGAAACGTTGTGATAAATATGGCAACAAAGATGAGGACAATAATCCGAATAATGTAAATAGTGTACATAATATCTCATCTCAGAAATATAGACAGATACTAAAGAAGGCCGGAACGTACAACGGCCGAATCGTTGTGATAAATATGGCAAAAAGATGAGGACAATAATCCGAATAATGTAAATAGTGTACATAATATCTCATCTCAGAAATATAGACAAATACTAAAGAAGGCCGGAACGTAAAACGGCCGAAACGTTGTGATAAATATGGCAAGAAAGATTAGGATAATAATCCGAATAATGTAAATAGTGTACATAATATCTCATCTCAGAAATATAGTCAGATACTAAAGAAGGCCGGAGCGTACAACGGCCGAAACGTTGTGATAAATATGGCAACAAAGATGAGGACAATAATCCGAATAATGTAAATAGTGTACATAATATCTCATCTCAGAAATATAGACAAATACTAAAGAAGGCCGTAACGTACAACGGCCGAAACGTTGTGATAAATATGGCAACAAAGATGAGGACAATAATCCGAATAATGTAAATAGTGTACATAATATCTCATCACAGAAATATAGTCTGCTACTAAAGAAGGCCGGAGCGTAAAACGGCCGAAACGTTGTGATAAATATGGCAACAAAGATGAGGACAATAATCCGAATAATTTAAATAGTGTACATAATATCTCATCTCAGAAATATAGTCAGATACTAAAGAAGGCCGGAGCGTACAACGGCCGAAACGTTGTGATAAATATGGCAACAAAGATGAGGACAATAATACCGAATAATGTAAATAGTGTACATAATATCTCATCTCAGAAATATAGACAGATACTAAAGAAGGCTGGAGCGTACAACGGCCGAAACGTTGTGATAAATATGGCAACAAGGATGAGGACAATAATCCGAATAATGTAAATGGTGAACATAATATCACATCTCAGAAATATAGTCGGATACTAAAGAAGGACGTGGCGTACAACGGCCGAAACGTTGTGATAAATATGGCAACAAATATGAGGACAATAATCCGAATAATGTAAATAGTGTACATAATATGTCATCTCAGAAATATAGTCAGATACTAAAGAAGGCCGGAGCGTAAAACGGCCGAAACGCTGTGATAAATATGGCAACAAAGATTAGGACAATAATCCGAATAATGTAAATAGTGTACATAATATGTCATCTCAGTTATATAGACAGATACTAAAGAAGGCCGGAGCGTACAACGGCCAAAACGTTGTGATAAATATGGCAACAAAGATGAGGACAATAATCCGAATAATTTAAATAGTGTACATAATATCTCATCTCAGAAATATAGACAAATACTAAAGAAGGCCGTAACGTACAACGGCCGAAACGTTGTGATAAATATGGCAACAAAGATGAGGACAATAATCCGAATAATTTAAATAGTGTACATAATATCTCATCTCAGAAATATAGATAGATATTAAAGAAGGGCGGAGCGTACAGCGGCCGAAACGTTGTGATAAATATGGCAACAAAGATGAGGACAATAATCCGAATAATGTAAATAGTGTACATAATATCTCATCACAGAAATATAGTCTGCTACTAAAGAAGGCCGGAGCGTACAACGGCCGAAACGTTGTGATAAATATGGCAACAAAGATGAGGACAATAATCCCAATAATGTAAGTAGTGTACATAATATCTCATCTCAGAAATATAGACAGATACTAAAGAATGCCGGAGCGTACAACGGCCGAAACGTTGTGATAAATATGGCAACAAAGATCAGGACAATAATCCGAATAATTTAAATAGTGTACATAATATCTCATCTCAGAAATATAGTCAGATACTAAAGAAGGCCGGAGCGTACAACGGCCGAAACGTTGTGATAAATATGGCAACAAAGATGAGGACAATAATCCGAATAATGTAAATAGTGTACATAATATCTCATCTCAGAAATATAGACAAATACTAAAGAAGGGCGTAACGTACAACGGCCGAAACGTTGTGATAAATATGGCAACAAAGATGAGGACAATAATCCGAATAATGTAAATAGTGTACATAATATCTCATCTCAGAAATATAGACAGATAATAAAGAAGGGCGGAGCGTACAGCGGCTGAAACGTTGTGATAAATATGGCAACAAAGATGAGGACAATAATCCGAATAATGTAAATAGTGTACATAATATCTCATCTCAGAAATATAGACAGATAATAAAGAAGGGCGGAGCGTACAGCGGCTGAAACGTTGTGATAAATATGGCAACAAAGATGAGGACAATAATCCGAATAATGTAAATAGTGTACATAATATCTCATCTCAGAAATATAGACAGATAATAAAGAAGGGCGGAGCGTACAGCGGCTGAAACGTTGTGATAAATATGGCAACAAAGATGAGGACAATAATCCGAATAATGTAAATAGTGTACATAATATCTCATCTCAGAAATATAGACAGATAATAAAGAAGGGCGGAGCGTACAGCGGCTGAAACGTTGTGATAAATATGGCAACAAAGATGAGGACAATAATCCGAATAATGTAAATAGTGTACATAATATCTCATCTCAGAAATATAGACAGATAATAAAGAAGGGCGGAGCGTACAGCGGCTGAAACGTTGTGATAAATATGGCAACAAAGATGAGGACAATAATCCGAATAATGTAAATAGTGTACATAATATCTCATCTCAGAAATATAGACAGATAATAAAGAAGGGCGGAGCGTACAGCGGCTGAAACGTTGTGATAAATATGGCAACAAAGATGAGGACAATAATCCGAATAATGTAAATAGTGTACATAATATCTCATCTCAGAAATATAGACAAATACTAAAGAAGGCCGGAGCGTACAACGGCCGAAACGTTGTGATAAATATGGCAACAAAGATGAGGACAATAATCCGAATAATGTAAATAGTGTACATAATATCTCATCTCAGAAATATAGACAGATAATAAAGAAGGGCGGAGCGTACAGCGGCTGAAACGTTGTGATAAATATGTCAACAAAGATGAGGACAATAATCTGAATAATGTAAATAGTGTACATAATATCTCATCTCAGAAATATAGACAGATAATAAAGAAGGGCGGAGCGTACAGGGGCTGAAACGTTGTGATAAATATGGCAACAAAGATGAGGACAATAATCCGAATAATGTAAATAGTGTACATAATATCTCATCACAGAAATATAGTCTGCTACTAAAGAAGGCCGGAGCGTACAACGGCCGAAACGTTGTGATAAATATGGCAACAAAGATGAGGACAATAATCCGAATAATTTAAATAGTGTACATAATATCTCATCTCAGAAATATAGACAGATACTAAAGAAGGCCGGAACGTACAACGGCCGAAACGTTGTGATAAATATGGTAACAAAGATGTGAACAATAATCGGAATAATGTAAATAGTGTACATAATATCTCATCTCAGAAATATAGACAGATAATAAAGATGGCCGGAGCGTACAACGGCCGAAACGTTGTAATACATATGGCAACAAAGATGAGGACAATAATCCGAATAATGTAAATAGTGTACATAATGTCTCATCTCAGAAATATAGACAGATAATAAAGAAGGGCGGAGCGTACAGCGGCAGAAACGTTGTGATAAATATGGCAACAAAGATGAGGACAATAATCCGAATAATGTAAATAGTGTACATAATATCTCATCTCAGAAATATAGACAGATAATAAAGAAGGGCGGAGCGTACAGCGGCAGAAACGTTGTGATAAATATGGCAACAAAGATGAGGACAATAATCCGAATAATGTAAATAGTGTACATAATATCTCATCTCAGAAATATAGACAGATACTAAAGAAGGCCGGAGCGTACAACGGCCGAAACGTTGTGATAAATATGGCAACAAAGATGAGGACAATAATCCGAATAATGTAAATAGTGTACATAATATCTCATCTCAGAAATATAGTCAGATACTAAAGAAAGCCGGAACGTACAACGGCCGAAACGTTGTCATAAATATGGCAACAAAGATGAGGACAATAATCCGAATAATGTAAATAGTGTACATAATATCTCATCTCAGAAATATAGTCAGATGCTAAAGAAGGCCGGAGCGTAAAACGGCCGAAACGTTGTGATAAATATGGCAACAAAGATTAGGACACTAATCCGAATAATGTAAATAGTGTACATGATATCTCATCTCAGAAATATAGACAGATACTAAAGAAGGCCGGAGCGTACAACGGCCGAAACGTTGTGATAAATATGTCAACAAAGATGAGGACAATAATCCGAATAATGTAAATAGTGTACATAATATCTCATCTCAGAAATATAGACAAATACTAAAGAAGGCCGGAGCGTACAACGGCCGAAACGTTGTGATAAATATGTCAACAAAGATAGGGACAATAATCCGAATAATGTAAATAGTGTACATAATATCTCATCTCAGAAATATAGTCAGATACTAAAGAAGGCCGGAGCGTAAAACGGCCGAAACGTTGTGATAAATATGGTGACAAAGATGAGGACAATAATCCGAATAATGTAAATAGTGTACATAATATCTCATCTTAGAAATATAGACAGATACTAAAGAAGGCCGGAGCGTACAACGGCCGAAACTTTGTGATAAATATGGCAACAAAGATGAGGACAATAATCCGAATAATGTAAATAGTGTACATAATATCTCATCTCAGAAATATAGACAGATAATAAAGATGGCCCGAGCGTACAACGGCCGAAACGTTGTAATACATATGGCAACAAAGATGAGGACAATAATCCGAATAATGTAAATAGTGTACATAATGTCTCATCTCAGAAATATAGACAGATAATAAAGAAGGGCGGAGCGTACAGCGGCAGAAACGTTGTGATAAATATGGCAACAAAGATGAGGACAATAATCCGAATAATGTAAATAGTGTACATAATATCTCATCTCAGAAATATAGACAGATAATAAAGAAGGGCGGAGCGTACAGCGGCAGAAACGTTGTGATAAATATGGCAACAAAGATGAGGACAATAATCCGAATAATGTAAATAGTGTACATAATATCTCATCTCAGAAATATAGACAGATACTAAAGAAGGCCGGAGCGTACAACGGCCGAAACGTTGTGATAAATATGGCAACAAAGATGAGGACAATAATCCGAATAATGTAAATAGTGTACATAATATCTCATCTCAGAAATATAGTCAGATACTAAAGAAAGCCGGAACGTACAACGGCCGAAACATTGTCATAAATATGGCAAGAAAGATGAGGACAATAATCCGAATAATGTAAATAGTGTACATAATATCTCATCTCAGAAATATAGTCAGATGCTAAAGAAGGCCGGAGCGTACAACGGCCGAAACGTTGTGATAAATATGGCAACAAAGATGAGGACAATAATCCGAATAATGTAAATAGTGTACATAATATCTCATCTCAGAAATATAGACAGAGACTAAAGAAGGCTGGAGCGTACAACGGCCGAAACGTTGTGATAAATATGTCAACAAAGATGAGGACAATAATCCGAATAATGTAAATAGTGTACATAATATCTCATCTCAGAAATATAGACAAATACTAAAGAAGGCCGGAGCGTACAACGGCCGAAACGTTGTGATAAATATGTCAACAAAGATAAGGACAATAATCCGAATAATGTAAATAGTGTACATAATATCTCATCTCAGAAATATAGTCAGATACTAAAGAAGGCCGGAGCGTAAAACGGCCGAAACGTTGTGATAAATATGGTGACAAAGATTAGGACAATAATCCGAATAATGTAAATAGTGTACATAATATCTCATCTCAGAAATATAGACAGATACTAAAGAAGGCCGGAGCGTACAACGGCCGAAACTTTGTGATAAATATGGCAACAAAGATGAGGACAATAATCCGAATAATGTAAATAGTGTACATAATATCTCATCTCAGAAATATAGTCAGATACTAAAGAAAGCCGGAACGTACAACGGCCGAAACATTGTCATAAATATGGCAAGAAAGATGAGGACAATAATCCGAATAATGTAAATAGTGTACATAATATCTCATCTCAGAAATATAGACAGATACTAAAGAAGGCCGGAACGTACAACGGCCGAAACGTTGTGATAAATATGGCAACAAAGATGAGGACAATAATCCGAATAATGTAAATAGTGTACATAATATCTCATCTCAGAAATATAGACAAATACTAAAGAAGGCCGGAGCGTACAACGGCCGAAACGTTGTGATAAATATGTCAACAAAGATAAGGACAATAATCCGAATAATGTAAATAGTGTACATAATATCTCATCTCAGAAATATAGTCAGATACTAAAGAAGGCCGGAGCGTAAAACGGCCGAAACGTTGTGATAAATATGGTGACAAAGATTAGGACAATAATCCGAATAATGTAAATAGTGTACATAATATCTCATCTCAGAAATATAGACAGATACTAAAGAAGGCCGGAGCGTACAACGGCCGAAACTTTGTGATAAATATGGCAACAAAGATGAGGACAATAATCCGAATAATGTAAATAGTGTACATAATATCTCATCTCAGAAATATAGACAGATACTAAAGAAGGCCGGAGCGTACAACGGCCGAAACGTTGTGATAAATATGGCAACAAAGATGAGGACAATAATACGAATAATGTAAATAGTGTACATAATATCTCATCTCAGAAATATAGACAAATACTAAAGAAGGCCGGAACGTACAACGGCCGAAACGTTGTGATAAATATGGAAAGAAAGATTAGGATAATAATCCGAATAATGTAAATAGTGTACATAATATTTCATCTCAGAAATATAGACAGATACTAAAGAAGGCCGGAGCGTACAACGGCCGAATCATTGTGATATATATGTCAACAAAATGAGGACAATAATCCGAATAATGTAAATAGTGCACATAATATCTCATCTCAGAAATATAGTCAGATACTAAAGAAGGCCGGAACGTACAACGGCCGAATCGTTGTGATAAATATGGCAAAAAGATGAGGACAATAATCCGAATAATGTAAATAGTGTACATAATATCTCATCTCAGAAATATAGACAAATACTAAAGAAGGCCGGAACGTACAACGGCCGAAACGTTGTGATAAATATGGAAAGAAAGATTAGGATAATAATCCGAATAATGTAAATAGTGTACATAATATTTCATCTCAGAAATATAGACAGATACTAAAGAAGGCCGGAGCGTACAACGGCCGAATCATTGTGATATATATGTCAACAAAATGAGGACAATAATCCGAATAATGTAAATAGTGCACATAATATCTCATCTCAGAAATATAGTCAGATACTAAAGAAGGCCGGAGCGTACAACGGCCGAAACGTTGTGATAAATATGGCAACAAAGATGAGGACAATAATCCGAATAATGTAAATAGTGTACATAATATCTCATCTCAGAAATATAGACAAATACTAAAGAAGGCCGTAACGTACAACGGCCGAAACGTTGTGATAAATATGGCAACAAAGATGAGGACAATAATCCGAATAATGTAAATAGTGTACATAATATCTCATCACAGAAATATAGTCTGCTACTAAAGAAGGCCGGAGCGTACAACGGCCGACACGTTGTGATAAATATGGCAACAAAGATGAGGACAATAATCCGAATAATGTAAATAGTGTACATAATATCTCATCTCAGAAATATAGACAGATAATAAAGATGGCCGGAGCGTACAACGGCCGAAACGTTGTAATACATATGGCAACAAAGATGAGGACAATAATCCGAATAATGTAAATAGTGTACATAATGTCTCATCTCAGAAATATAGACAGATAATAAAGAAGGGCGGAGCGTACAGCGGCAGAAACGTTGTGATAAATATGGCAACAAAGATGAGGACAATAATCCGAATAATGTAAATAGTGTACATAATATCTCATCTCAGAAATATAGACAGATAATAAAGAAGGGCGGAGCGTACAGCGGCAGAAACGTTGTGATAAATATGGCAACAAAGATGAGGACAATAATCCGAATAATGTAAATAGTGTACATAATATCTCATCTCAGAAATATAGACAGATACTAAAGAAGGCCGGAGCGTACAACGGCCGAAACGTTTTGATAAATATGGCAACAAAGATGAGGACAATAATCCGAATAATGTAAATAGTGTACATAATATCTCATCTCAGAAATATAGTCAGATACTAAAGAAAGCCGTAACGTACAACGGCCGAAACGTTGTGATAAATATGGCAACAAAGATGAGCACAATAATCCGAATAATGTAAATAGTGTACATAATATCTCATCTCAGAAATATAGTCAGATGCTAAAGAAGGCCGGAGCGTAAAACGGCCGAAACGTTGTGATAAATATGGCAACAAATATTAGGACACTAATCCGAATAATGTAAATAGTGTACATGATATCTCATCTCAGAAATATAGACAGATACTAAACAAGGCCGGAGCGTACAACGGCCGAAACGTTGTGATAAATATGGCAACAAAGATGAGGACAATAATCCGAATAATGTAAATAGTGTACATAATATCTCATCTCAGAAATATAGACAGATACTAAAGAAGGCCGGAGCGTACAACGGCCGAAACGTTTTGATAAATATGGCAACAAAGATGAGGACAATAATCCGAATAATGTAAATAGTGTACATAATATCTCATCTCAGAAATATAGTCAGATACTAAAGAAAGCCGTAACGTACAACGGCCGAAACGTTGTGATAAATATGGCAACAAAGATGAGCACAATAATCCGAATAATGTAAATAGTGTACATAATATCTCATCTCAGAAATATAGTCAGATGCTAAAGAAGGCCGGAGCGTAAAACGGCCGAAACGTTGTGATAAATATGGCAACAAATATTAGGACACTAATCCGAATAATGTAAATAGTGTACATAATATCTCATCTCAGAAATATAGACAGATACTAAACAAGGCCGGAGCGTACAACGGCCGAAACGTTGTGATAAATATGGCAACAAAGATGAGGACAATAATCCGAATAATGTAAATAGTGTACATAATATCTCATCTCAGAAATATAGTCAGATACTAAAGAAGGCCGGAGCGTACAACGGCCGAAACTTTGTGATAAATATGGCAACGAAGATGAGGACAATAATCCGAATAATGTAAATAGTGTACATAATATCTCATCTCAGAAATATAGACAGATACTAAAGAAGGCCGGAGCGTACAACGGCCGAAACGTTGTGATAAATATGGCAACAAAGATGAGGACAATAATACGAATAATGTAAATAGTGTACATAATATCTCATCTCAGAAATATAGACAAATACTAAAGAAGGCCGGAACGTACAACGGCCGAAACGTTGTGATAAATATGGCAAGAAAGATTAGGATAATAATCCGAATAATGTAAATAGTGTACATAATATTTCATCTCAGAAATATAGACAGATACTGAAGAAGGCCGGAGCGTACAACGGCCGAAACTTTGTGATATATATGTCAACAAAGAATAGGACAATAATCCGAATTATGTAAATAGTGCACATAATATCTCATCTCGGAAATATAGTCAGATACTAAAGAAGGCCGGAGCCTAAAACGGCCGAAACGTTGTGATAAATATGGCAACAAAGATTAGGACAATAATCCGAATAATGCAAATAGTGTACATACTATCTCATCTCAGAAATATAGACAGATACTAAAGAAGGCCGGAGCGTACAACAGCCGAAACGTTGTGATAAATATAACAACAAAGATGAGGACAATAATCCGAATAATGTAAATAGTGTACATAATATCTCATCTCAGAAATATAGACAGATACTAAAGAAGGCCGGAGCGTACAACGGCCGAAACGTTTTGATAAATATGGCAACAAAGATGAGGACAATAATCCGAATAATGTAAATAGTGTACATAATATCTCATCTCAGAAATATAGACAGATAATAAAGAAGGGCGGAGCGTACAGCGGCTGAAACGTTGTGATAAATATGGCAACAAAGATGAGGACAATAATCCGAATAATGTAAATAGTGTACATAATATCTCATCTCAGAAATATAGACAGATACTAAAGAAGGCCGGAGCCTAAAACGGCCGAAACGTTGTGATAAATATGGCAACAAAGATTAGGACAATAATCCGAATAATGTAAATAGTGTACATAATATCTCATCTCAGAAATATAGACAGATACTAAAGAAGGCCGGAGCGTACAACGGCCGAAACGTTGTGATAAATATGGCAACAAAGATGAGGACAATAATCCGAATAATGTAAATAGTGTACATAATATCTCATCTCAGAAATATAGTCAGATACTAAAGAAGGCCGGAGCGTACAACGGCCGAAACGTTTTGATAAATATGGCAACAAAGATGAGGACAATAATCCGAATAATGTAAATAGTGTACATAATATCTCATCTCAGAAATATAGACAGATAATAAAGAAGGGCGGAGCGTACAGCGGCTGAAACGTTGTGATAAATATGGCAACAAAGATGAGGACAATAATCCGAATAATGTAAATAGTGTACATAATATCTCATCTCAGAAATATAGACAGATACTAAAGAAGGCCGGAGCGTACAACGGCCGAAACGTTTTGATAAATATGGCAACAAAGATGAGGACAATAATCCGAATAATGTAAATAGTGTACATAATATCTCATCTCAGAAATATAGTCAGATACTAAAGAAAGCCGTAACGTACAACGGCCGAAATGTTGTGATAAATATGGCAACAAAGATGAGCACAATAATCCGAATAATGTAAATAGTGTACATAATATCTCATCTCAGAAATATAGTCAGATGCTAAAGAAGGCCGGAGCGTAAAACGGCCGAAACGTTGTGATAAATATGGCAACAAATATTAGGACACTAATCCGAATAATGTAAATAGTGTACATGATATCTCATCTCAGAAATATAGACAGATACTAAACAAGGCCGGAGCGTACAACGGCCGAAACGTTGTGATAAATATGGCAACAAAGATGAGGACAATAATCCGAATAATGTAAATAGTGTACATAATATCTCATCTCAGAAATATAGTCAGATACTAAAGAAGGCCGGAGCGTACAACGGCCGAAACTTTGTGATAAATATGGCAACAAAGATGAGGACAATAATCCGAATAATGTAAATAGTGTACATAATATCTCATCTCAGAAATATAGACAGATACTAAAGAAGGCCGGAGCGTACAACGGCCGAAACGTTGTGATAAATATGGCAACAAAGATGAGGACAATAATACGAATAATGTAAATAGTGTACATAATATCTCATCTCAGAAATATAGACAAATACTAAAGAAGGCCGGAACGTACAACGGCCGAAACGTTGTGATAAATATGGCAAAAAGATGAGGACAATAATCCGAATAATGTAAATAGTGTACATAATATCTCATCTCAGAAATATAGACAAATACTAAAGAAGGCCGGAACGTACAACGGCCGAAACGTTGTGATAAATATGGCAAGAAAGATTAGGATAATAATCCGAATAATGTAAATAGTGTACATAATATTTCATCTCAGAAATATAGACAGATACTGAAGAAGGCCGGAGCGTACAACGGCCGAAACTTTGTGATATATATGTCAACAAAGAATAGGACAATAATCCGAATTATGTAAATAGTGCACATAATATCTCATCTCAGAAATATAGTCAGATACTAAAGAAGGCCGGAGCCTAAAACGGCCGAAACGTTGTGATAAATATGGCAACAAAGATTAGGACAATAATCCGAATAATGCAAATAGTGTACATAATATCTCATCTCAGAAATATAGACAGATACTAAAGAAGGCCGGAGCGTACAACAGCCGAAACGTTGTGATAAATATAACAACAAAGATGAGGACAATAATCCGAATAATGTAAATAGTGTACATAATATCTCATCTCAGAAATATAGACAAATACTAAAGAAGGCCGGAACGTACAACGGCCGAAACGTTGGGATAAATATGGCAACAAAGATGAGGACAATAATCCGAATAATTTAAATAGTGTACATAATATCTCATCTCAGAAATATAGACAGATACTAAAGAAGGCCGGAGCGTACAACGGCCGAAACGTTGTGATAAATATGGCAACAATGATGAGGACAATAATCCGAATAATGTAAATAGTGTACATAATATCTCATCTCAGAAATATAGACAAATACTAAAGAAGGCCGGAGCGTACAACGGCCGAAACGTTGTGATAAATATGTCAACAAAGATAAGGACAATAATCCGAATAATGTAAATAGTGTACATAATATCTCATCTCAGAAATATAGTCAGATACTAAAGAAGGCCGAAGCGTAAAACGGCCGAAACGTTGTGATAAATATGGTGACAAAGATTAGGAGAATAATCCGAATAATGTACATAGTGTACATAATATCTCATCTCAGAAATATAGACAGATACTAAAGAAGGCCGGAGCGTACAACGGCCGAAACTTTGTGATAAATATGGCAACAAAGATGAGGACAATAATCCGAATAATGTAAATAGTGTACATAATATCTCATCTCAGAAATATAGACAGATACTAAAGAAGGCCGGAGCGTACAACGGCCGAAACGTTGTGATAAATATGGCAACAAAGATGAGGACAATAATCCGAATAATGTAAATAGTGTACATAATATCTCATCTCTGAAATATAGACAGATACTAAAGAATGCCGGAGCGTACAACGGCCGAAACGTTGTGATAAATATGGCAACAAAGATGAGGACAATAATCCGAATAATGTAAATAGTGTACATAATATCTCATCTCAGAAATATAGACAAATACTAAAGAAGGCCGGAGCGTACAACGGCCGAAACGTTGTGATAAATATGGCAACAAAGATGAGGACAATAATCCGAATAATGTAAATAGTGTACATAATATCTCATCTCAGAAATATAGACAGATACTAAAGAATGCCGGAGCGTACAACGGCCGAAACGTTGTGATAAATATGGCAACAAAGATGAGGACAATAATCCGAATAATGTAAATAGTGTACATAATATCTCATCTCAGAAATATAGACAGATACTAAAGAATGCCGGAGCGTACAGCGGCCGAAACGTTGTGATAAATATGGGAACAAAGATGAGGACAATAATCCGAATAATGTAAATAGTGTACATAATATCTCATCTCAGAAATATAGACAGATACTAAAGAAGGCCGGAGCGTACAACGGCCGAAACGTTGTGATAAATATGGCAACAAAGATGAGGACAATAATCCGAATAATGTAAATCGTGTACGTAATATCTCATCTCAGAAATATAGACAAATACTAAAGAAGGCCGTAACGTACAACGGCCGAAACGTTGTGATAAATATGGCAACAAAGATGTGGACAATAATCCGAATAATGTAAATAGTGTACATAATATCTCATCTCAGAAATATAGTCAGATAATAAAGAAGGCCGGAGCGTACAAATGACGAAAGGTTGTTATCAATATGGCAACAAAGATGAGGACAATTATCCGAATAATATAAATAGTGTACATAATATCTCATCTCAGAAATATAGTCAGATACTAAAGAAGGCCGTAGCGTACAACTGCCGAAACCCTGTGATAAATATGGCAACAAAGATGAGGACAATAATCCGAATAATGTAAATAGTGTACATAATATCTCATCTCAGAAATATAGTCAGATAATAAAGAAGGCCGGAGCGTACAACGGACGAAAGGTTGTCATCAATATGGCAACAAAGATGAGGGCAATCGTGTGAATAATGTAAATAGTGTACATAATAACTCATCTCCGAAATACAGACAGGTACAAGTCAGTTTTTGTGATGAATTGATTTTCAACAGACGCCCAACTAATGTCGCCTTGTGCAAATCGTATGATTTACTGCTAGTGTCGTAATGCACCCCGCACCTGAATTCCATTAATTTCTTTTTCTTTATACTATTGTTAACCCAACACACGGTCTAAGAGCCCCGCAAAGGTAGAAGTTTACTTAATGAGGTTGTTTTCTGGATGTAATAAACTCTAATGCTGATATCTAACTAAATATTTTCTAAGCCTTTCTTAACCTACCACATTGTCAGGACTCCCACTAAGGATCAAACTCTTTGCAAACACAATAACCACTTTCTAATCATTTCTCTGCAATAACTCTTCTTCCAATATTTAGTAAGTTTCGTCTCCTCAGACATCGTCATTGTCGAACGCGCATTGAAGTCAATACACGTGTTGCTTCCTTGAGTTGTTATGTTTATACGATAGGCACCCTTGGAATCTGAAATGATAAATGACAACGAATTAAAATGACAGTTGAGAAAGCAAGTGAATTTAGTAAAAACAATAATCTCAAGCTAAGTATATATCAAAATCCTCATCGTTAAACACATGTTTCCTGTCAAAGAACAATTATATTCGTAGATGCGAAATAAGGATGGTAGGATATACTGACCTATGACACCTGCAAGCGAGTTGATATAGCCGCGATAAGAGTCTCTCTCTCCCTTCATCTCCCTCTATCTCTCTCTATCACTCTCTCTCTCTCTTTCTCTCTCTCTCTATGTATCTGTCTATCTATCTGTCTATCTATCTATCCTTCTTTTCTTTTATGCTCAGTTGTTACGATACAGACAAGTCAAAAAATACGTAAAGAGATTTATACATATCTTCATCGTATTCAATTAGCACTTTCCTCAACTACGAACAGAAAATATTCGAAAAATATTGCAGAAACACTCCAAAGAACAAAGACTGAGTTTGCCGCATGCCGCGAAATGCGCCGAATTCAAGCAAACAAAGTAAGCATTTTCTGAAGTGGGCTTCTACAATTTCATTCTTTTTCTATCTCCCACCAAACAGAATGCGTTATTTGAACATGGTTCGCTTGTTGTCTAATGGGCATTCTTTGTATTTTATCATTGAAAATTGGAATGAAAACTTCTTTTAAAATATTGTTGTTCTTTGTTAAATGAGAAACGAAAATTTATTAAATCCAATTAGCTGATTTTTGCTTATCATTTTTACGTAAATGCAACACACACACACACATATATATGTACGTATGTATACATATATGAAAGAAAATAGAAAAAAGCGAAAGAGAAAAAATAGAGAGAGAGAAAGTGAAAGAGAGGGGAGGAGAGAAAGAGAAAGATCGAGGAAAAGAGACAGAGAAAAAGTGATAGTGAAAATGAGAGAGAGAAAAAAAGAGAGAGAGAGAAAGAAAAAAGAAGAGAGAAAAAGACAGAGAAAGAGAGTGTCTGTGCGTTTGTGAGTGTGTGTCTGTGTGTAAAAAGAATACTATCGTTATTAAAAGAGAAAGTAACTTAGACGGAAAATTGTCAAGTGTGCCGCTCTTGAATTTTATCAAAATTTAAATCTGTGTCCAGGATATTTTCAAATATCTCTGTTCCTGAAAGAATTACTCCTTTTCCAAACCAACATAGATGACCATAAACATGTTAAAAAATTATAAGATAACCGTTAAATTCATAACTTTCTATTATTTAAAATACATAATACGTAAAATAAACCCAAACTAAAATAATATAAATATTAATTAGAATATGTACCTCCACTAATTCGGTATACGCAAGGTTTCAAATTATTTTTTTAAAGAAAAAGCTTTCTTGAAGTTTTTCATTTTAGATTTAATTGAAAGCTAAAGGCCTTAAAATTTACTATTTCCAGTAAGCAAAATACTGTGGTGTATTTCAAACAGAAATTATATTGGTCGGAATCGATTACTTTTTCAGTAAAATCGATGAAAACCTGTCATTTGTTTTTCAACATTTGTAAACAAAAGTTAATTCTCGGTTTTAAAAATCTTGCAAAAATAAAATATATAATTCTGAAACATCTATTGAGGAAAATTTAAAGTTAAATTAATCTGACTTGAGACAAATATTACTTATAGCATAAAAAGTTGAATACAAACATTTCTTCACTATGGTGCCTTGTTTTTCTGATGTTAATCTATTTATGGACAGCCGAACGTGTTCGTAGTTAAGTATGATGGAGTAAATGATAAAGTTCTTATAAGGAGGACAACCCTTAAAATACGGGAACTTTTAGTGATAGATTTATCCGTTTGCACATCCATACTTCAGAAATTCTGCAAGTAATAGCACATACACAAACAAATCGAAATTCTTTTAAAAACAGTCGGGTTCGTCAGATTGTAATATGTTTAACAACATTTTAGTCAATATAGTTTTAATTAATAAGAATATTTTCTAAGAATTATCATATTAAAAATGAATTTAAAAAAATTTAAAATCTTTAAAAATTATTCAATTTAAAATTTAAAAAAAATGAAAAACATCTTGTAAAGTTCATCTTTCGTCGATTTTCTTTGTTTTCAGACAATATTGTCTCTGATATATATATACATTCATATAAGCAATTACAAGCTTCTTTAATTAAATGATGTCTTAGTTTTATTGCATTTTTATTTTTGATTCAGAACAGATTTTCGGTAAGACCGGTGTGATTTTGAAAGAAAAAAAATAGGTGATTTAAATTCTTCAAAGATTTTTGCTTTTAACTAATATAGTCACTAAAAATTATCTCCTTGAATTTCTCAAGTTTTCATAAAAGTAAGAGGTTGAAACACATATAAAAAACATATTTTCTAATAAAAAAATCTAAATATAATTTCATTCATTTGTGAATAAGTCCTGAAAATTTCATTAAAATCCGACAATTATTTCATTTTTGTAAGAATTTCCAAATTAATGTGTCGGTCAGCGAAAACAGGAGACTAAAATCTTCTATGCTAAAAGTTAGTACAACTGCTGATGCAAAAAAACAAGTTTATTTAGTGAAAATTTCGAATGGTCTAAAAAGGATTAAAAATTTTAATTATATAATAAAAAAAATACTTTAATCCTTCCTCTTAATAACATAACGTTTGTGTGGATATAACTGTGTTTTCATTACGTTTTCAATATATTTTCATCAGGATATTTTGATTTTTTTTAGCGTTTTAGTGGAAGTACATTAATTAGAATATATAAAATATATAATAATATAATATAAATATTAATTATAATATATTAAAAATTCAGCAACATCATTTACTGACTTTTGTTTAGTAGACATTAAATTACATCACTTCGCATACTTTACCTAAAATTCTCAAATAGCCTGATGAATATTCATTAGCGTTTCTTAAATTTAAATATTTTGAAAATCCAACAATTGCAAAATAATATCATTTGACTTGATAAAGTCCATCAGAATACGAAACGCGTCGGCTAAGATAAGTTATCCTTTTGTCTATATATATATATATATGTATATATATATATATATATATATATCTGAAAATTTCTCCGAATTAACCAGTAGAGAGATAATATTTATGAATAGAAATGACAATAGCAATTACCAGTTTTCCTATTGTCATTTCTATTCCTAAATATATATATATATATATATATATATATATATATATATATATATATATATATATATATATATATTACAATTCCTTTTATTGTACATTTTTCTGTGTTAATTTTAAATCTCCCGTTGAAGCCTGAAGAGCGGGAGCGAAACCGGTTGCTTCGCCCGTTTTTTTTAATATGTCTCGTAATATTATCTTTTATACTTTTATTTCGATATATATATATATATATATATATATATATATATATATATATATATATATATATATATATATATATATATATATATATATCAGGTAACAGTATATATCTTCATATATCAAGAACAATATTGGGGAAAATGTATGACAAAATGGAAAACGTTTACTGTGTTGCGTTTCGTCCTTCAGGACTTAATCGGAATAAATTGTTTCATGTAGTCGTACCAACATAACAAAATTTAGTCTGATGAAGTCCTGAAGGACGAAACACCTTACAAATATACCTTTTCCACATTGACACACAACAAACACACACACACATACATATACACATATGAAGCAATATAGTCTTACGATGTGCTATATTTATGGGATAAAGTGCTCAATATCAGAGATAGAGTGTGTGTAAATATATAATTGAACATAGAAGCCAACACTTAGAGGCGACAGTCTGTTTCATAATAGATCGAATCGTCAGGCCACCTGACGATTGCATCTAGCATGAAACAGACTGTCGCCTCTATTTTTGTTGATTTCTATGTTAACTTTATATATATATATATATATATATATATATATATATATATATATATATATATATATATATATATATATATATATATATATTAGAAGAGATATCCGACATTGCTCGTAGCGCTGCTTGTAAGAAGTGGCAATTAAAGAAGAAATCCTGAAAAGGGCCTTTCCCTGGGAGCGTGAAAATTAAACAGTGGTATCTCTAAAATCTGGTTTGGCAGCTTTCTCTGGGAGTTTAACAATCAAACTGTGGTACCCCTAAATCGGGCTGGAATACTTTTCCTGAGAGTGTAACAATCAAACACTAGTAGCCATAAATACGTTACCTTAGAGTGTTATAATTTAGAAAGGTCATTTTTTTTTTTTCGTTTATGCATAGCAAGAGACGGTAGTATACCGGAGACATGACAATGGCTTCTAGCGAAATGGACGCAGAATCTAATGCCGACAAAACAGAAATAGACACAGTAAGAGTTAATCAAAATTAAAATACGTGAAGTGTATCACTCACTTAAAATATGCTTGGAAACAAGGGCAAACCGGAAGGACTGAACCGTTTACAGAATTTGTCACTACGGACGGACATTTGAATAGTCCACAACACTTCTCTGCAGAAAACATTTTTAGTTTTTTTTTTCCGTTTGAAGTGAAGCTGTCCATGGAAGAAAAATGGCTCACCTAAATATAGACTAGCTATAGCGAGCGATTGTCCTTGAGACTTGTTGATTGACACGAGGAAGCAAAGACTTCGTGGAAAAGAATTATGCTTCATAAACCAGAAAAACTTCCCGGGCCCGCACAATGACAGGTCTGGAAACGTGCACCTGGAAATTTCTCCCATGGTTTCTCCTCCTATAATCGCTGTAGTAGCCGCCGGTCCGTCTAAACACCTTGAAATTTCTCACATGGTGGCCTCGCTCTTAAGACTCGGCTAATTCTCCTGATACAGATACAAACGGTTTGTCTGCACGACCGTTAGATTTCTCCTCCTATAATCACAGCAGTAGTCGCCCGATCTTCGGTCCGTCTGAGCTGGAATCACTTACGCTTAATGACCGAGAAAAAGGAAATGATTGGAAGAACAAAGTAAAAGATGAAAGGTAGGTAGCAATAATACTGGAGTGGAAAAAAGAAAAGAAAACCAGATGCGAGAAAAAAATAAATACATATGAAGCTGAGATACCGATGAAAGCAAAACTTAGGGAGATAAGAATGTTGTTGTCTGGATATCAAGAGACAATGAGTTCTATATGGAATGGCAAATAATAAAACAAATACGTAAAAACAACCGATAGATCTATATTCTTTCTGAGGTAAATGAAGCTAATTCATGTTTTATAAGACGAAATTAGAATATTGGAGAGAATTAGAAGTTAAACTGCGAAAGAACGAGGCGTGAAAAATTGGTAATATCTGTCTACATTTCTGAGATGCAATTATTTACAATATTAAGTGGATAAAAGTGTTGGTTGGATCCAGTGACTTGACCCAATGAGTTGTGAGTTCAATACCTGGCTACAGTAGTGGATTGTTGAGTTAAAGGGAGATAACTGAGAAATCCAGAAGAGGCATGACACGTGGAACTAGAACAATCTACCCCGGGGGACGAAACATAGGTTTCTGTTCGAAATTCCAATCACCTAAAGAAAGCCGGAGTATACAACGGCCGAAACGTCGTGAACATGACAATAAAGATGAGGAAAACAGTTCGAACGATATAAATAATGTCAAAATGGTTGATGTTAGATGTCAAAGTCCGTGGCATTTCTACGGACCTAACTAATTTTCTTTATGTAGTGTCTCTTATTTATTTATTTATTTTTATTTTTTTACTCGATGCTTCTTCAGCTTATTTATGCTCTTTATTACAAAGTATTTAGTTGATCCAGTCTTCGGTTGTCTGGTTAAGTTACGGAAATACAGGGATACCTCTCAGTGAGACACGCATCCTGTACTACAGTTGTACACTTCTGAATAGATTTTACCATCTAATTTTGATCAAAGACCAGTGAGCTTGCGTCGCCCTTCGAACATTGTTTTTTGTTATAATTTTAACCCACGTTATTCTTTCTTCTTCTGCTTCTTCTTCTTCTTCTTCTTCTTCTTCTTCTTCTTCTTCTTCTTCTTCTTCGTTGTCGTCGTCGTCTTTTTCTTCTTCTTCTTCTTCTTCCTCTTCTTTTTCCTCTCCTTTTTCACCTTTCTTCTTTTTCTTCTTTTTCATTTTCTTCTCCTTCTTTTCCTTCTTCTTCCTCTTCTTTTTCTTCATTTCTTTTCATCTTCTTTTCTTCTTCTTTTTCTTTTCTTTTCATCTTCTTTTTCTTCTTTTCCTTTTTCTTCTCTTCTTTTCATCTTCTTTCTTACTTCTTTTTTTTCTTTTTCTTCTTTTTCTTTTTCCTCTTCTTTTTCATCTTCTTTTACTTCTTCTTCTCTTTCTTGTTCTTTTTGTCTTCTTCTTCTTCGTTGTCATCGTCGTCTTTTTCTTCTTCTTCTTCTTCTTCTTCTTCTTCTTCTTTTTCCTCTCCTTTTTCACCTTTTTCTTCTTTTTCATTTTCTTCTCCTTTTTCTTCTTCTTCTTCCTCTTCTTTTTTCTTTTTTCTTTTCATCTTCTTTCTTCTTTTTCTTCTTCTTTTCCTTTTTCTACTCTTCTTTTCATCTTCTTTTCATCTTCTTTTTTTCTTTTTCTTCTTTTTCTTTTTCCTCTTCTTTTTCATCTTCTTTTACTTCTTCTCTTTCTTGTTCTCTTCTTCTTCTTCTTCGTGCCATGTCTCTTTGGGACTCGAGCTATCATATTTATCATCAAAATCCTCACTTTTGCAACTCTCAGCAATGTTTGCCTTTTTGCTATCTCTCGTATTCCCTGTTCTGCTAACCATTTACAAACAAGTAATGTAGGCCGTTTTCCTTTGTCCTTCTTGTATTCAGTATGTCCTGCGAATGTTAAATTCTCCGAGCTCGCTGTCCTCATTATGCGCCCTAGAAATTTCAACTGTCTTTTTTCTGATACTAGTGATCTAAAATTATCGGACAAAACATTTTCACTGCATTTCCCATGTTTTTATTTGAATCTTCATCGTATTCTTCCTTTTTATCGGAATGTTTAATTCTTCTTCTATGTGCCGTGTCCCTTCAGGATGTGGGCTATTCTACCCTCCGTAGCTCAAAGCACTATCTATTTACTATTCCCCTCACTCCCTGATCCGTCAACAATTTACATAGGGTCTTTTGGCATGTTACTCGCTGTTTCCCTCTGCCTTACTTGCATCGATAGGCGCTGTAAGTGTCAAATTTTCCAAGCCTTTTTTTAGGCACGGTGGAATAATGGATAGCTGCTCGGATTGAAGAATCGGACAGCCGAGTTCGAATTCCAGTCGAATCCATTACATTCACTTACATGCTAATACCCTTGGAAAACGTATGAATCCTCTTCTCTCCCCACAGCTATGGGTAAATAACAGGACAGACCAGGTTCTCTTGCCTTGGATGGCAACTGGTCTACCGCAGAAAGAAATGGCAACCTACTGCGGGAAAAATATCTGCCTAGTCAATCATGTATCGAAAGATACATGATCGCCTAAGCATGTATCACGCATGGCATATTAATATATATATATAACTGACTGAATTTGTAATTTGCATGTTGGGCTGTTATTTTTAATAACAACCTTGAATTCTGTCTCCTTATAATCGATCTTTAGACTTTTCTTCTCGCCTTTCCTTCATTACCTTCTGCATGAATCCTTTTCTACGGCCATCTTCTTTTGGGAGGATCATCAGACATCATCACCTTTCCAATTCTGAATCTTATCGGTTATATGCAACTACTTTGACCACGAAGCCGACTCTTTTCAGAATTTAGCAACCATGGGTTTGGTACTGCAGTAGAGTCAGGTGAAATAATAAGAATACAATTAGTATTCAGTTCATAAATCAATATTTGAAATGCTTGTGTTCAGCTTTTCTTGAATATAAACTTCTGGAAAATGCGAAAGAACATTGTTTTTAAAGCATGCCGTATATGAAGGCACGGTGGAGTAATGGATAGCGGCTCGGATTGAGGAATCGCGTGAGCCGAGTTCGAATTCTAGTCGAATCCGCATGGTACATAACTGACTGATCCCTGGAATTTTACCTCTGTCTTATTCTAAGCGTCATTTTTGCTTTCATTTTTCTTAACACTTCTTCCTTACTTAGATGCTTTTACCATAATATCCTCAGCATTCTTCTGAAGAACTAAATTTCTATTGCCTGAAGATTGTCTTCATCTAAGAAAAAATTGTCCAGCATTTACTGCTATATAGGAAGATTGATATTACATAGCAGTTCAACAATCTTTTCTTTGTTTCTAACGAAAATTTCCTGTTTCTACTATTTTTAGTTTTTGGAAGTTATCTTTTGCTATTCAAATAAGATTTCGGATTTCGCTATTATATTTTCAATCCATTTACCAGATATTTAATAGTTATGTACTTGTTTGATTTTAACATTAAATTGTAAAACACATATGTCCATAAATGTTTGGGTTGTAATAGAATATATAAAAGATGATGATATCTGTTAAGAAATGGATGAAATATTGAAAAATATCCACTGCTTTGTAAGACGAAATATAAAAAGGGTTAAGAGAACTTATTTATATAAGTATTATTAGTCATCATGATAGACACTTGACAATGACAGTCGTTTTTGATGAATGTGTAGACATACAATGTAGAAACAAAAGCAGTAAAACGAAAGAAATACGAAATCTTGACAAGCAAGACTGATTGACAATCTTCGTCGGGTTACACCGTATCATCGAAAATTCGTTGCAAAAACAGCTGCACTTCTCTACTTCAAAAGAGGATTTGTAAACTTTTTCTTTCTTTTGCTTTTTTTTTTTTTCCTTAACCTATTGTACGATGTTATGCACGTGTTTCATTATTCGTCTTTTAAGAAAAGAGTTTAAAAACTATTAAAACTCAGTGTTAACATTATTTTTATTTTCGGACCACACTGTTTACCAAAGGCTGCAGAATGATGTTCCGAGTAATTGCAACAAAAAACCACAAAAATTAAGATGAATTATTGTTGTTTTTTTTAATACGAGTTACAAATAAATAATGGTTTACACTGCTTTACGTAATAAATTGTCAAGATATTATTACTATTAATAATATTACTAATGTAATAAAATAAATCAAATTAGGGTGAAATAAATACTAGTCAGAAATAAATAAATAATTAACCGGATATTTGAGAACATACATTTAGTTGACTATAAAATAGAAGACGACTGAACGTAATGTTTACATACGTCAGGAAAGCCTCTGATCGGGATATTGAAGTTTTGTGGAGTGTGCGGCCGCCTTTTAATTGCTGTTACTTCTAAGTCTACCCTGACATGGGATGGTAGAACCTGTTAGGGTCCCATCTATGGGAAAATAGTGACCGAGCCTCAAAAAAAAGAAAAGAAAAGCAAAACACTATGAAAGTATCAAAATACTTTTTTTTATAGTAAAAATACCAGAAATACATTTTTATATGAAAAATTACTTACAAAGCGTATTCATATTAGGTTGGTGCAAAAATAATGTCGTTTTCTCACATAGTAACATATGTGAGAAAACGACATTATTTTTGCACCAACCTAATAGTATAATTACCAAACTATATGTATTGTAAAATTATCAAGAATACATATTTATAGTAGAATTACCTACAATAGATTTTATAGCAAAATGACCAACAATACATTTTATCTGTAGTTGAAGGCATACAATTGCGTTCAAAATCTTTTACTTGAAGCCCTAAAATTGTGTTCAAAGTATTTAGATTTCGGTATTAAATAACTCATGGAGATTGAAAGAAAAGAGAGCTGAACTGTTATATACCGCTAAACAAAATCAGCCAACCAACGTAATTTTACTCGGTCTGTGCAATGCTTCATATAATTAAAAAATAAAACCGCCCTTAAAAAGGACAATAAACTGCATCCGCGCCCTGGACAAGACGATAAATTACGTTCAACAGCAAGGGTCTCTGATCAGGAAGTTTCGAGGAATGTGGAACCACCTCTTAATTGCTGGTGTTCACAGGCCCACCCTGACTCGGGGTGGTAGAACCTGTTAGGGTCCTAGCTATGGGCAAATAGTTAACTGGGATGAAAACATTATGAAAGTGTAAAAATAGGTTTTTAAAACCAGAAATACTGTGTAAAAAATTATTAACAGCAATACATTTTGGAAAAAAAAATATTACCAATTATACATTATTAACAGCAATAGATTTAAAAAAAAAATATTACCAGAAATACATTTCCAGCAATATATATATATATATATATATATATATATATATATATATATATGTATATATATATATATATATATATATATATATATATATATATATATATATATATATATATAATTTCCAGCAATACATCTTCTGAAAGAAAAAAATACCAGCTATACATCTTGAAAAAAAAATTACCAACTATACATTTTTTAAAACAATATTACCATGACTAGATTTTTGAAGAAAAAGATATTACCAGCAATACATTTTTGAAAAAAAAATATATTAGTTGCAATAAAAATTTTGTCAGCATTAAATAACCCTTTGAGGCTGACATGCCGTAAGATAAAACAAACCGAACCAAACCAAACCATAATTATATTACTAATAATAATAATGTGATTCTAATAATAATATGCTAAAAAGCAATTAAAATTAATATGAAAGAAACATTAGTTCCAAAAACAATCCTGAATCTCAAAATTTCATGGTTTTCTCATTTATTATTCTGATGTATCATAATATGTATCGCGATATTTAATGAGTAATTCCCTATTGCATAGTTAAATAAATGAGTTCAACAACTTCAGCAAAATATTGAAATAACACTGATAAATATGAATGCAGTTCATTATTTGTAGAAGTATAAATAAAAAAATTAAAATAAAAAGGTTTTACATGTTACTGAAGCAGATGTTAAACATGGGAAAGCGTTATCGCCTCCTCTATCTTTTTCTTTCTTTCTTTTTCGCATTGAAACCAAATATTTTCTCTGAATTTGTCTTTTCTGTCTTTCCTCATGATCAAAACAGATAGTCCATTATTTAGAAGGTATTGGAAGTGTGTAACATACAATTTAACTAACGAAATAAGTAAGAAACAAGCAGATGACAGTACGACTAAGATGATACCACGAATGGGCGTAAAGACAATAACAAATATGGCACTGAGCAACTAGAGAAAATTTTGCAATTTTAATTTTTTTAGATTTGATTCTGTGACAGACGTAAGACTCTCAAAGATCAAGTTGTAAAAACGTCGTTTAAAAAAATCTTTCCAAAGTAAATGGAATGCAAGTTTGAATTTCACTGAAAGTTTCTTTTTCATTTTAGATCTACGCTGCTTACAAATAGTGGCATGAGGAGTTGTAATGAAATTAAAATAAAAATGAAATGAATACTAGTCAAAGATTAAGATATTATTAAAATTGCACCAAATGTGTAATAAAACTACAATAGAAAAAACAGCGTCAATAATTTAACTAAAACACCAACATAGTTCTCACTAAACTCTACAATAAATGTGTTGTTGCTTTTCTACTTCTTTGAAATCCGCATGTAGTTCCTAACTTTAAGAAATCTATTTACATTATTCGGACTATGGTCCCCATCTTTGTCGCCATATTTAGTACAACGTTTCGGTCGTTCTACACTCCGGCCTTCTTCAGTTTGTTGGAATGTCGAAACTGTACCCTTTATTTCGCTCACTGGGGTAGACTATTCTAATTCCACGTGTCATGGATGTCAGTTATCAGTTATCTCCTGTTAAATCCCCTCTCTAAGTTCTCGACTGCCTTAACCGAATACTGAACTCACACTCTTTGGGTCTTGTTACTCGATCTAACCAGCGCCTTTATCCACTGTTCCATGTGTCCTTGAGGACATCTGTGTATGAATTTCTAGGTATTATAAGGCAGTGGACAACTTGGAGAGGGGAATTAACTGATAACTGACATTCATTAAACATGGCACGTGGAACTAGAAGAGTCTACCCCAGTTAGCAAAATAAAAGGTTCAGTTAGACATTCCAAATACCTGAAGAAGGCTGAAGAGTACAACGGCCGAAACGTTATAATAAATATGGTGACAAAGACGAGGACAATAGTCTGAATAATGTAAATAGTGTGCATAATACCTCATCTCAGAAATATAGACAGATATTTAAGAAATCTTTCGAAACATCTGATCCTTGTAACTATCGGCTTATTAAATTTCTACCACATTTTGGCAACGTACTAAATGTTCTAATCAACTCTGAAGTAGTTAGTCATCTCACATCACAGGGACTTCTTTCATATAAGCAAAATAGCTCTCGTTTCTCTGGGTCAATTTTTTTATGTATTAACGACTATTGCTGAAATGTCTATCAAGCTTTAGATAAGAACTAGACCTGACGTGACCCGTTGGGTCAACCTTGTTGTGTTACCATTTAGATTAAGTTTCGTGAAGAGTTTGTGAAAGTAGAGATATTTTAAAAATACATTTATTTGCTGTTATTGAAGTTGCTTTAACACATAAAAAAAAATTGTCTGTTTGAAAAAGTTGAAAATTAAAATTCTTACTGTATAAACAAATCGTATTTTTAAATCCTATAAATATTACCCGTGACCCGTTGAGTCAGTGAATGTTCAGATTATAAAACATTGAAGTTGCTTTCTGCATTAAACTATTGTTTGTTTAAAGAAAGTTGAAATAAAAAATATTTAAAATATTGTTTGTTTAAAGAAATCTGAAATATAAATAAGCAGGCATGCAATCATGGGAAGGTGGAAAGAGAGAGAGGTGGGTGGAAAGAGAGAGCGTTTTGTTTTCACGATTTCTTTCTCTCCCCCTCCCCCACTTCCTACATGATAATAAATTCATATCTTTCTTTCACCCACTCTCTATATATGACTTCTGGCAAACACACAAGCAACGTTCACAGACTTTTATTGTAATAAAGATGCTGAAGCTTGTATTGTTGCTTTAGACATCTCGAAGGCATTTGACAGGATTTTGTACGCAGGTCTTCTGCAAGAGGTTATGGTATTTCTAGAAGATTTTTTTGATTACATTCAATCTTTCTTATCAAATCGCGAAATGAAACTTGCCTTGAATGGCCACACTTATAGATTGTTTTGCATTAATACAGATGTGCACTCAAGACATAAGTTAATCCTAATGTTCTTCAACGACATTCCTGATGCAATCAGTTTTCAAAATCGGTATCTAATGTTGATGTCGCAACTGTTTACTCCTGTCTGAATTCTAAGTCTGATCGGTTCAATAAGGTCAAATTGGCAGATGAGCTCAAAAAAGAACTATAACCAGTTGTTAATTGTCTCAAGAAAAAGGCTTGTTAATTTTAACGTCCCCAAAGGAAAACTGTCCCCTCTTAATTGTCTGTGAGAAGATGTTTCCTTGCATCTGTTAACCTCCAAGAGACTAATTGCGCCTTTTCTAGCTAACGTTTTTCGTTAACATAAAGGGGTAAATTATATGGAATCAATTGCTGTGAATGATGGGTCGCTACGCAGCTGAGCACCTAGCCATCACCCTCCACATGTCTCGGTAGGTGACCATTCATGCGTAGCCAGTATTGAGCGAATTCGACCTGGCGAATCCCATCCTTCTCCAGAGCCGCACTGAGAAACTAATAAGGTTTATAAATAAAGCCACGTGATAAGGCAACTGTTGTAGCATACCTACGAACGATAATGGGTATGTCCTCATTCACATAAATACAGTGGTAAATACTGTATGTTGGTCTGCAGTTGGAGATTCGTCTTCACCTGTGCTGGTCAAACTCGCTGCCTCCGGGCAGAGAGGATCGTCAGACGAAGCTATGTCGAAGGGCAGAGTCTCGTCTGCGGTAACAGCTACAAGACCCCGAGGTCTACGAGTAATTTCTGGCCGAACCTATGGGCTCGGATACCCAAACATTAAATTGAGCCTTGTGCCACATCTGACCATGTGGGGCAATTGGTAGATATCCTGCAATTGGAGATTGATTGTGGAATTCACTTGACTCACTTCTAGCAATTGACTACTTCTCTTCTACGGACCGCCGGCGAATCTTATGTCTTTCGTTCTTGTTCTAAGTATTATTGTTCATTACTGACCTTTGTTTGATTATTCTATTCAGTAACCTTCCTAACGTTACAACACTTTGGCGAGAGGATTAGTCAAAATTATAACAGAAACAAAGCGTTATAAATCTAGATACTGCACACAGATTTCCTCGCAATCTTGATAATGGCCATAAAAATGAACGAAAACGGTATTTCACAAAAGTTTGGCTATTTATGGTCAATGGACAAGATCAGACGTTCTCTTGTATGTAAACAAGAATTAATTAAATATATAGTCTTTAAATTCTCGTTTGTAATCAGAACTGTATTAATGAAAGACTCCTGCTTAAAACACATTCTGTGTAGGTATTTATTAACAAAGCCATTCTTGAGACTTATACTCGCGTCTTTAAACGGCCATTGTTTTGCTATGAATGACGTATTATACTTCTCAAGAAAACTAGTGTACTTCTTTCTGCCTAATCCTCAGATTGACTACATAACTCCAGAGACGGAATTGTGACTTCAGATATTAATTAAAAACGAAACTGTTGAAAATAATAAATATTTCCACGTTGATATATTACCAAGAGCAGCGACTAAACCTACTTAAATATTATATATATATATTATATAAATAATAAAGACAGAAGGAAACTTTATCTTAGACGACGCGTTACATCCTGCTATTGACTTTATCGTGGCAAATATAAGGATTTTATTTTGCATCATTTATTCATAAACGAATAAGATAATGTGATTAAATTTACAAAATGCTAACGTCCTGGGTATGACGGTAAACTACATCCGCGTCCTGGGTATGGCGATAAACTGCATCCAACAGCAAGGTCTCAGATAATGTTTTCAGAAAAATAATGTTGCCAGCTCTAAGTTTTTGAAACAACAATGTTGCCAGCTCTAAGTTTTTGAAACAATAATGTTGCCATCTCTAAGTTTTTTTGGGTTTTTTTTGTAGAAAAGGAATAATGTTGCCAGCTATATATTTTTTATTCCATACAAAATAGGCATTTAAAATTCATATAAACTGGATTTGGCATTGAATAACCCACAGTGGTTGATATGCCATAAAACCCAAACAAACAAACAAACAAACAAAATGCTAATCGATGCTAAGAGACGCAATATCATGTCTAATAAACAAAAGTGAGTAATTCATATTTTTTAATATCGTATTATCTTGGCATCCACCATAATTTACCATTTTTTTATACTGAACCAGGTTAATATTTAAGAGGGTACTTAAATTAAAATGGTTGTGATAATTATTTATTCCGCATCTGAATTTGAAAATAATAATTATTATTTCTCTGCCATATGGATAAATAATACGTCTTATTATTATTATTGCTCGTCTGAATGGGTAAATAATAATTTATAAATATCCTCAAGGAAACATGGCACAGTGGATAAAGGCGTTGGTTAGATCCAGTGACAGACCCAAAGAGTATGAGTTCAATAGCCGGTTAAGGCAGTAGAGAACTTTTAGAGGGAAATTGACGGGAGATAACTGATAACTGACATCCACCAAAACATGGCACGTGGAACTAGAACAGTGTACCCCAGGGATCGAAATAAAGGGTTCAGTTCGAAATTCCAACCACCTGAAGAAGGCCGGAGCGTACAACGGACGAAACGTTGTGACAAATATGGCGACAAAGATGATGACAATAGTCCGACTAATGTAAATACTGTACATAATACCTTATCTCAGAAATATAGACATACTCTAATTATAAATATCATACACCATCCAAGTGCAAAAATAATATTGATAATTATTATTCCTCGTACGAATGTACGAATATTAATTGATCATTCCAATGGACAAATAATAATAATAATTGTTGTTGTTATTATTAACAACAACAACAACACCACCAAATGATAATTATATTCATAAATATACTATTAGGTTGGTGCAAAAATAATGGCGCAATAATGTCGTTTTTTGACGTATAACGTCAAAAAACGACATTATTACGTCATTATTTTTGCACCAACCTAATACTAATTTTAAAAAGAAATAAATTCAGTTTTTATACCATTTTTATTATTATATCAGGTCTAAGAGTGTTTTAAAGATTGTATACATTATTTATCAATCGACCCTTGTAATTATTAGGAAAAATAAATTTCATCCTAATGGACGAATATTAATAATTATTATTATTCCTCGTCCGAATGAACAAATAATAATTATTATTATTCCCCATCCTAACGGAAAAATAATAATGATAATTATTATTCCTCGCCCGAATGAATGAATGAATAACAATAACAATTATTATTCCTTATCCAAATAGAAAAATAATAATGATAATTATTATTCTTGATCGTTGGTGAAATGTTAAATAATAATGATAATCCGTAATGTTTAAAATTAGATAATGAAAAAAAATAAAAAAAGCATTTTACAAACGTAGGAAAGTTTTATGTTATGTCGTATTAAATCTAACGAATGAGGAAAAAAACAAACTTTGGCGCTCATTTTCTCTGACAGATCAGAGGATAAAAGAAGAAGAAAAGTATCATGGTGACAGCTTATTTGTTCCGTTGGGCTATTAAATTATCTTGCTTTGTCACCGATGAAACGCATTTGTGAAAGAAAAAAAGAAAGAAAGAATGAAAGAAAAAGAGAAAGAAAGAAAGATAACAAAAAGAAAGAAAGAAAAAAGAGAAAGATAGCAAAAAAGAAAGCAAGAAAGAAAGAAAGAAAGAAAGAAAAAGAGAGAAATAGAACAAAAGAGAAAGAAAGAAAGATAGAAAGAAAGAAAAAGATAGAACGAAAGAAAGAGAGTTAATGAAAGTGATTAAAAAAGAAAAAAGTAAGAAAGAGAAAAAAAAATCGATAGAAAGAAAGAGAGAAAAAAGGAAGAATAAACGAAAGAGAAAGAAAGAGAGAGAAAAAAGAAAGAAAGAAAGAAAGAAAGAAAGAGAAAGAAAGAGAGAGAAAAAGAAAGAAAGAAAGAGAAAGAAAGACAGCAAAATAAAAGAGAGAAAGAATGAGGGGAAAAGAAAGAAAATTAATTAAACAATCAAAAAATAAGAGAGAAAGACTAAAAGAAAAAATAAAGATGTATTTATATTTTTAATAAGAACAGATCTGTTGATATACTCAGATCATTGACGCTACATAATCTTTAAATCTTCTATTTTATCTCTCTTGGGCTTAGTATTTGTGATGTATTGAGGGAGGATAAAATGTGTATATTCAAGGAACACGTGGTGGATATATTAGATTTTTATTACGGAAGTACAAAAGGAGAATAATATAGGCTAGACAAAAAAAAATACCAGAGAGCTTAAACTTCCTCCCTTTTTGGAAAAAAATAAATTATGTAAATGATTTCATTTTTTAGCCTTATAGTCTTTAAAATGTTCTAGTCTTTTGCTAAGTTTTCTACTCCTAGTTGTAGTTGGTTGTGTGGAATGTGTTGGGGGTTAGGAAAGGTGCTGCGTTATGAGGTGGAAGTAATGACTCTGATGATGGAGGCCTGACTACTCTTGTCGAGTCACCAAGGAAGTTTGATGATAGGGGTGGTAATATATTTGTCTGGGTTGTTGCAGGTAACTCCACTGTTAATATAGAGATAAGTAGCAGTTGAAAGTGTCGTTTCCATTGGTTGCTGATTTCCACTGTATACGATCTTAGACCTTGTTGGAAGCTGATCCTTGAATGTTGCCAGCGTTGGTGTTTACGGCAATTCCGAGCAAAGACGGTGTCACCATCCTTTAGTGACAGTGGCTTTGCCTGAGAGTGGAAAGAAATCAGTCTGCTCTGATTTGCTGACGAAGTGGTTTTTATATTGGGTCGTAGAATTTCCAACTTTACTCGTAGTTTCCGACCAAACATTAGTGTTAGTTGTTTTGAGGCACAGTGATATAGACTGTTCAACTGTCGAACTTTCTGCCTTGAGCAAAAAGGAACCCGGACGAGGCTTTGCCGAAGGGCAAAGTTTCGTCGGGAAGGTAGACAGACCCTGAACTCGTTTATGCAAGTTCTAAGGGAATATTTTTGCCCGAAAACTCGGCCTTGTGCTGCATACATCCCTCTTGGAGGAGTTGTAAAATATTAATATTAGTGGTGCAGGTGGCTCTCATGTGGTAGCGTGGGATTAATTTTTATAAGAAATTAGGAATTTGGAGAGTTTTGTATGGATGGCGCCACGCTCATGCTTCGCTGATTTCATGTCTAATTTAAGCGATTGCACCATTTGTTCTGCTAATATTAGGTTGGTGCAAAAATAATGACGCAATAGTGTCGTTTTTTGACGTATTTTTTAACGTCAAAAAACGACATTATTACGTCATTATTTTTGCACCAATCTAATACATTGGTTGCAGGATGGTATGGGGCGCTTTTTATCTGTTTAATACCGTTACATGTGGAGAAGCGTTTAAACTCATCAGATGTGATCATTGGTGCATTATCTGGAACTAATAGTTCTTGGATACCATTATCTTGCGGACATTAAAATATTAACGGTTGTAATCTCTGTAGCATTAGATGTCGGAATTACCGCGACCAACCATTTTGAATGGGCATCGACTGCTACAAAGAAAAATGATCCATGGAAGGGTACTGCACAGTCCCCGTGTACTCGCTGCCAGGATACTGCCAAGGATATAGTGGAGCCTTTGGTAGGCCCGATTGAGTTATGGAGTACATGCCACATCTCTTCGCAGCATCTTCAATGTCTTTGTCAAGATTGGGCCACCAGAAGATTCCTTTGGCTAGGCCTTTAATTTTCGCAACCCAAGATGGCCTTCATGCAATTCTTGCATGACTTGTTTGTGTAGTTTTTCTACTGTAACTACCCTCGTGTATATATATATATATATATATATATATATATATATATATATATATATATAAAGTGAACATTGAAGTCAACACTAAGAAGCAACAGGCTGTTTCATACTAGATGCAATCGTGAGTCCGACGATTGCATTTCGCATGAAACAGCTTGTCGCCTCTAAGTGTTGACTTCAATGTTCACTTTTATATTTATATTTACATATGTTCTCTCTCTGATAATGAGCACTTTATCCCATAAATATAGCACACTTAAAAACTATATTTTTGCATATATATATATATATATATATATATATATATATATATATATATATATATATATATATATATATATATATATATATATATATACTGCTGATCAATCTCCAAAAAGAAAAAAAACAGCCATCCAGTGCATTCTGCATTTTTGAGGATTCTTGTTCTAGATTAGATACAATATTTTCTGAAATTATTCAAATCTACAAAAAATTTCTATCACTTACAAAACTATGCTTCATGCAAGTTTCAGGCTCTGGATGGAGCGGCTTGGTGAATGAAAACGTTGCTCACTTTTTGCGGATCAGTTTTAATATTTTATATTATTAGTATTCACTTGGATTATATACCAACGGATTAATACACACACACACACACACACACACACACACACACACACATATATATATATATATATATATATATATATATATATATATATACCTTAGTAAAAAAAATAACGAGATTTCGATCTGATGAGATGAATATTTCGGTATTTACGAAATAAAATATAATCGAAATGAATAATTAAAATTTGCTTCATTATTATTATTATTGCTTTATATATATATATATATATATATATATATATATATATATATATATATATATATTCCTATATATAATATAAATTTATGGAAATTTAAATTTTACGCATGCACGCCCACACACACGCACGCGCACACACACGCATATATATATATATATATATATATATATATATATATATATATATATATGTTAGGCATCTCACCCCAAGCAAGACGTGAATGCCACTGGCACACACAGGTTTACATAGAGTGAAAGCAAGACTAAAGAGACGTGATAGAGGAAAGGATGAAGAGAAGAACGGAGAATGAGATCAAGTCATCTGAAGATGTCGATTAACATTGCATTTGAATAATTGAAGATTATAGCTATCAGGGTAGCAATTAAGTGGAAGTGAGTTCCACACAGGAAAGTGGGAAACATTGAAGCTACTGGAGTAGAATAGACGCCAACATTTAACCGTTTCGATAGTGAAAGGATGGGACTGAGTTGGCAACCTAGTAGCACGCTTAAATTCATGTAGTTTGGAAACCAGGGAAAATAGCTCGTTGGAGCACTAACCGTGATATAAAACAACTCAAATTAAAATTATGGATCAATACTAAAGATGTTATCAACTGGTTCAACAATATTGACGATAAAACAAATTGCACCTTACTACAGTTCGATATCGTGGACTACTACCCATCAATTTCGAAGGATCTTTTTACTACTGCCCTGGACTTTGCTGCTGTATATTCTTACCTGACAAAGGAAGAAACCGACATAATCCTCAGCGCAAAAAAATCCGTCCTCATTCATAATGAGGAGCAATGGATAAAAAACAATAACGACCTGTTTGACATCACTATGGGGTCATTAGACTCTGCAGAGTCTTCTGACTTGGTTGGTCTTTTAATATTGTACCACCTAACGGCACACCGCGAGATTGATAACCAGGACATCGGACTGTATAGAGATGACGGGCTCATGGTGGTGAGGAGTTCCACTAGCTTTAAGATAGAGAAGATCCGAAAAATTATGTTTAGTGAATTTAAAATCTAAACATATATAACAGTCTCTTCTAAATTGAAAAAGATAAAATTCCTCGACGTAACCCTAGACTTACCGAGCAACACGTACAAACCTTATAGAAAACCAAATGCTAACCCCTTATATATACACCCGAAGTCAAACCACCCTCCATCCACAATTAAACATATACCCTCATCAATAGAAAATAGAATTATCAGTAACTCCGCTAACAAAGAAATATTCCACCAACATAACGACTTCCATAACACTGCCCTAAAAAGTAGTGGTTATAAAAATGCTAACATTAAATATAGGGACAATTGCAATAACCAAAAGAAATAAAAAACAGGAAAAGAAACATCATTTGGTATACACCTCCGTTCAACCAAATGGTTAGTATTAAACTAGGACAGAAGTTCTTAGCTCTAATCGATAAACACTTTCCCACCAAAAGTAGGCTTAGTAATATATTCAATAAGAACACACTAAAATTGAGTTACAGCTGCACTGAAAATCTAGAAGGTATAATAAGAAGACACAATAATAAAATCCTGAACAAACCCCCTTACCTGAATAGTTTTAATAAATCTACACTTAAATCAGATAATAATAGGGGAAAATTATGCGATTGTAGAAACCCGGTAGACTGCCCATTAGAAAATAAGTGCTGCATCAAATCTGTGGTATACCAATGCACTATATCATCCACGGAGAACCCTAACAATAATATGATATACATTGGGTCCACGAAAAATACCTTTAAAACCAGATGGAGGCAGCATAAATGCTCCTTCAACAACATAAACTTAAGACATCAGACCTCTCTATCTAAATATTTTTGGCACCTGAAAGAAAAAAATAACACCTAAAGTAAAATGGAAAATCATTAACAGGACTAGAACTTGCAAAACTTGGGATGACCCATGCCCTTTGTGCCTCCATGAGAAACTACACATTATTAAGCTTCTAAACAATAAAAAAAACTGTTAAACAGCAGACAAGAATTAACGGTTTTCTGCCGACATAACCGAACTTACGCTCTGAATAACTAGCTAAAAACACGCATACCATAAAATAATTTTTAAAATCCATAGCCCATATACATAGTTTTAATAGCCTACAAAAAATGATAACCTTTTATGAAGTCGTCAAATAACAAACGTTACGGCCTTTTTATATACATAAATCCCTTTCATAAAGAGATATAATAAAAGAATAAAATAAAAATAAATAAATAAATCTCCATAGACGCTCAAGCCTGACTATGCGAAAACTTCCTCCGTCGTAAATTTAGCCACCCCCACCTTACCCTGACCCGGCATCTATGAAAGTAACTCTATACTGATACAAATTATTAACACCCCACCCCTGCCTATTCTAAACAATCCGCCCTTGATGTTACCATGGAAATTTTTGATTTCAATTCTGACTATACTATTAAAAGAAAACTCGTAAATTTCAGAAATAAGTCATTCCCAAAAAAATTTCGCTTCAAGATTGAATAGAGCCTATTTAACTCAAGTTAATTCAAATATTATTTTGAAGTTTTCGGCTCTTGTTTTGAAACATGAGACCTCTTATGTAGCGAGTTGGAATTATATTTTTAAATAAAGAATTATATATATATATATATATATATATATATATATATATATATATATATATATATCCTGGATCGAGGAAGATTGTGTAATTTTGCAATACTGGAAAATGTGATGGTCTGTCTCCTGATAATTTTCCCGAATTTATATTCCATTATATTTACACTAGTCCTCAGTTTGGCACCGATGAAATAAAGAGCAAATGGTGACGCAGTGAAATATTATCACGTCTTATCACTCCCTTGGCGACAGTAAATCAAAGGTCATTCAAAGACAAAATAATTCTATGGCAACAAGCAAAATACTCAACGTTATTGCCAGATACTACTTTCTTTTGTATCTCTCGCTTTCTTTGTCAAATGGTTCACTCATTAAGTTCCCTGTATATAATATTTTAAAATCCTGTTTTCAGTATATAATTTTTAAAAAAAAACGAAAAAAGAAAATAACTCCTCTCTCCACGTTTAATATATTAATATTTGATTTTCCATTGGATAGTCTGAGAATGATACTTTCGCGATGAAACAATCGATTAAGTGATCCTTTTTAAAAGTTGGAATACGAAATTGCTTTGTACACGATTCTTGAGTGCAGCGCCCTAGGCAATTAGTCGAATTTTTAAATGAAGTTCATTCACATACAGATGAAAATGAACTTTCCATTGAATATCGATTACAAAATCGGCACTAACATTTGATGTTTTAAATATCAATATTTGAATGCATACATTCCAAAATTATATTTCTATTTCATATGAGGTGGTGAGTAATTCATTCTCATAGACGAATGAGACCATAAAGACCTTTCGTGAGGCACTGAGAATACTGAGAAAGAAGCAAAATAAAACGTACCTGCAAAATATAATTCACCTCTGAGGAGGATCTCGCAGAAGATCGAAAGTTCTTCGGTAGGAAAAACTACAGGGCTCTCCTTGGTGAATTTATTAACATTAAGAAACTGATTAAAGAACTAGAAAGGACTATTATAAAAATAAACAAACATAATATGGCTATATTATTCTATAAAACATGTTTGAAGATATATATATATATATATATATATATATATATATATATATATATGATAGAAATTATTAGTAGGATTTGATAATTATATTTAAGTAATTCATCGAGTCTGAAAGAAAGCTCAGCAGAATGTAGAAAGCACTGGACGGCTGTTTCGTCCTATATATGAGGTTTCTTTCAGACTCGATAAGTTACTTAAATATAATTATCAAATCCTCCTAATTTCTATCTGTGTATACCATGCTTGAACCGGCTTCTAATGCTCTAGAGTGAGCGGCTTGGTGAAAGTAGCCGTGGCTCCAGGGGGCACAGTCCTATGGTTACAGAGAACTCAGTAAGAGTTGCACAACGGAATATGTGAGCGAGCGGCGCTACATTGAGTCTGATTTGCAATCGCTTCGCCACCGAGGCCCGATAGATCAGTTGGTATGATGTTTGCATGACATCCTAACTGTCAGGGTTTCAGTTCACGGTAGTGGATGCGCACTCCTGATGAGTCCCAAATATAGAACGAAACGGCCGTCCAGTTCTTTCTGCATTCTGTTGAATTACTTAAATATGTATATATCAATGTCTATGCACCATTGATAAAAGTTTTCTGTTTGTTATTTATCTTATCATATATATATATCATTGTTATTTATCTTATCATATATATATATCTTATCATATATATATATACACTTATAGACAAACACGCACATATATATTTCTAAATAAATTATATATCAGCGGTAATTATTAGAAAGTGCTCAATATCAGTGATAGATCTAACATATTCATTTGTATGGATATGAATATTTAACTCTGGGTTTCACGTTTTTGCGATCATCAGAGTTTGTCTGATGATGGCTAAAGCGTGAAACCCAGGGTCAAAAACTCATATCCATAGAAATGAATGCACACACACACATATATATATATATATATAGAGAGAGAGAGAGACAGTCAGACAGACAGACAGATTTTAAATACACATACACACCCAACCACACCACAAATACGTACACATTTTTGTCGGGAGGCATATTTCCTTCAATATTTCCTTTAGAAGGACGTTATCTAACATTAATTTCATTGTTTAAAAAACCAGGATGTTTATTCAAATATATTTACATATTAAATATATAACGTTTATAGTAGTAGATAATAGCGTATTAAATGAATCTCCCTTAAAAATTGCTTAAAAA
>OZ010605.1:24397373-24407373 GCA_963932145.1 Acanthosepion lycidas
ATAACTTCCTCGTCAGTTCAGACTGTCAACAATAAAGCTTCTTTACTTATTTCCATATCTCTTTCCTTGACCAATAAAAAAAAAAGTCATCACCAGCTTTTCCCAATATTTACACTTATCTAGATTCCGCCATTTTCTCTTGAATTCATCCATTTTTATCAATTTCTTTTTTCCTTCACTCTCAAACAGATGCTTCCCTTCTTATGACGTCTCTCTAATTTTCACTCTAACCATTCCAATCCAACTCTACCGATTTCATTTTTTCCAAACATTTTTGCCCCTCATGCGAACAAACATTAACACAAGCCTAGCTAAATTACTTAAGATAGAGACAGAATATTTCGGACATAGATTTCAGCAAAACGAGTCACCTAACTATTATAAAAAAAAAAGAAGCCCTGTTGGATTCATACTTTAACACTTCGTTGTGTTATTAAAGACTGACTGAAATTAATGCCGCAAAAGGTCTCAATTCTTTTTTCTTTCACATCTCTCGTTTTATACTCTTTTAAGTTAACTTTATTTATTTTCCAACTTGTTATTTGTTCAGCTAAATTTGTTTTGCTAATCCCCTCTTTCAGTTAAAATAGTAAGATTTGTTTGCAGTAAAATCATTGTCATTCTCAAAAAAATTGTTAATGCAATATTCACTCGTAACGAAATAATTATTCTTACGAACTAAATTATGTTTTAAATAGCAAATGGTCGATAAACCGTAAAAATACAAATCAATCAATCTTCTCATTTTTCCTTAGAAAAGCGGGTCTCAGAGTGTCATGTTACAATCACTTACGCGCAAATAGGCTTGTGAAAAGAATATAAATTCATTTCTTCACGCTACCCTCTAGTTATGAATTAAATGGGTGACTTGTATCTGTTAAAATCTAAGTTCTGTCCTTCTTTACGGCAGCGAATGTTGGATGGTTTCCTCCAAGATGAAGAAGCGACTCGAGGCAACGGAAATGTGTTTCTACAGAAGAATTTTAAGGATATCATGGACCGAGTGTGTGAGCAACGATGAGGTCTTAGAGAGGATGCAAACAAGGATTAGGCTTATACTCTATATCAGGAAGAGGTAACTGAAGTTACTGGGACACATAAAGGAAGGAGAGCAAGGAAAATCTGATACTCATGGGTCGAGTAAAGGGAATCAGAAACAATGGAAAGCATCGCATAACATACCCAATGAGCTTAAGCAAGTGGATGACAGAACGTGGTCTGGAGGAGGTGGCAAAGGGAAGGGAACATATTGACAGCTGCAAGGGATAGAGAGAGGTGGGGAGCCATGATCGCCTACGTCCTGAAAATACACAACACATAGAAAGAAAACATGATGTTAAAATAATTCAGAAGTTCCTCCGTACACTGGTAAAGCCTCTGAGGTGCAACTCCTAGGCCCAAGCTAACGACTGACCTATGACCGCTTGACTCAAGTGGGTTGGAGAGAGGCGTTCCCTTTCACCGGTCGTCTCGAGAAACCCTTCTTACTACCCTCAGAGGTCGATTTCATTGACAGGGATGTAAACGTCACTAAGACTTCTTGAAGCCATCTGTAAGAGTTGGGTGTAGGCCTTGGACCAGTACAGTTTTGCATTCCAATTTACCTAATTAAAACAGGGTCGACCGCTTTTCTGCAAAGGTACTACCACTGACGATCCACCCCATACACAACTCTCTGATATTTATTAAAACAATTCATCAAACTAAATTGCTTGATTATTATTAAATGAAGTGTGTCATAAAATTTACATTTAAGTTGATGCTAAATTTTTCACTCGATTAACCATTTTCCATTTAGATTTGCAATTCCTTCTCTGAAAATCAAAGAAAAATTTCTTAATCCTGGAATAACACTAATTTTCACAGAAAATAGTTTTTCATTTTAAAGAAAAAGACGGTTGCTGTGGTGTTCTCCCTCTAATAAGGGTATTGTGGACTCTTCCACTTACTATAAAGTTAGTAGAAAAAGTAAAGCCTCGTGGGGAATAGTGATATAGACTGAACGCTGGTCAACCGACACACATTCCCAAATCGTGTAACGCACTTCTGTTGTATTTACTGTTCAATACACTATTCATCTGCAACCTCTTGTTTTGTTATTACTTAACCATTACTAGGTCCCAACAACGGTTTTTGTTTTAAAAATTAGGTTAAAATAAATACTAAATTAACAGAATTGCTTTATAGATTACATGTAATTAAATAAAACTAGTCATCTTTCATATAACCATCACTGTTATCATCATCATCATCATCATCATCATCATCATCATCATCATCATTATCATCATCTTCTTCTTCTTCTTCTTCTTCATCATCATCAGCATCATCATCATCATCATCATCATCATCATCATCTTCTTCTTCATCTTCTTCATCATCATCATCATCATCATCATCATCATCTTCTTCTTCATCATCATCATCATCATCATCATCATCATCATCATCTTCTTCATAATCATCATCATCATCATCATCTTCTTCTTCTTCTTCTTCTTCATCATCATCATCATCATCATTATCAGTCCCATGACAGGATGTCACCGTAGAGACGCTATGCAGCTGAGCACCTGACCAATTCCATCCATATATCTGGATTGAAATCCTGAGGTATGAATTTATGCTAGCGTGTCTTGGTTAAGTAGATCTGGCGGAACCTATTTCTCTCCAAGTCAAACCATAGCCGTTGTCCTCCAACTTGAAGGTTCGTCTTGAACAAGTGGACATTGATTTCAATGAGGGAACCCTCCATCCTGGCCATTAACTTCAGTCTAGGAAGACTTCCACTGCTAGTGCACTGGCTGTATCATAGTTACAGCGCCTAGTCTAACCCACTACAAGAAGTTTCATCCGCCTTTTAATAGGTCATGTTTTTAGTTCTGCTAAAATATCTAGCCACCCTCCTTACCAAAGCTTAATGGAGGAACCAGTTTATTTTCGGAATAGCCAACAATGCAGTAGATAGTACAAGGTTGCATGATAACAGTAGCACTTGTAGATTGACCTGACATGATGATATAATTAGGGAGCTGAATTAATTTCAACTTCATTCACCGCGACGCGAATGAGTCCGAACGTTTATTGTCGATAACTGCAAAACGCTAGATTTTATCAAACTTTCTTTGTTATTTTCGAATTAAGCATGTACATTCAAACCTAAATGGAATTATTCGGAAAATTTTTATTAGAAACTAAGCGAGGGGCTTGAAATGAAAATTACCCTTTTGATGTTCCAAATTGAAATTAGTTCTGCCGCTCTTATAATCTCATATAATAGCATAAAAACTTATGAAATATCTTAAATGGAGTAATCAATTCCCTTTTGATCAGGCAATTTTCCGTACCTTGACGAAAACACTTCATCCACATAGAATGGTTCAATTCGTTATTATAAAATTTATATAATTGCCAGGAAATGATGAAAAGAATTTGTGAACAAATCTCAATATTGCTATAGCCTAAATAAAAGTTTCAATGTAAAAATACAGTTTAATGAGATTTAGTGAAACTTTCGATATTTATGCACTGATTACGAAAGAAAATTGCAATGTTAATGAAACATTATAGTTGCATCTTTGAATTATCGTAAATCGACAAACTAATATATATATTAGGTTGGTGCAAAAATAATGACGTAATAATGTCGTTTTTTGTCGTTAAAAATACGTCACAAAACGACATTATTACGTCATTATTTTTTAACCAACATAATACATATATATATATATATATATATATATATATATATATATAAATGGGAACGAATCAAATATAATTCAAACGTTCATGACATTTAAAATAGAGCTCAATTACAAAAGGAGAGCGGTAATTCTCTAGTACAGGTTATTACATTCGAACATACATATTTCTGCTACATAAATGCATTAATGTTTCGATGCACATCATAGCATCTCATCAGGCAGTCGTAAAATAATCATTTTACCGCCACCTGATGAGATGCTATGATGTGCATGGAACGTGGAACTAGAACAGTCTAACCCAGTGAACGAAATAAAGGGTTGAGTTAGACATTCTAACCACCTGAAGAAGGCCGGTACGTCCGACGGCCGAAACGTTGTAATAAATATGGCGACAAAGATGAGGACAATAGTCCGAATAAGGTAAATAGTATACATAATATCTCATCTCAGAAATATCGACAGACACACTCATATATATATATATATATATATATATATATATATATATATATATATATATATATTAGACATCCATTATACATGGAACGTGGAACTAAAACAGTCTAACCCAGTGAACGAAATAAAGGGTTCAGTTAGACATTCTAACCACCTGAAGAAGGCCGGTACGTCCGACGGCCGAAACGTTGTAATAAATATGGCGACAAAGATGAGGACAATAGTCCGAATAAGGTAAATAGTATACATAATATCTCATCTCAGAAATATCGACAGACACACTCATATATATATATATATATATATATATATATATATATATATATATATATATATTAGACATCCATTATACATGGAACGTGGAACTAAAACAGTCTAACCCAGTGAACGAAATAAAGGGTTCAGTTAGACATTCTAACCACCTGAAGAAGGCCGGTACGTCCGACGGCCGAAACGTTGTAATAAATATGGCGACAAAGATGAGGACAATAGTCCGAATAAGGTAAATAATATACATAATATCTCATCTCAGAAATATCGACAGACACACTCATATATATATATATATATATATATATATATATATATATATATATATATATATATATATATATATATATATATATATATAAAGTTAAATTTTAAATAAAATATGGGGAAATAGATTGTATAGAGTAAATGATATATTATAATGACTGTTAAAAATTTGAGTGACAGGTGAGGTCTTTTGGTGAAAGAAACAATGTTGTGTGTCTGCGTTGCAAAAAGAAACGATTTAACCAACCATTATCCTGACACCTTATTAACATTTGGGCAGGATTTTCATTATTGTCTGGCAATTTTTAACATATTTATTCTGTACAGAATTTCCCGACAAGTTGTCTATAACGACGAGGAGGAACAATGATTCGACTAATCAAAATTGAATGAATTTGCGAAACCTTTTTAGAATGTCCTGTTTGGACATGCAGTATTTTGATTGGATCTTCCATTAAGTCACTTCCTTTTACTCCTACTCCGCTTTCAATGACATATACTTTCAAGGTGTAGGTTACTATGGCTCTCCACATCCTCTTTTTTGTTTCGTGTTATTTAATATTTCTATGCTGTTCCTTTCAGTTAAGAAACCTAGTGGAATGATTTCCTGCCGGCTTCTCCATGTTTTTGAATTCAGAATTGTTATTCTAGACTGCTTGCCACCAGAGACGAAAGAATATTGTCTATTCTTCATTTTAATCTAAACTTCGAAATAAAAAAAATATATACGTAGCATATAAATGACTTTTCATATTCCTTTGTCTTAGAGGCAGTAATTGGTTTCCTAGTTAATTATTATTGTACAGAAACCTTATTGGGTGCTACATTTTGTAGCTTTGTATTAGATTAAGCTTAAAAAATAATTATAGATATTGCTTAGTTGTAGTAGTTTCTAGAATCTGGTCTCTCAGTCCATATCTACTACAGTTAGTTTGATCTTCATTGAGGGCTCCACGAATCGGTCTTGTGTATATTAAATAATATTTGAGATTTCGTTGCAACGTTCTGACGTTAGAAGCATAGCTTATTGAATATCGTATATATATATATATGAGTTAAAAATTCTCCTTAAGGAACTGTGTTCCTGATCAAACTGAATTTATAAATAATTTCATCGTTCACAAGACAACATGCTTGTCAAGACGCCTTACGTTACGCCTATCTGACCACAGCTCTATTAGAATACATGTAAACACACACATAAATTTACCAGACTCTATCCGAAACAAGCTAGTAGAAAATACGAACATAATAACCTCATCCACATGTATAAAAGGATTAAAAATAAGGGAAGTCTTAATAATAAAAACAAAAAGCTAACACTTAATAATATTAGTTAAAAACACGGCCGCAATATGCTGTGTTCGGAAAATAGAACATCTTTATAATGCTAACAACATACACACAACACACGCATCTAATTAAATTGAGAAAAATAAAATAAATAAGAAAAATCATCCTTGATAATGAGTAAAAGTATAGCCGAAAGCGTTGGAATTATAGAACATTTGGACAGTTTCTACAAACTCCAAGAAAGTAAACACGTGTTCGAACACAAGAAAAATTAAATACCTTGTCTGTCATCTTTAATGAAATATATATATATATATATATATATATATATATATATATATATATATATATATATATATATATATATATATAAACATTCGGGTATATAACAATTTATATATACACACACACACACATACACACACACACACACACACACACACACATATATATATATATATATATATATATATATATATATATATATATATATAACCGAATAGTTAAATATAGGTAGGTATAGGATTGAGTGATCGTATACAAAAATATAAATACTATATACTGTAAGAACAAGCAGTGCTCAATGTTAAGTAACAGAGCTATTTAATACACACACTCACACACACACACACACACATATATATATATATATATATATTAAGAAATATACATAAAATTATGTTACATTTATTGCATAACTCCGAGTTTCATGCCGAAATAATTTTCAAGTGCTTGATTTATTATATTTATTTTTATTTCTATTTAATTTTCTTATTTTATTTTATTTTAAATCACTTTCATTTCCTTTCCATTGATATGTATTTTTATTATTATTAATTTTTTTTTTATTTTGCTTTATTATATTTATTATTTTATATTATATTATTGAATACAATCTAATTTTATCATGGCATACTCTATTATTTATATCATTAGTTTTAGTTAGTTTACTAATATTATTATAAATAACTCTTTTAATTTTTGGGAAGAAATAGAGTTGCCTTCCTTGATTTACCAACGTCCCTTTTTTTGTTTACTTACGTTTTCGAAACCAGCATCTCTATAATTAAGAAGTGGTATTTCTTATTTCCAACCTTATTTTCAATCTTAAATCTCTTATACTGAGAGGTGCCGAGCCCTGAGGAACAGCTGCCCGAGACCGGACACTCTCTTTGAACTAGAGAGAGGGATTGGAGCTCGCACAGAGGCCAGTGCAACCGGGGGAATTTTTGTTCCTAGCCCGGGTGTAGGCGCAGGGGCTCCCCACATTAAAATGACCTTGTGTCACAACGCGACTTCGTTGGAGGTGGGAGTTCGAGCAAATACCAAATTGATATAAAGTAGAGCTGGAGCTTTTTAATCTCAGAATTCGTGGGAGAATTGAGCTGCAATTTCGCATTTATTCAATTAGATTCCATAATATAGGTGTTATTTAATTAGTTTTTATGTTTCTCTAGCGCTTCAAATGTTCAATGTATAACTAATTTTAAATTCTGTTTTCTGATCTTTACAATATATTAATTTTATCCCTGTTCTGTCACCCATGAAATAAAAATAATTGTGTGTATGGAAAATAAGGATCTACGTACATCAAATCGTCTTTAAATTAAGTGGCATCAGAAGAATTTATCTTTGAACTTTTGAAAGGTAAATTTAAACATTAATTCAATACTTAAATGCAGCGATCAATTTTGAGTTCTTCTGTAGTTCATTGATGCCTATTGCATCTACTCCTCCCTAGCTATTGTGATGATGGTCAAACCAAGAGTCCTCCACAGGAGTTAACCTAAATTCCGACCAAGAGGACGGCTTTTTAGCCATTTATAATAAAACATACACTGCAATTTTGGATACAAAAGGAAAATAAGAGTTACTCCTCTTGAACCATGAAAACAACGATAATGGCTAGTATATACATATTAATATATTTTTTTAACCTCGCATAATCTGGCAACCCTGAATCTGAGCTCAGCGAAAATCCTTCACTGCACATAACATTTCTAGGGATTTTGAATAAGCTATGGATCATTGAAATCGGACCAGTGGGAGTGGAGGAGTTGCTCGTAGACACAGGCACAAATACACACACATGCACTCTACGTTATCTATAAGATTAAAAAAAAAAGATTCAATCACCTTGATGCTTGCATAGTTCGGATTAGGACAATACCAAAATGTGGTGCGAACGTTGGATGGATGAAACCTGCTTGCCTTGTGTTATGTAGTGGTTTCACAGTAGAGGCTTGTATTTGTACTAAGTCGGTCCTAAAATAGGTTTTACGTACAAAACGTTAGGAACTTGATATAATAGTTAATGACGCAGCAATCTAGTTGTGGGTGATACTTTAATATCCGACTAACGGTCGTCCGACATCGACTGACTGACCAACTCACTGCCGACTCAGCGACTGCTACTGCTACTACTCCTACTTATTATAGGTGGGAGAGTCTATTAACAATAGAATAGGTGTGTTCCAGTATAACACCTTGACAATCGATGGAAGTGCTCACAGAAAAAGTAGGATTAACTGATTTATCTAAACACGTTAAAGGATGTAAACAATGTGTAGTTTTGAGTATGTGTACCTGTATTTGAATATGCTTGTCTGCTTTTGCATATATTTATTTGTGTATGCATGTTTGTGCATAAATATATATATATATATATATACATATATATATATATATATATATATATATATATATATATATATATATGCACACATGTGTAAGTAGTGTGTACATGTGTCTGAAATTGTGCGAGTGTTTGGGTACCTTTTTGTGTTTATACGTGTTTACTTTTATTATTAGGTTGGTTCAAAAATAATGTCGTTTTCTCACATATGTTACAATATGAGAGACAGAGAAAAGGGTGGATATTTCGGCTATCCAATTCCACTGAACTAGACGATATGCCTTGACATTACTGTAAAAACGGTACTATTTTACTGTGTTTCAAAAATAGACGTAAGTTCCATCCCGTCTCTCTCTCTCTCACTCACTCTTTCTCAGTGTATGTGTGTGTGTGTGGTGCGTGCACGCACGTTGGCGCGTGTACATCAAAGGAAATGACTTAACATATCCATCGGAAAATCCAGTAACAAATTATCCTTTTCACTTACGAATTTGATATTTAATAGGGAATATTGAAGTCAGTACTCAGAACTGACAGACGGTTTAATGCTAAACGCAATCGTCAGGCCACATGCGTTGAGTTTATTTCACGACTATTTATATATAGGGGTCGGTGATGCATTGCGTGTAATCTATTGTATTGTGGGTAGTCTACTCTAACTGCTATTTTGGCGGGAGTGGTTTGTTGATTTGTTTATTACTTACTTTATTTGGATTAATTTATTTTATTTATTTTTACTTTATTTTTATTTGTTATTTTCAGTTTTCGGTTTTTAAGTAACGTATTAAAAATCCGTTTTCGTGCCTGCATTTTGAGATGAGTTCTGACCTATTTTTTAGGAGTTTGTTTTGGTCTGGAAGATAATTATAACTATTTTCTCCTCCAAGCAGAGTTTGCAGGTTTTGAATTGATTGTTGCAGGCTGACGTTCATTTCCTTATTTTCCATGATATTTTTATGTGATTCGCTTTATGTTTTTAATTTCCCAGATATACTTGGAAAGCATTGTGCTTTTCGCGTATTTACTATTTGTGAAAATGTTTTCTGTGAGTAGTTTCGTTGATTCCAGGATCCTTCGTTTACTACTATGTATATTTTTCTTCATCACTTGATGATTTTACCGTGACTTGGTATATTACATTGTTTTGTAAACAATTTCTATTTAAGTGACAGTCGTTCCTTATTCTACAGTTACACGTGGGTTTAATCTGTTCGGGTTGTCTGTGATAGGTTTCCAGTTGTGCTTTATTATTATTTGTAATGTTCTCGGTACAGGTGTAGCTGATTTTTACCGAGTTTCTGTTGAATATTTTGTGGAGATTGCTTGACTCCTGGGAAGCTTTTGTGTAAGAGTTTGATGAAAAGTTTAAGGAAAA
>OZ010605.1:24409873-24487373 GCA_963932145.1 Acanthosepion lycidas
TCTGTCCTCTGAGTATAAAACTTTCCAAGTCATATTTCGTCGTAATAAATAGCCGTTTATTACGTTCTTTAACATGTTTAGAAAAATCAATTAATCCTACTTTTTCTGTGAGCACTTACATTGATAACAATTGACAGAGATAAGAGTGGATATTTCGACAATCCAATTCCACAGAACTAACCTATATGCCCCGACAGAACTGGGGAAATGTTGCTCTCTTACTATGTTTCAAAAATACTCGTATGTTCCACTCTCTCTCTGTCTCTCTCTCTCTCTACACACACACACACACATATATATATATATATATATATATATATATATATATATATATATATATATAGAGAGAGAGAGAGAGAGAGAGAGATGAAACACAAATATTTTGATAAATAAGAACTCTTACAAAGGTATTTCACCAAACATTGCTACTTCTGGAAGATGACGCATTTAAGGCAAGCAGAAAAGAGTACTAGACTGTTATTTAATATCATTACTCTTATATTGCACTGAATGCTGAACCATCTCATTACAGACGAGGAAGAGGCATAAGATTATTCTACAGAAGGATGCTGAGAATACCATGGACTGAAAATGAAAGCCCCAACGAAGTTTTAGAGAAAATGGAAATAAAAAGGAATGTTAGCCTCAGAACACTTATACTGAGAATCGGATAGTTGTATTGTCTAGGGCACATAATGAGGAAAGAGTGCTTGGTAAAGTTGAGACTCACGGGACATATTATATGTAAGGAGGTCAGAAGAGATCAGCGCATAACCTACCTAACGACCTTGTGGAAATGGTTCCCAAAAGAGAGATTATGAGATACAGCATAATGGCAAATTTACTAAGGGTTACAGAGGACAGAAAGATGCACAAAGCCATGATCGCCGACGTCGTGAAGGAACACGGCACGTAGAAGAAATCATCGCAATGATAGTTCCCTTTATCAAGAAATAGATCACTAATAATAATAATAATAATAATAATAATAATAATAATAATAATAATAATAAGTATAATGAATTTGTTTATGTGTGAACAAATTTTATTTGTTTTATTTATTTTACATGCATATATTTATACAGGGTAAATTATCTTATTTTTATTTCGCGCATGCGCGTTGTTTGATTTTGAGTTTGTCGTCTGCACAGTATAGTAGTGTCAGCTGCGTACCGTCGTTAAGAAAAAGAGACTCTGAGGCAATTCACTCAGCCAAAAATTTGGAAATTTCATGCTGTACTGCTTGGCATTAGCGCCAGAAGCACCAATACGAACGTTTCAGAGTGTTTTGATGTCAGTCTGAGGACAGCGCGAAACTGTTTGAAGAGATCACGAGCGATGATGATGTTATGCCTCCATTCATCCAAAAATGTTTACAGAGAATGTTCCTAGAACTCAAATATTCATCTCTTTAGACCGAAGATTTTTTTTTACTAAACAATTAAAAGAACTTCGTTCTGAAGAGATGAATATTTGTATATTCATGAAATAAATTATAACCGAATGAATTTTTAAGGATTGTCTGTAATGAATAAATATATTTTATAAAACTCTCTATAACTGTGGATGGAAGAACGTTCGATGAGGCTTTTATAGATACAGACAGTGAGGACGTTGAAATCAACATCACAAGGGGACAGTCACTTTCACCACTTGAGCGATGTGTCACTACTCCTCCTTGTGTGTGCATGTGAAGGTGTATTGTTTTTTTATTTGACAAATACTTACGCCAAACAGAACAAAAATCCAACAGAAAAGAAGTCATATGATAAAAATGTGAAAATGTGATATTTATCAAAATCATCGAAATTCACAAGAGATTCAACAGAAATAATTTAAGGCTTTATTAAAGTTGCCTCGGAAAATACTACAAGTCATAAAAGTAACATAAATGAGGAATCACCAGCACATCATAAGTACAAATTACTGACATCCCAGATGGCCTGTTGTTAACTGGAGCAAACTAGAAAAAGTATTCAGTTGGGGGTGGGGCCCGCGACCCCACTTTGATCAAAATTAAATATACTTATCCAAGTACCCTAAGAGTCATTCCATTGTTCAAATTTAAATTTAATTAATATGAAATGAAAAAAAAATTCATGGGGAGGGGGAGTTGCTTGCGTCTCCCGCCCCCACCCTTTGATCAAAATGAAATATATTTATCCAAGTACCCTAAGAGGCATTCCATTGTTCAAATTTAAATTTAATTTATATGAAAGGGAAAAAATTGTGGGGATGGGGCTTTCCACTATTTGATCAAAATGAAATATACTTACCCAAGTACCTTGGGTAATATAGTTTCAGATGATTTAAATTAAATCTAAATTTGAACAAGGGAATGGCTCCTATCCAAAATATAGAAGGTAAAAACCAGAAGATGGATGTCACATTGGAAAGATCACTGCGCAGTAGTGAAGGACATCATTTTTCTCCACAAATTATAACAATAATTTAAAATCAATCATTTTCGTACAAAAAAATGTATGATACGCCGCAAGGCGCAAGTAATTCGGCAGGTGGTTTCATAAACATAAATCATTGGGTTTCACTTCTTATTCTCAGTGTGTAAATCCGCCTCTCCGCTATTTTTAATCGTGGTGCACAGCTGTTTTATTTTCTCTGTCGAGATCTGAAGAGAGGCGCACAAAAACTGGTAAACTCTTTTTCTTCTTCCTTTTCTTTTTTTTTGTTTTCTTTTTCGAATTGCGATCTATGGTGATTATCTCATTTCTTTCTCTCTGTTCATTTTTCTCTCATACGTCTTTTAAATAGCAATAATTAAATTATGTACCCCCAGGAAGATTTTTATGAAATATAAATTGTAAAAGCCGTAACCATAAAAATAAATGACGCGGCATTAATAAAATTTCATTCCAGTTAGGAACAATTATTTTCTTTGAAAATCGATTATGAAAGCCGGAAGTTCTTAGTGTTCGAGAAATATTCTTATTAATTTCTCGCTGATTCCTGTTCCTCACTTTTCCTTTTTACTTAATTGTTGTAATGAAATGCCCCACACACCCTATCGCCTATGTGGACTGACTATATCAGTAGTTATATATAGTGAGCACAAAAAACACCTGGGGGTTTGCGTCGAGAATTACTAGCCTACCACCTGATTCCCTGTCTTTCAGTAGTGTATTCTCCTTTAAAATAAACCTCTCTTTCATCTATGCGCGTGTTGCTCTTCCTTTACTAGAGTACCACCTTTGTCTGTTTATTAACCTCTTTAAGGGTACAGCATTAATATTATGATGTACGCTTCTCATTCCGCAAAAGCCATAGATTAGGCCTGTACTATGCACCCTGACTGACCCTAGTTAGATAGTCGTAACAATCTTGCATATAAGATGGTTGTGGCTCATATATTTGTTAGACATTTTACGATGGTCGTCTTCGAGTATAGAATCCAGAGGTTAGCAGTGAATATTTCGGAGACAGTAGGAAAGCGTAGTTCAGGTTAGTAGTGAATATTTCGATAAAAGTAGCAGAGCATAGTTCGGCCTTCTGGTTCTCTTCGCCTGACAATCTAGACTGGACATTCGGGTAGCGTGAACAAAAATGGCCGCCTTTATACACGACAGATTGTATGTTGTATGTCTTCTGATTGGTTAACCTTCTATTGGTAAACTATAAAGTGAGTTGAGTCATTTCAGCTAACTCACTAGTTATATACCAAAAAAACTGCAACAATATTTACCTGTTTCTTAGCGTGTCAACAGACAAGCTTCAATCTCAGGTAAAAATTAAAGCAATAATTTATTTTTACCCTTATTGCTTTTTGACAGACGAAGTAAGGTTTACTGAATATCTCTACATGCACGTATCTAGATTGTTATTTATTAGCTATGGCTTTAAGATGCAATAACACATCATTGCTTAAGGATCGAACTTTTGAGTTCAGTATTATTCCACGCGAGAAATTTGAAGGATGGAAAATAATGAAGGGATATTCTAAATTTTGACAGAGTAAATATGATTTTCCGTTTGTAAGTGGCCATATTTTCTTTGTATTCATTGGGCAAACACAAGCAAAAACACAGAAAGCGCTTACCATAGATTAGGCATTAGTGTGTCTCGCAGACTGTTTTTACTTGAAAGAAATTCAAACTGCTTACATGACCCAGTGTAGTATCGCTGAGCCGGAGTAACATCAAGCTAAGCCAAGAATGATAGCAGTGACGTCTAAGAAAATATTACCAGTTCATTTTCTTTCAATCTGTTTATTGATTCCCATTTGCAATTCTGAAAGCAGTCAAATGTTCCAACCTCAACAACGACTGAATTTTTGAGATTGTGTTTAGTTGGAATCATTTTAAATATTTTAAATGGTTAACTAGAACAAAAGACAAGCAGACGCAATTCAGGTAAGACGAACAAAACGAATGGAAACGATGATGACGTTTAATGTTTCAATATTGGTACTTATTTGGCACTAATTTTTGTAGAATTTTCCATTATTTTATCAGTAAGTTATCGTATGTTATATATATATATATATATATATATATATATATATATATATACAATAAAGGGAAGTAAACGCACTTTAGTGTACAGCGTTTTATCTCTTTATTGTATTAGCTGGCTCTGCAAGTTTGTTTTTCTAAGATTCTGCATTAAGCACTTATTTATACGTTTGCGGCCATTTTCCCGCCATTTTCCCGGCCATTTGACATTTTTGTGTTATATATATATATATATATATATATGTGTGTGTGTGTGTGTGTGTGTGCATATATATATATATATATATATATATATATAGAGAGAGAGAGAGAGAGACAGACAGACAGAGACAGACAGACAGAGACAGACAGAGAGACGGATTAGTTCTCTTGCCTCAAGCAAGTTAATAAATCTACTAAAACGCATTTTTCTCATAGAGAATATGAGAAAAACGCTATTAAGGAGAGAAAAATAAAAGAGCAAGAATTAAGAAGAGATAAGTGAAAGATTGGTATTGCATTCAATTATATGAAGATCAAATTGATTGAGAATCAATAAACCAGAAGAGAGTTCCACAAGCGAAAAGTGCGATAGAAGAAACTGTTTCCATACATCTTACGGTTACATCTAGCCACTCTAACTGCAAATAATGAGATCTTGTCGTCAATCTAGTACTGAGCTTACATTCATGATAATTGTTCTGATGAACTTTCCCCTATGGTGCCAATACTTTATGAATTTAAGTGCAATACTAGATTGGCGTAAAGGTATATAACCGTAAGTTCTATGTTAGCAGTTTCTTCCCTCGCACTTCTCGTTTGTGGAACACTCTTCCTTATTCTTCCTTTCTCGTCAACTTTGAACTTCAAAAATTTAAATGCAACGCCAATCGTTATTTTCAGTCTTCATAATTCCATTACTTTTATTGCCGTTAATGATATTTTTCTCGTATTCTCTCACAGTCAGTAATTTCTTGCATCTTAGTGGCTTTGCTGTCTTGCTTGGGCTAAAATGATTTAAATATAAAATGTTTAGGGTTGTATTTTTTTATACTTTTCATTTATGATCGCCTTGTTTTCACTCAGATTTCCTCTAGCCGACCCAGGGATTGAACTAACAATTACTGTATCACTAAATTCAAGGTACAATGCTTTAAACAATGCAGGCTATTTAATTGACAAGCCTCGTGGATTAAAGCAGTGAATTTGCTGATATAATAATCTTAAGTTCAATCCCTTGGGGCAAGAAATAACTGAACAGTAGGGTAGGTTGATTTTTCACTTTTTTTAGAAAATCAATATTGCACTCTGTGCAAAAGCTGGAGTTTCATGTGATAAAAACTGGCACTCAAATTGAAATTCATAACCTTTACCAATTTTTGAACAGTTCTAAAGAAACATATCTACAGAAATTCCTGATATCCGCAAGTTTTTGCTTGCAAACTGACTTCAAAATGTTACTACTTCAAGAATAAATCCAAATAAATAGAATATATATTAAAACTAGAATTCTAATTATGAATTATTACAAGCAAAACATGCAATTTTTTTTACTGTATTCGAGGAGTAAAACCCGTGTAAAAAAATTGTAGATTAAAATGGGCAATTTAATGAATAGGATTTGTTAGATCATTTATTAGATCATGATTAATAAAAAAAAATAATAGATGAACGTGTATATAATACTTTAATACTGCTTGGAACAAATTATAAGACATATTCGAAATTTGCATTGTTTATTGAAAATCTCACTAAAACAACTGCACTGTATAACCAATTCATCATAACATAGCTTAATTGTTCAGTATAATTTCCCTTTAACGTAAATGAGGGCCTTATTTGATGACACAAGGATTTAATAATAATGTCCTTGTTCCATGCATGTTGTCCTTATAAAATTTGTAAAGCTTCAGTAAATTATAAATTTTATAAGACTGTACTATAAGGCTACCACTGAACACCGAAATGAAATTTCAACGGTAAAGATTTTGAACCGTAACTTAATCTTTAAACTCGTTTCCTCAAAAAAACAATAAGGATTTGGGAAGGAATATTGCGGCTCTTTATTTATCATGTCAAACCCCAGCTTCCAAACTGAGTGCAATATCACAGTTCCAAAATCAAACTGCCCTACTAAGCTATACTAAGTATGAACAAGACGAAATCACACGAGACATGGCCTGCAATCCGAGAAAAATCTACCCCCTGTAAAAATTAAAATTTCTGTTCGAAATTCCCTGAAGCTTACCCGGTTCGATAAGCAAATGATGAAGGCCGGAGGACAAAACATCTAAAACGTTGTGATAATAACAACAAAGATTATGACAATAGTCAGCATATAAATATTGAAAATGGGAATCCTTAAAAATGATAAAATCTTGAGGTTTCAGTAATCGGAGTGATATATGTTCAATACACGAAAGCTTCAACAAACGTTCAACAAAATTTTGTACATGCCGAATAAAAAAATATTAACTGTTAAGTTTGAGGGTTGTTATTCCGTTTGGGCCTTGTTTCATGCATCCAGATTCCTTGATAAATTCTTTTCTTTCCTTTCGTTGTCATTTTTGGCAAGAAAGCGTTTTTAAGTGTAATTCGTTTGAATAAATGGAAAGTTCTCTACAGAACATAACGATACTGCACCTACGTGTATTTATATATTGTTATATTACAGTAGAACCATTGGAATAAGCGCTTTCTGCCTAATTTATAAATATAAAAGTTTTTTATACAACTAATTCCGATTCAACGAGATATGTTTTGTAGATTTTCATATATCTCAAAAAGATACAGCGCATTGTGTAACGTCTGTCCCTATCCAACAATTTTAAGTATCTCAAAAACTGGTTACGCCGCCTTGATATAAACTGGCGGCGAATAAGAAAAGAATTTAGCGCGCATACATAAATAGAAGTTCTGCCGTCGGGTTGGTCGGACAACAGTGAGACACTAGTCAATGAGCTTAAATGCTGTGTGTCAGTGGCATTAGCAAAAATATCAAATGAGTAGATTCTTCACGTCTCGTGAAGTTTTTTTTTTCTTTCTTTTCTTGCAAAACAGCGCATCGCCCAGTCATTTAACTCCTACAATGCTAATTTGGCTCTCTGGGTTGTCTCTATGCTAATGTTGCCGTTGATAAACGACATGGATGAAATTAGAGAGAATGCAACGAGGTAGTTTATGGTGATCGCAAAACAGCATTTTGCAGGCAGTTTTTGAAACATGCAGAGCAGACTGTTATAAGTAACAAAGTGTGTGGGTTATCTTGAAGTGACCTAAGACAGAATTATCCAAGATAGGTTACTTTTTGGATTGCTAGTAAAACGCCGGATACTTTCCGAACATATATGATATATATATATATATATATATATATATATATATATATATATATATATATATATATATAATGTAACCCGGATATAAGAGACCCGGATATAAGAGAAACCCGGATATAATATAGATTTTCTCTGGCACCAAATTAGAGCCATACATACCTAAACAAAATAGACCAAACCCGGATATAAGAGACCCTGATATAAGAGACTTCTTCCCCGGTCCTGAAAACTCTCTTATATCCGAGTTACACTGTATATATATATATATATATATATATATATATATATATATATGAATGAATGAATCATATAACGATATATAATTTGTATTATTTCATATATCGACAAACAGTATTTAGAAAAATGTGCAATTTGTCAAATGTTCTATATATATATATATATATGGTTAGATTGATGTGAGTTTGTGACCCTGGATTTAACGCTTTTGCGATCGTCAGAAAAAATGATTAATTTTTTTTTTAATTTTGGGTTTATGTAGATTGCGTATATTGGTGTTATTATGGGAGTTAGGGGGAATCGTCGTGGATGTCACTCATTCTAACGCAAACATAGATGCATATCCGTACACCCGATGAGGTACGCAGACATACATACACAATTGTTCGTCCGCCGGGGCTCATACAGATATAAATATATGTGGACAGTATGAGATTTGGCATATGTATGTATACGGGTAGTGTTGTGTCTATACATACGCATTTGTATGTTGAAATTCAAAGATCGGAAGTGTAGAGAAAATTTCTCGTGAATATCTCGTGAATGTATACATGTCAGCAATCAGAGCATTTTTCTATTTTTTCGCTGAATAATAATTACTCGCATGCACGTATATACGTGTGGAGGGGTCTGTGCAAAATTATGATAGGTAAAAATTGCTATTATTTTTATTTTTAATTTTTTAAAAAAGTTTATTTGTTATTATTTTAAAGCCGGTTATTTGTTTGTTTTTAATGACTGTGTATATGTAACTGGTAGAAATATCCGCTTGTAATCCTTATTGGTTATTTTTATGGTGGTATTAAATATGCTTGGGGAGCGGGTAGTTTACGTTAATAATTATAGCGGGTTTATATGATAATAGTAGATGTGATGTGATAGTAATGTTGTAAGGGGATTGGTGGCAATGATAATATAAGTAGCTAATAGTTATTGTAAATTGGTAGAAGTAATTAGTAATGGTGGTGGGAGAATAATAAAAACAATAAATGTAATTATTGTGGTGGTAGCTTTAACTAAAAAGTGAATATTGGCGTTTTCTAATAAGTACCGCGCATATAATATATAAATAATTATATATATATATATATATATTTATATTCATATTTATATACACACACTTTTCATATATATATATATATATATATATATATATATATATATATATATATATATATATATATATATATATGATTAAAACGTAAGCTTTATTTATGGGTAAAAGTGCACAATATCTGGGGCAGACCGGACGTAAATATAAAAATGGACAGTGAGGTCAACACCAAAACGGGGACAATCTGTTTTATGCTTGAACGTAATCTTCAGAAAAAATCTGTTAGCGCTTGGTGTTACCCTCAGTGTCCATTTATATATATATATATATATATATATATATATATATATATGAGTATGTTGTTTAATGTATTAAAAAATAATTGTGCGATTTCATTTAATACCTTCCGGGCATTACATAAATATTCAATTTACAGTGTACTCTCTAAGTTCATGATTTATTTTTACACAAACATCGATAGATTGTGTGTGTGTGTTTGCTTTTATATAATGAGGAAAGCGAATACTTTAGAAATCCATGGAACTATTTTATTTCACGAGACCAAATAATGGATCTCGTTTCATCACACCAAACGATTTCTCATAAATAATTATAATAAAGATTATTGATGTGAAGTTGTTTGGTCTGATGAGACGAGGTCGATTATTTGGTTTCACGAAGTAAAATATTACCATGGATTTCTAAAGTATCCGCATTCATCATTCTTATTTGCTCCATTCTTACATTGAGCTCTCTTTGGCTTTATATCGTCTTTGGAATTATCCATACTAATAATCAAACAATATATATATATATATATATATATATATATATATATATATATATATATATATATATATAGACACTTCGGGGCTTTACATAAATGTTCAATTTGTAGTGTACTCTCTAAGTTCATGATTTCTTTTTACACGAACATCGATTCTTTTCTTGGAAAATGTGTGCATGCTCGTGTGTGTGTGTGTGTGCTTTTATATGTGCATATGAATGTCTGCATCTTGACGCGCAGTTTTTGTAGAGATTTCGTTTTAGAAAACGCAAACCGAGTTCAAATTCTGGCCAATTGTGTTCACTTCGCTATATTGTCCTTTAGAAACGCACAAATACTTTTGTTCTTCTAAATCCACCCGATATTAATGAAATATCAAATTAGACTGAATGGCAACCAACATAGGAGAAAGAGTGTTCTGAATTAATAAATGTCGAGAAGGCAAAGGAAAATTTCTCCAATGTCTAAAGAAGACATGGAAATTCGCAGATAATAACGATAAAAGAAATATGTGAAAAGACTTGGTCTCCTATGACTTGAAAGAAGAAAGCATTTGTTTTAAATACATTTGTGTTATATGGAAGCGAGAAGTGGTGTAACGAAAGTTAGCTTGGGAAATGAACCTGACAAATTGACTTTAAAATTATTCAGCTACATTTTGAAATATGTGCTATTTGTTAATTAATTGTCTCTTTAGCAAATCTAAAGTTTTCTACCCGGTGCCATAACCATTCCTTTGACGAAGTAAGGAAATTAAAAAAAACTGTTGTTATTTTTCTTTGTTTTTGTTTCGTTTTTTTTTTTTGTTGTTGTTGTTGTTTTTGTGTTTTGTTTTTTATTTTTTTCTGTTGGAATATTTTCTTAAATGGGTTATCAGACTGCACAAAATAAGGCGTTTTTCCCAAGATAAGGAAAGATATGTGTTCATGGTTTACTCGAAGACATTATTATAAAACAGTGGTTCCCCAAAAGTTTTTCTTGGGCCTCATTTTCGGAATTAAAATTTGCTCGCGCCTCACCAAATTTTATGTGATAAAATTTACATTTAAATATAAAAAAACACAGAGAGTGTTAAAGGGAGATAACCTCGACGTCAGAACATTATCACTGATAACTCTCTCCTCCAGTTTGCGGGCCCTAGTTATTATATTCTTAATACTTGATATAATGCAAAAATATCACAATGATAAAATCGGGCAATAATTATTTATAACTTTATACTGGGATTCATGCATGCAATTACAGGTAATTCATAATAATATTTTAAATTTTGAAATCATAATTATTTTTAGCATATGAAAATTTTGAAATTGTTTGTAAAGCTTTAATTACCTTTCAATCATTCCGCCTCACCTGCTACCCTCTTCTGCCTCACTTATGAAACGCGGCGCACCTTTCCAGAGCCACTTGTATAAACGAACACAATTTCGGCCGAGACTGGAAATCGTTTGGTCAATTATTTTCACTACTAGTAACTGTTACACCAAACTGGATCTGTGCCTGCAATTATAATTTTTTTTTCCGATCACTATCCTTGTTTTACTGCAGAGTTTGTCTGAAAGTTACTAGAATTTGCCATTTGTCTAGCTTCGAGGATCCACTCGAAAGATCTATAATGGTATTTTTCATTTTAATTTTAAAACGCTTTTTAGGCACCTACAATTATCTATAAACACTTTATTAATTTTGTCTTCTTATGGCCACATGCCATTTTTTATTGTTGGGCGTGACTGGTGTTTCTGTGACCTTTAGACAAAATTGCGATCAAAAAGAGTTTTCAAATTTAACCCCCGTCAAATAAAATTAGGCCACGTCTTTTAAACTGATCTCGTCAAACAACGCATTTAATCAAGCTAAAATAAAGTTAAATTCTTTTTTAGATTACCCTTCTTCAAACCCTAAGTAATCGCAACTGCCTCAGCCACTAAATCGCCCTAGTATTAAGCTTAACTTTGTTTTATGCAGATTAATTAGTAAGGTCGGGTAAAAAGTTTGTTATGCTTTTCTTCAAAGTTTAGTTGGGGTGCGGTAATGGGGGATACAAAAATAACACAACCAATAAGTATATTCAGTATTTATTAAAGTTGGCAAAGTCTGGCATAAGGTAAATAATATGGGACATCGAACCTACAATGTCAGTAAATTCGTCTACTTGATGAATATGTTAACCATTGCGCTACTGCAAACGTCAAGATAGATTTAGTATTTTTGTCTCCCGCTGTCTCTGTATGTGTGTGTGGGTGTAAGCATGTGTCTGTGTGTCGTGTGTCTAAGTATGTGTGTGGGCGCGTGCGTCTGTGTTTAGTGTGCAGCATTTTATAATATACCTCCTGATTTTACCTGTGATCTTACCGCAATCAACGGGTTTTTTCTACCACCTGCTCGACAAGTAAAGTTTAATACTTTGATAAGAACAAAAATTCGTTATTAATTTCAAACAAGTTTATCTAACAATTTGTTCTTGTTTCTGTTTTATTGCAAAGCTCAGCTCGTTCTACATTCTACGACCTTTAAATAAGAATTAAGCATTTCCGATGACCCATTAGACTGGTGGAGGGCCATGCTTTGATGACGGTGCCCATTTGCTCTCCACGTCTTATTCAACAGGTTTTATTGGGTTACATGGTACCAGCAGTGTGGTTCCTTCTCTGATCTGGCCTATAGAATAAAATGAATGATCCAGAAATGATCCAGAAAGTTCACTAAGCTTCTCTTTAATGTGTCTCATTTTTTTAGGCTTGTTTTATAAAGTCAGTGTTCAACTTGGATCATTGACACGCAATTTGGAGATAATTCATTTTCTTTTCTAAATTTGTCTCTGTCCACCCACTTCATATAAGAATTTCACTATAGGCCTGTGTGTACAGAACTGCATCATCACACGTCAAAATAATATACCGACTGATTTGTTAAAGAATCTCATCGAAACGTTGTGCTTAAAATGTTTGTTTTGTATTGTTTTTTTTTTCTTTTCTTTGGAGTTGTAAATTTTTCAGTACAAAATAGCTGACGACAGGCGTCAATCTGATCCAGTGTACGTTATTCTTATTTGAAATTTTTACGAGCACACAAAGATATCATCATCAGACTCTCCGAATCATTGCTACTAATATTGTCTTTCTGCTACTTTTAAGCGGTTTATCATCCATTCTTCGATATGTACGCGATCTAGCAAGAAACCATCAAGTTTTTTAGTACGGAGTGCGGGAGAAATACATCCCATGTATACCTCCCAGATATACTTCTCAAATAATGCTAAGACAGAAAGAGGTATGTCTGGGCTTGGCATCTCGACTTCAGTGACTTTCTCATCGACGTAGTGTGGCTTCCCTCTGTCTTTTCTACAAATATTTTTATAGCAACTGCTCTAACAAGCCTTTTTCCCAGGTGGTCCGCCTACATGAATTTAAGCATGTTCACCTAATGAATAGCGTCTCGGATTGAGGAATCGGAGAGCCGAGTTCTAATTCCAGTCGAATCCAGTATATTCACTTATACGCTAATAACCTCGAGAAAGGTATGAATCTTTTTCTTCTCCCCAGCTATGGGTAAATAGCAGGAGAGACTAGGTTCTATAGCCTTGGATAGCAACTGGTCTACCGCAGAAAGAAATGGCAACCTACTGCGGGAAAAAAACTTCCTCGTCAGTCATGTATCGAAAAATACATGATCGCCTAAGCGTGTAGCACGCATGTCACATAACTGACTGATTCGATTGGCATCTAGGTCCCGCCTCTTTACTGTTGAAATAGCTAAATGCAACCGCCAATTCTATTCCAACGGTTTATTTACTCGCACTTCCCGCTTGTGGAACTAACTTCCGTTTACTTGCTTCCTAAGAATCTAAAAAATTTAAATGCAACGTCAATCACCATCTTGTATCTTCTTGAATCTCGTTCATTTTTTGTCCTTTCGTCAATCCTCCCTATTCCCAGGTTTTCCTCTCCGTTTCAGTTCCTGTAACCCCCACTGTGTACTAGTGGCATTCCTGCCTTGCTCGGGGTGAAATAATTTAAAAAAAAAGTATATGTGTGGTGTATTTCTGCAGGAACTTGTATTAAAGAAAAATAGCCTGACTAGAGTAACAACATATTATTCCTCTATGATGATATCAGTTCGGCACTTTATACAAATATCGAGGTATCCATTTTACTTTTCAAAACGGTCTGTAACATTCTTTTATGAGATCACCGTCAACTGATTTATTGTTTTCTCATGAATTACATGTATGTGTTCAATCATGCAGAATATAATCTCATCAGGATTGGTTGTCAAGTAGCATGAAACCCGCGGAATATATATAATCTCCCGAAAAGAAATTAATTCGGTGTGTAGAGAAAGAGAGAATTTGCAAAACAATAACTATTACTGCTAATACTGCAAGACTCACCCAAACGATTGAATTATCTATATCATTGTCCTGTTTATAAAAAATTAAATACGCAGAAATTTGCCTGTCTCTCTGGCGGGTGCCGATATCCTAGAGGGTTAGAATCTTCGACTCCAAATCGGTTGTGATTCGGTCCCGGCTTGAAGCGATCGGTGTCTAGCCACACTGATGAGCTGTGATACCCCGAAACAGTCTGTCTGTGGATGACAGTATATATATATATATATATATATATATATATATATATATATATATATATATATATGCACACACACACACACGCGCGCGTGCGCGCACACACACACACACGCACACGAAGGAAAGTAAACAAAATATCCACATTTTCGCCAGAAACATGGCCGCTCTGCTAGCAGTGTGCACCAAGGAGAAACAAGGATCACTAATCCGAATTTTCAGAGCATATGCTTCCTCATTTGTAATAAGTCACCAATGATAACTCGCCGGTTTGCTGTTATCATCTCTTGAGCTTGCTGAATCTTCTCGTCGATGGCGGAGGTTGGCGGAGGTTCGCGGTCGTCCTGCCCTTTATTTGTGCGTCACTGTAACGGCAGCAAGAAAGCAAGCGCAATAACGCTCAAACTTCTATCTCGGGACCACAATAATAACAAAAATGCGGATAATTTTTGACTTACACTCGTATGTGATTGTGTGTGTGTGTGTGTGTGTGGAGATATTTTGATACATATCCGTTATACCTCCACTCAATATTTGCCAGGATAATACTTTGCTACCCATAATTCCCCACTGTCTTTCTTTATAATTTGTAGGTCCCTCCCTTATTCGCTAAACAAAGAGCATACCATGATGAGAAAAAGCCCCAAACTTGATAAAAAATGCATTTTAAACCACAATTTGTAGAGGTGCCTAATAAATAGCCAAAAAACAACACACATGTTCTGACGATGGTACATGAAACAGGAAACACACGGTCGCCGCTTGGTGTTGACCTCTGTGTCCACTTTTATATTTACATACGCCTTATCTCTGAACACTTTTACCCATAAATATAATATGACTTAAAACTAAATTTATATATATATATATATATATATATATATATATATATATATATATATATATATATATATAGAGAGAGAGAGAGAGAGAGAGAGAGAGGAGGGAGAGGGAGAATGCATTGATTGTTTTTTTTTATCCATAAACTTTAGTCAAAAGAAAATAATTCAAAATATTTGAATCAGTCTATGATATCCCACAATACAATGCGATTAATGATTTCATTCGTCATCTGGAAAAGGCAGAATGATTACTGCATTGTTTTATTTCGTTTTTTGTTTTTTTTTCTTAAATTATCTGCTAAGAAACCATTTTTCATTGGCCAACATCTTCATTCCCAAACTGCTATGACCGTTGCACATTTTACAATTGAAAAAATGTTGGCCTAATGAAATGATTATTCGGCAAAAATCTAAGAAAACTTTGTAATCGACAGACATCTGATTTATGTAAAACTTTTTTTTCGAAATTTAAGGCTTTTGTTTAGTAGATGAGAATTTAAATGACGGGTTTCTTCGTATCAAAATCCATCACTACCCTGCCAAAATATATTCAAGTTTTAAATTTATCCAAACCACAATTGTGGGCTGACCAATAAGGACTGAACTCTTTTTAGTAGATCGAGAAAACTATTGCTTAAACAAGTATATTGTAGGCGAGTTAACAAAAATACCTCGGTGTTTCGGCATTTGCTATCTAGTGATTTCTTGAATAATGATTTCACAGTTTTTATTTTTTCCAGCTTAACGTTGATGGCCTCACAAGTCAGTATTTTTTCAGATGAAGCCTTATTGAAACAACTTTTTTTTTAAGTGACCAATTAAAAAGATCGGATCAATGTGACTTAATTAAGGCATTTATGTATTTGTAAATGCGCTAATTATTAACCCTAAACTTTATTTTCTGCAAATTCAGTCTTTGTAATTATTTTTACTTTTGCTTTTTTTTTTTCATCTCGCTCAGCTGGCATAACGACATCTACAATACAGTGTAACCCGGATATAAGAGAAACCCGGATATAAGAGAAATTTGATATGGCCCCAAATTAGAGTCATACTTACCTAAACAAAATAGACCAAACCCGGATATAAGAGAAACCCGGATATAAGAGACTTATCCGGTCCCGACACCTCTCTTATATCCGGGTTACGCTGTAATTGTTCTAACAAGTCTTCTTGCTAAGACGCTGTATGTCTACATCGCAAATATCCTGAATATTTAACTCGTTTTTTTTCTTTCTTTTCTTTAACAGCCGAGATATTTGTACCTTCATACCAAAGTATCTTCTGTTGAATTCTGGGAATATAGTCACAGCAACCTTTATCCAAAGTCCAGTACCCATCTCAGTATCCTCGTCTATTTAAACTTTTATTTTTTTTATTATTGTTCAAGCAACACAAGGACTAAGAGCCGGACAATGTTATGGGTTTGGTAATCTTACCAAGGGAGGGACGGTGGAGTAATAGATATCGCCTCTGAATGAGAAATCGGAGAGACGAGTTTGAAATCCAGTCGCATCCATTACATTCACTTCTCCCTCCCCTAGCTATGGGTAAATAGTAAGACTGACCGGGTTCCATAGCCTTTGATATAGAAATCTGCCTCGTCAGTCATGTATCAAAAGTTACATGATCGCCTGAGAGTATATCACGCATGTCACATAACTGACTAAATCTTACCAACATATGATACGCAGACGACACAGTACTGATAGCAGACACGGAAAAGAAACTACAAAACTTTCTACAGAAGCTAGCGAGGGAGAGCGAGAAGAAGGGACTAAGCATAAACTACAAGAAGACAGAATGAATGATCATCAATAAAAGGATGAGCCCAAAATGCGATTTGCAGGTCGGGGACACTAAAATCAAGCATGTAGGGAAGTTTAAATATCTGGGAAGTGTTTTGATGGAGGACGGTAGGTGCGACGGTGAGATCCGAAGACGGATTAGGATGGCCAAGGATGCATTCCAAAAGTTGGGCAGAGTACTGCGAGACAGGAGGATTTCTTTGGTGATAAAGAAAAGAGTACTGAGCTGCTACGTGACAACTGTCCTCCTTTACAGCAGCAAATGTTTGACGGTCTCCTCAAAGATGAAGAAGAGACTCGAGGCGACGGAGACATGGTTCTACAGAAGGATGTTAAGGATATCATGGAACGAGCATGTGAGCAACGGTGAGGTTTTAGAGAGGATGCAAACAAGGAGGAAGCTTATCCTTAACATGAGGAAGAGGCAGATGACACGGGACACGTATTGCGAAAAGAGGGCCTGGAGACTTTGATATTCGCAGGTCGAATAGAGGGAAAGAGAGACAAAGGAAAGCAATCCATGACATAGCTGGCGGGCTTACGCAAGTGGATAGCAGAACGTGGTCTGGGGGATTTGGCAGAGACACAAAACTTATTGAGAGCTACAAGGGTTAGGGGGAAGTGGAGAGCCATGATCGTCTACGCCCTGAAAGGATATGGCATATAAAAAGAAAAAAATGGCGTTATTGTAAGTATATAAAAAGAGGGAGCAAAAGCGAATATGAGGATATGTAGGATAGATAACGGTTGACCCTTGAAGTGACCGGGGTAACATCCCCTCGGCAGTCAGTTCTACGGTGCAACAGTTCTGAGCAAGAAATTTTCTGATTATTATTATTATTATTATTATTATTATTATTATTATCATCATCATTATTATTATTATTATTATTATTATTATTATTATTATTATTATCATCATTATTATTATTATTATTATTATTATTATCATCATTATTATTATTATTATTATTATTATTATTATCATCATTATTATTATTATTATTATTATTATTATCATCATCATTATTATTATTATTATTATTATTATTATCATCATTATTATTATTATTATTATTATTATTATTATTATTATCATCATTATTATTATTATTATTATTATTATTATTATTATTATTATTATTTCAGTCCTCTTGCTTTCTTATTATGGATCATATTTATTTTACTTTTACTTTCCCCAACAGAAATTTTGTTTATAATTCTAAGAAAACCGTTAATATAGCTTCTTTCTATATTTCCGAGAAGAGGTATTATAAGTATTTACACTATTTAAAATATATGGACTGTTGTCGTCGTTATTTTGTTGTCATATTCACAACGTTTCGGCCTTCTTCAGGTGGAATTTCCAGCCAATCTTTAATTTCTTTATACTTGCCCTGCCTTTTCTGGATACCTCAGTTTCGGTAACTCAGCTCTCCAAGGTTTTTCTTCACCCCCTGCTGTGGCCAGGCATTGTACTCACGACTCTTTGGATCAAACAATTGGATTAATTCAACCGACGCATTTATCTACCGATGTACACTTGGGGACAGCAGCGAATGAAGTTTTGGACTAATGTCTCAGTAACCATTTGTTACCATTCATGTAGCTGTTGGATGGTATTGTAATTATCTTGCAGAGTCAATTTATTCCGACATAAAGGCAGGTGTGCGTTGTGGGGGAGAGAAAGAAACAGAGAGGTTAAGGTAAAAGGGCGACGTGAGGACTATGCCTATCGCTGGTCTTTCTGTTTCTTCATAATTTAATCGCAGGATGTGGAGTTTTTTCAATAGCTTATTATTTATTACGGCTAATCTTATGGCAGTTTTATCGCATTCAAGAGGAAGCTAATTAAATTTTCTCAGAGGCAAAGTGGAGGTCCAACCGTGTCTATAAGCAAGTCAACATTGTTTTACTAATTCCTTGCGGTGACGAGGGCAAAGTTTTGCCGGCGAAAGAAAAGAGCCTGAAGCAAAAAAAAGACGCATATGAATTGGCAAACTTTCCCAGTTGATTTGTGTTTTTTTTTTTTTTTTTTTTTTTTTTCATTTTGGTTTGGATGTTTTTCTTTTGCTTTATTTGTTTGATATGTTTTTTTTTTTTGTTTTTTTTTTTGTTTGCTCATCTCTTTTTTTTTTTTTAATTAACCGGGAAAATACGGCTTTTGAATTAGACGGCATTTTATCAGTTTTTCTCAGATATTTTGAAATGAATTGCTGCTAATATTCAATGTATTTGAAGATGTTATCTTCTCATCAATCGTATTGTCTTTCCCTTTACGATGTTTCCATTGGGACATTCTGCGTCACTACTTAAATTGAATGGAAAGAATTTTTTAACAATTTTTGCAGATTAACAGATAATTTCACGGTAAATAGCTGAGAGGATCTTTGTCAGATAATTTATTGAAACAGGTCCTACTAATTAATCCACAGCTGGAATGAGGTGAGTTTGATTCATACCTTTCCCAAGGTGCGTAGATGGCTTCTGCTAAGGATGTTTTCAACTAATCATTGAAGCGCCGTTTAGGTCCTTTCACTTAGCTTCTTGCCAAGCTAGTTCAAACAGGATGATATGTGGTAGTTGAGGAGGGACGGATTCTGGACACGTGACCCGCACAGCCCAGGCGATGTTGAAGAATGGTAGCCACGATGATTGGAAGTGTTGTACTCGAGATGACCTCGTTGTTGGTGATGTGGTCCTCCAAACTGATGCGAAGTATTCTTCGTAGCTTCGTTTACTAGAACCATAGTTGACGCTTGATGTTCCGACAATACAAAGTCCAGGCCTCGCAAACATACAGAAGGGAGGACAGGACCATGGCCCGAAAGGCTGAGATTTTAGTTCTTATGGCGAGTCCGTCATTGCTGAAGACCTGATGTGAGAAACACTTAACGTTGAATTTACTATACCGGTTATGACTTGCAAGAAAATCTGCTAAGCAAAGATAAACAATAATGGCTATGTTTTCTACATTTTATCGCAAATAGAAAATGAAATGATGCAAATGTGTAGATGTGTGTGCATGCATGCAAGTAAATATATATGTTAAGTATGGGAATGTCCATATTTGTGTTACATTTGTAGGTATATATCTTCCTCAAACGATCTAACATCTCTATCTCCATGGCTCTCATACACACATGCATATATTATCCATTATACGTCCATCTATATATTTATTCAATATTGAATACACACTAAGCATCTACGATACTAGCTGGCTATTTTGTCCTACCTTTGGTTAATTGAAATCTAATATTCATATCCCATGAGACTACATGTGAAGAATCGATAGTGTGAATCTAGTTTGTTCTAGTACTAAATCTTTGCAAGACTAATTATTGTTCCATGAAGATGCTCTCTAATAAATAATTATGATCAGATGGGCTAATTAGAACTTACAGATAACAGATAAAAGACCAGATATATTGAATGGCCGAGATCCCAAACGAAAAGCGACCAAGAAATACGATATGCTATCCCCCTAGAAGTGATCTTTCGTTGATATTATCACAACACATAAATACAAAAAATGACTAATCTTTCCTTCCATAAAACATAAGTTTTTTGTTTTGTTTTGTTTTTGTTTTTTGGATCCCGAGATTGATTTTAAATGAGAGGCTCCCGGATGACCGAGACAATAAAATGAGTCTTGTGACATTTTCTGATTTTTTTTCTGCTCTTTTTTTTTCATTTCGCTAAAGAAAAATGATCACGAAATGCTCATCGTTTTCCTTCATTGAACATTTCTTTCTCGGCCGTATCCGCATGCTATTCAGATTTTATTATGTAAGCCAATGCATAAATGGAAATAAACTATTTCTATAAACCAAAATTTACAGGATATATTGATATGAGCAATATATCACCTGATTTTCCGCTTAAAATATCTCACCTTATTAAAAAAAAATATTGATTAATAAGTTTTTTGGGGTGGGTCAGGTTTTAAGACATTTAAGTGAATATAATTTTTTATTTATCAATAATTCTAAGTTTCTTAGATGAGGTATTATATACACTATTTAAACTATTCGGACTATTGTCCTCATCATTGTCGCCATATTTCTAACAACGTTTCGGCCGTTGTACGATCCGGCCTTCTTCAGTTAGTTGGAATGTCGAACTGAACCCTTTATTTCGCTCACTGGGGTAGACTGTTCTAGTTCAACTTGCCATGTTTAATGGATGTCAGTCACTACCCGGTTAAGGCAGTGGAGAACTTGGAGAGGGGGAATTAACAGGAGATAACTGATAACTGACATCCATTAGACATGGCACGTGGAACTAGAACAGTCTACTCCGATATGATGACAATAGTCCGAATAATGTAAATAGTGTAAATAATTCTAAATCATAGATTCTAAAGAAACGGCATAATATCCGATATACCTAAATAAATTTATATTATTATTCATGTAAATATCGGCTCCTTGACTTACTGTAACCTGCATCAGTTTTTCAAACCATGGTTTTGTTTTACTTTTGTCTTTTTGTTTTTGTTTTTTTCTTTTATCTCAAGCAAGACAATAAATCCACTAAGGCGCAACTGTCTACTGGGTGTGAGAAAAAGAAAAACAATTTTAAGAATAGAGAAATATAAAAGAACAGGAATTCAGAAGATAACGGTTCCCATTGCATTTAATGTTTTAAGATCAAAGTTAACTGGAAAGTAAGAAGTCGTAAGAGAAAGTTCCCCAAGTGAGAAGTGCCAGACTGTTAGCATATAACTTACGGTTACATATAGCAATGTAAAATGGCTGCCAATCTAGTATTGCACTTAAATTGGTAAGGCCGAAGTGCCAAAGAGGAAAGCTCATCAGAACATGAAAATATTTACAGTATATACACAGGGAATCTCCGTTTATGCTGGTGGGAAGTTGACTGAGATTATGATCGATATCATTGGTTTTATTAACTCTACTATTATTTCCAATTTAACATCACAGCAGCTTTTATTACTTCCTTGAGATCTTCACTTGGACAGTATTTTCATAAAAATCTCTGTTAATGACGGAATACAAGTTTTCTATTAAATTAATCTGAAACAACAAGGTGCTGTTCCTTTAATTCAGTATCTTTGGAAAGACTTTTTGGCAAGGTGGTCAAGAGCCAGATTTGCAGAATTTGAAGGATCATTGATTTATTATCTTTTCCTTGCATATTCTTGGATATGACCTTTAACAATTATGAGGCACCATGCCTAAGAATAATTAAATGCATCAGCAACTTTGAAGGGACATATAATTTTTCTGCATAAAATAAGAGCTCATAATAATTTCTACATCATCCATATTGCCTTTTTAAGTATTTCAGGGAAAGATGAAGCTTCTAGCCCAGCGATCAAGTCCATCCAATATAGCTCTACATTAATCGCTAAAAATTACCGTTTTCTTATACTTCTTCACCCAACTTATAACGTTCTCTTTGAAATAGTCAAATGGTGGTAGTTTGGTTGATTTCAAGTCTTTAGCCAATGCTTTTCATATTCTTTCTATTTACATTCGTCACGCCAATTTCTTCAAATATTTTTTTTTCTGCTGACCAATCTAATTTTCTTGCTTATAACTCTTTTAATTTTCATCCAATCTCTTTTTGTGACATTCTTAAAGTCAGTTATTTCTAATGTTTCCAATTTTGATTGTTCTGTGATTTGTATTCAATTCGTCATAATTTCCAACATCGTGTTTCGATCACTTAATAACTTTACAATATCTTGTTTTCTTTTAAGATTGTATCTTAATTACAACCTAAGACAATCTTTATACATCTAAAATTAAAAATAAAATACAAGACATGTTCGGAAACTAGACTATAGATTGCCATAATGGTTCAGAATTAAAATATTGTGAAAGATTGTAAACACAAAGCAACAGCAATTATAAAATACTATTTGAAACAACCAGAAAAGTGATTGTAGTTATCAGCGAATCCAGTAAACGGGAAAGGGTTCTACAGGCGGGAAGTGAAAGAAAAGAAACTATTTGAGTGGCCGTTGCATTTAGCTATTTCAACAGTAAACGGGTGGGGTCTAACTTACACGCAAGCCACCAATCTGCCTCTAGGTGGCATGTCACGAACATTTACCGCTGGTGGCCCACTGTCAGGCTGCCGGCGTGTTCGTCTCACCAACGTTACCACTGTTTTATCGCATACACTTTATGGTCCTGAATTGGTTCTTTCAGATTATCGTCTGTTTGGGTGCCTCAAATGAGATCTATTCCGGAAGAGGTTCTACAAGTCTACACGCGTCTCTTACAGAGTTGAAATGGTGGTTTCTTGCTGACATAATTGCACCGATCAAATAAATTCCTCAATCCAGTTGGAAACTACGTGGGAAGTAGAATATTAATGTTGTCTTACATTTCCTGTTTATAAATATTTACTCGTTGTTAATGTTTTTAATTAAACAAACAAAATATTGTGCATGTGGAACCAACATTTTAAAATTGAATTAGACGGCATTTTATCAGTTTTTCTGAGATATTTTGAGATGAATTGCTGCTAATATTCAATGTATTTGAAGATGTTATCTTCTCATCAATCGTATTGTCTTTCCCTTTACGATGTTTCCATTGGTTCATTCTGCGTCACTACTTAAATTGAATGGGAATTTTTAACAATTTTTGCAGATTAACAGATAATTTCACGGTAAATAGCTGATTAATATTTTTTATATTTCCTGTTTATAAATATTTACTCATTGTTAATGTTTTTAATTAAACAAACAAAATATTGTGCTTGTGGAACCAAAATTATTGGGCTTTTTATTTAATTCCAACAAAATTTTTATTGCTGGTAATTTTTCTTTCGTTTTCAAAAATATATTTCTGGTAATATTTTTTTCGTCAAAAAATCTGTTGCTGGTAATATCTTTATTAAAATTATTTTTGGTATTAAAACATTTTTTCACTTTCATAGTGTTTTGACGCCAGTTTGGGGGTTAACTATTTGCCCATAGCTGGGAATCTAACAGGTGTTCCCACTCCGGGTCAGGGTTTACCTGGGAACACTATTAATTAAGAGATTGTTCCACACTCTTCAAAACCTACTGATCAGAGGCCTTGCCGTTGGATGTAGTTTATCGTCTTACTAAGGACGGACAGATTTTATTGTGAAAACATTAACTTTCATAAAATCTGACATCGTCATGTTACTTATTGTTTTTGTTTTTTTGTTGTTGTTTCATTTTTTTTTGGGGGGGGGGGTTTGGGGTTTTTTTTTTTTTTTGGTTTTGTTTTTGTTTTTTTTACCAACACTACATATCTCTAGCAGAAGGAATATTCCGACGATTCCCTGATCAGAGACTCCGACGAACTTCCAATCTTTTGATGCAACAGTAATTTGTCTCCACAAGTATAATTAGAATTTAACATAGACAGAGAAAGCAACATTTTCGGATTTTATACCGAGATAAAGTCAATGGAAATGTAAAGGAGAAGGGAGAGTAAGTCTTTTTTTTTTCTCACCAAAATGCTCTCTCTTTCTCTTTCCACCCATCCACACACACATACAATTGAGAGTAGGCAACTACCAACTGAGATATAAATCTGTATACTCTGAGAAAAAAAAAGAACGTATAAATTAATGCTTCAAACGATGTGAATTATTGTCAAATTTGTCAGTATAGCCGGGATATGAGTACAACAAAAGTTATCAAGAGAATAGATTTTCACAAGACAAATGAATATAACTTTGTCTAGGCAAAATATAATTAACTGTTTTGGCCTTACCAGGATTCGAACGAAAAGCACTGATGGTAAATATATATTACGTTAGTCTTTGCGCCTTTCAAAATTAAAGGGATCTCTACTATATGTAAAACAGATATGAACAGATTCAGATAGATAGATAGATAGATAGATAGATAGATAGATAGATAGATAGATAGATAGATAGATATGAAAATACTGATATAGACGAGAAAAGATAGAAATAGATATATAGATAGATTTGAAAATACTGAGATAGACGAGAAAAGACTGAGATAGATAGATTTGAAAATACTGAGATAGACGAGAAAAGACTGAGATAGATAGATTGATAGATAGATAGATAGATAGATAGATAGATAGATAGATAGATTCGAAAAGTAGATTTGGGAGAGAAAATCGATAAGAACAATGTAGGGCTAAATAGCCAAGAAATATATTTAAACTAAATGTATTTTATATTATTTAGAATTATATTAATCTAGAAATAGTATTACGTCGATTTTGTAACATACAAAAATACCATCTACTAAGTAGTCCTCATAAAAGAATAATTTATGGCAGTGTGATTGTATGCGATGTTATCGTAGATTTTACGTGTAAGCAAATACACTGATCACTTCTAAAACTTGTAGTACTCATGGGCATTTTAATATCTACTTTCTTATGAATAAGTCTGAAGCGTATTTATAGTGAGATGACATTCGAAAATAACAGTTTAATCGTATTATTAAGCCCTCTTGCTTTGATATGTAAATTTAGGCGTAAATTTTTCGGCAAAATTTCCTTCGTTAGACGCAGAAAACTTTTGGTCTTTTTCGACCTATGTTTTTTAGATGGCTCTTATGGCTGACACGTTTATGGGATTTAAGATAAAGACCGGGGTTTAAATTATTTCCCAATGCAATTCATATTGCCTGTATGCCTGTCTAAACGAGGCAGGACGCTGATCACCGATTGGATTGTTTTTACATGTGACCTGTGATGTCAGATACAACATACGACCACCACTACCAACTGTCACATCTCTATTGCTGTACAACGAACGGAATGAAATATTGTGAAAGTGACTTTGCCTAATGGAACCCCGTTTAGGAATAAAAAAAAATATCCAAAAATTATTGGAAAATGGAAGAGAAAAATAATTGATTGGAGTTGAGACCTGAAAATCAGCAAATTAGCAAGGATTTGGAATGCGTTCTTTGCAAAGAAACTGGATGGTTTAAAGTGAAAACTGGAATAACATCCCGGGGAAAAGTCGGCTTGTTTACTGGAGGGCAAAAGAAAAAGTGTCCATGTTTATATGGCACGAACACAAATCCGATATTTAAGCCCAGAAATCCGGGACCACATGTGCCAATACACAAATGATTATCAATGCCAACATACTTACACAAACATACAAACACATATATATATATATTTATATGTATATACATATATATTCATATTCGCACCTGCGCACACAGATTACTCCCCGTGAGCAGATTGTACTAACAGAAGAAAGCAAATCCAAAAAGATATAATCTCATTTTTTGTATGAGTATTTTTAAATGTTCTCTTTGAAATACAAATTCCAGTTAAATAAAATTACACCTAAGTGCCTTGTAAGTATACAAACGTCAAATAAACTCGATTCTAAACGAGTTTTTGCGTACATTAACTTAGGATAGTAATTTCCTCTAGGCGTTTTTTAGCCGAAACATATGAAAACTACTGAATATTACGTTTTCATAAGTAAAGACTTCATATTATACATTAATTATTATACAAGCGATTGATATACAAACACGCACATATGTATGTATGTTTGCAAATATGTATGTATGTTTGCAAATATGTATGTATGTTTGCAAATATGTATGTATGTATAAACCTGTGCTTATCCTTGTCTGTGGAAATACTACACATTAATGTAGCTAAACGTTTTTATATAAAAACATATAGATATATGAACTATTTACAAAATCTGATACTTCTATAAACACTGGAGTATAATTTAAATCAATGCACACATTGATATTTATCAAAAAGCGAAACCTTTATTTTTCGAGAAGTTCAAATTCTTTTGAATATTCACTCACGAACAAAGTTTTCTTAAAGTTTACCTCGTATAAATATTATCGTTACTTTTTTAATTTCACACAATCTGATATAGCCATCTGATCCCTATGAGGATTGAATTTGTTGTGTAAATAGGACGCAAAATAAAGAGTATACTTATCACTAATTTATAATAACCATTGAGGGGGTTAACAGTAAGAAAAAAATCTTAATATTCAATAAAACCCATTATTAGTATTGCCTGAATTTTTACAAAAACTGATAACGTCAGCCATTTTCAAAGATTTCTTCATACATAAACTAGGTTTTAAAATATCAATTCACAATCATTGTTCGATCATTTATCAATCAATTTATCGAATGCCACAAGGATTTTTTTTACATAGGTTTACACTTATGCATCTGCAATCTAACGAGACGGTGTTTTACATACATTACGTGAGTGCACATTTGAAAATATTTGTAAAGTGGGGAAATTTATACTGCAATTAAAACTAACAAAGGTAATTGTCTATTTATACAAACAACTATTTATTAACATTCTTCTTTATCAATATCCATCGTGTTTGCATAATCTTTGTGATAGTTTAACAAGTAGATATAAAGAGACTGAAATAGATATATCGATAGATAAATTACAAACCCCTTCTTCCTCGCATTCAAATCAAAATATTGCGACCTAGACAATCGCCTACTCCCTCCATTGTTCAATAAAAATTGTATTAAATGTTCGAATTTTAGTGAAGATAATCTGCCATTTTCAAAGAATCCCCATTTTCTTATTCGAATCCAGTTCTGGCCTTATAAACTCTCGACTCGTAAGTATTTAAAAAAAATAGTCCATCCAAATAGTCATCTCGTATAAATACGTAACAAACTTGACGCTTCCACTTCAGTAACTTAGAAAATATACAGATTCAAAAAGAACAAACATGTTTCGTTATATAAGAAAGAAACCACTAAATTTATGTATACCGCAACAGTTTGATTTTCTTCTCAGATCGAAGAAATAAACCCTAATTTATAAATACAGTTTGAACATTAACTTTCTTATTTACCTGGACGGTCAGTCTATATATGCGAATGGGTTATAATGTACGAGGGTGGGTGGGTGGTGTATGTTTACATAATTTAGTCTATTTCAAATGCGTCTAAGAAACAGAACGGAAATGCTTGGAGCTAAACCCTAAAAAGTGAAATTCGGCGAAAAAAAAAAAAGACATATTTTGTCTTCGATTTTCTCGACTCTAACCACAATATGCATATATCTACTTATCTCTGTTGGATTATATTCGTTGGATTAATGACTCTTCGAGTGATGGATGCAGGATCTATCTTCAGGAGAATCAACGCCACAAAAGAGCTGAGAATCGCGTGGCTGGCCCCGAGAAAAACCTACCACGATTTTAACGCTTCCACGAGCGTTGGCGGCCTTCTTCTGGCTCTCAGTAACATTATTGAACAACCAAATTGGCTAAAAGGATATAACCTTAAGTGAGTATATCATGCAGAAATACTTCAGTGTAATTTTGTATAGTTTTCTATTCTTTTTCTAATTTATATTCCCCCTCTATCTATCTTTCTCTCTCGTTCTCACCCTATACTTCTATCTTTCTTTCACTTTCTCTCTCTGTCTCTCACGCTCGTTTTCTCCCCACTTTCTTTATGATAAAATTATATATAATAGTTTATGATATATGATAAAATTATACTCTACTAGGATTATCTTTACAACCGGAAACAAGATTGGTAAATTCCGAAGCAAAATACTGTGAATTTTTTTGTTAAATTTTGATAGACAAACAGACATGAACAGTTTCAAAAAGATAGATAGATAGATAGATAGATAGATAGATAGATAGATAGATAGATATGAACGGTTTGAATTTCATAGATAGATAGATAGATAGATAGATAGATAGATAGATATGAACGGTTTGAATTTCATAGATAGATAGATAGATAGATAGATAGATAGATAGATAGATAAATAGATAGATATGAACAGTTTGAATTTCATAGATAGATAGATAGATAGATAGATAGATAGATAGATAGATAGATATGAACGGTTTGAATTTCATAGATAGATAGATAGATAGATAGATAGATAGATAGATAGATAGATATGAACGGTTTGAATTTCATAGATAGATAGATAGATAGATAGATAGATAGATAAATAGATAGATAGATAGATAGATATGAACGGTTTGAATTTCATAGATAGATAGATAGATAGATAGATAGATAGATAGATAGATATGAACGTTTTGAAATAGATAGATAGATAGATGAGAAAGAAATAATGAACAAAGTAATATATATATATATATATATATATATATATATATATATATAGAGAGAGAGAGAGAGAGAGAGAGAGAGAGATAAACGGTTTGAAATACATAGATAGACAGATACATAAGAAAGAAATAATGAAGAAAGTAATATATATATATATAGATAGATAGATAGATAGATAGATAGATATGAACGGTTTGAAATAGATAGATAAGAACTAATTAACAAAGTAATATATATATATATATATATATATATATATATATAGATAGATAGATAGATAGATAGATAAGAACTAATGAACAAAGTAATATATATACATATATATATATATATATATTTATATAGATAGATAGATAGATAGATAGATCGATCCATGTTTTAAATTAGAGCTTCTAAACAATATTTTGATAGTTATATATGAATGACGCAGTTTTGGGTTTGTTTTTGTAAATTCTATTGACTAAGATTTAGACCGATCTATAATTTGTATTTCAAGATGTTTTTTATTTTTACCTAAACATATCTTGAAAATGTAACCCGTAAATGTGAGTCGTTAATGAAGTCTGATTATAATTTTGCTGTGTCCTTGCTATTTTCTCTCGAAATTTTATCCATCGTCATTCGATATTTTCTCTCTTTTGATGTAAAGGTTCGTTTTATAAATAATCGTTCACTTTCAGAATAGAGAAAAAATATTCTTAGAGACATGATTGTTTTTTCTTACCAAATATAACAAAACTAGCTGATTTACATTCTGACTCCAGAAATTTATCTTTTTTCACAGCTTTTCGAAATAACTGATCCTGACACTATTAACATTATTAAACTAGCAAACAATAAATAATTTTTAAAAATAACAAACAAGCAATAGATATTTTTTTTTTAAATTCTACATTCTTTCATCACTTCAAATTATTGTAGCGTCTTTGCTGTCTTTAATTTTCTATCAATGAAGAAATGTAACTAAATTCAGGATATCCCCTGAAGGAGTCGACCGTAGACATCGAGTCAACCCAAACAATCATTTTGCATAGTAAGTACTTCACCAGGATTACATACAGTTTTGACTTCAGAGATTTTCTTCTTCTTGATTGGTTGCCACTCAGTCTGTCCTGTTATTTACCCATATCTGGGGGAGAAGAAATGGATTCATACATTTCCTAAGGTTATTAGCACGTAATTGAATGTAATGAATTCAACAGGAATTAGAATTCGGATCTACGATTCCTCAGTCGGAGCGGCAATCCATTTCCCCATCTTACCACATAGCTACGGTGCCTCTTAAAATACTCAAAAATACATTTATTTTTATATATAATGATCCGAAACCAATATCAATTTAGTTGTCGTACAAATATACATATTCATACGATAACTAAATCGTTGTAGTCTATCTTTCATCGGTCTGAATGTATCTTGTCACAGGTATTGCTCTAGTTAAAGTTACAACATATTGCCCAGTGCCTAACTGCGCTCAGATCCACAGTTTGGTTTCTTTCAAAAGTTTAGAAAGTGTCATTGAATATGGATGAATGCAAATTTTCCGCATGGAGGAATTCTCTTGCAAATGGCTATTTCGTATGCAGTTCCATGTCATGCATTTTGTCAAAGTGCCGTTCAATTTCTAATTGCAACAAGAGAAAAAGGGTAAATGTTGAGTAGGTTAAGCTTCTACTGCCATAGCTACCAGCATCGTTCATCGACATTGTGGGCCAACATATTAAGATAGAAAGCATTATGGATTGTTGTGGGAAGGTTCAACTTTTACGTTCATAGCCACCAATATTGAGCATCGATAATGACCGGCCAACATAATAAGATAGGAAGCAATATCTAGTTATTCAGGGGAAGATTCAGCCTCTATTTCTATGGCCGCAAATATCAGACATCAATATTGCCAGCCAACTTGATAAAATAGGAAGCATTATTAGTTGTTGGTGGGACGGTTCCGCTTCTACTTTCATAGCCAGCAATATCGACCATGGACAGTGTGGGCTAAAATAATAAAATAGGAAGCATTATGGGAAGGTTCAGCCTCACCTTTCATACCCACCAATATCGACCATCGATATTATCGGCCAATGTAATAAAATAGGACTCATCATGGGTCATTGCTAAGAGGGTTCAACTTCTACTTCGATAGCCGGCAATATCGGCCATCGACATTGTGGGCCAAGATTATAATATTGGAAGCATTATGTTTATTGATGGGAAAGTTCAACTTCTACTTCCATACCTATCAATATCGACCATCGATATTGTCGACCAACTTGATAAAATATGAAGCATTATGTGTTATTGGTGGGAAGATTCATAGCCTACAACACCCACATCTGATGTTGACTAATACCGTAAAATATCATGCATTACTTTCGGATGGACCATCGTATTTTACTGAATTTATTTTGAATTTAATAAATTCTGTTTAGCGTTAACAAATTACAGAAAGAAATTTTCATATCGATAGTTCTCCTTTCTCTGACTTTTCTTCAGGTTCCTCTCTTATTCGATAAGGTCTTCGGTATTTTGAACTGAAGCCTTTATTCATTCTACTCTCCATACTACAACAGTTACTGGAATACAAATGAACGCATGAAAGAAGTAACATCACAAGTGAGAATCAACAAAACTGATTTTAGATATCCCAGAACATGGTCAGTCAAACGAAAACAGGCGAGGCCTGCAGTTGGGATAAAATGTGTGATTCGAAATTCCGAGAACCTTTACGAGTACGAATGGTAGCTGAAGAAGGCTGGAGGAGACAACCTGCCAAAACATTATAATAGTCAAGTAGAACAAAGCTTTAGTTCAGGAATTTGGGGACATCGTCATTTTGACTTCAATCCCTGGGCTTGCACTTGAACTCAGCGAAAATATCGATGAACAATGACTGAGCAGTACTAAATAAGAACCAGATGAGTTATCTCCGCTAGTTAGGGCAGAGGAAGTGAGAAAAATCACCCCCTACACACACAGTAGATTAAGTAAAAGGTTCAGTACAAAATCTTCCGAAGGCTACGCGTATAGGCAAAGACCTGATGAAGTCCGGAGGGTACAACGATTGAAAGGTTGGGATAACAACAAGAAAGATGACGACAATAGTCTATTTTTAAATAAGGATAACACATCCTCCCCGAAATTGAAAAAGAAGCAAAAACAGCCGAAATGTTGTAACTATGACAACAATTTGAATAATAATGATTCTATAGTACCTTACTTTAAGTACCTTATAAAATAGGAAGTAAACAAATTTTCTTTGCCTTGACTTTTCTTCTTCTCCATAGTTTTATTGATATTTAACAAAACTCTGCTTAAAATGGCACATGGCGACCAGTGTGGAACGTCCAATGTCGATCCGATACACTACTCATAACAATTTGCCACGTCAGCCTTCCAGCTACGACTAAAATTATTAAATTAGTTTAGCTTTGTACAGTAGCACAAATATGTGGCACACAGTGAGGGCCATACTCACTAAAATAATAGCAGTCTATCAGACTAGCTTGATAACCATTACTCCACGGTGAGAGGTGATATAAGCATTTTTAAATCAAATTTAATTATTATATAATAAAACAACTGGAAACGATACTGGAACGAAAAAAACAATCCCGTCTTTTATTTAGAAAACTACCACAGTAACCACCAAAAAAGATCAAATTATTTAACTGAGCAATACTTATGCCTAGTATTAATGCAGTACAGTGTAACCCGGATATAAGAGAGTTGTAGGAACCGGGGAAGAAGTCTCTTATACCCGGGTTTCTCTTATATCCGGGTCTCTCATATCCGGGTTACACTGTATATATAATATATATAATAAACGTATTATACGACAGTGGTGAGATACCGGAAGATCTAAGTAAATCTATTCTCATAGCGCTGCTTATGAAACCAGTTGCTAACGAATGCTAACTCCATCGGAAAATCAGCGTAATGAGCCACATAAAAAAATCTATCATACGAGTTCTGATAAAACGTGTGTTAGACCGGAAACAAAACAAGTGCAGTGTGGTTTCGTTAAAGATACTGGAACAGAGAATGTGATAGTTATGCTCAGAATAGTATAAGAAAGGGTAATACAAATGCAAAAGGATCTATATCTATGTTTTATAAATTATGCAAAAGCATTTGATAAATTACGCCACAAAGAATACATGTAACTGCTAGCTTACGTTGATGTATTTAGGAAGGATATTAGAATAATCCAAAACTTATACTGAAACAAACTACATACACACGGATAGAAAATGAATTCAGTAAATATACAAAAATAGAAAGAGGTGCAAGACAAGGATGTGTCATCTCGCCGGAGTTATTCAACATTTACAGTGAAGCAATCCTGACATAATTAGAAGTACTAACGGGATTCATTACTGGCGCCCGCAATTTTAATATCGTAAGATATGCAGATGACACAGTGTTCATAGCAGAGGCAGAAAGGAAAGTACATGAATACCTACAGAATGTAGAAAAGGAAAGCAAGAAGAAAGAACTAAGTATCAATTGTAAGAAAACAAAATGTGTGATTGTTAGCAAGGGGAACAATTCAGCATGTGAATATAGATACCAAAATCGAGCAAGAAGAAAAATTTACATATCTAGGATTTTTTAACGGGGGACAGAAAATGTGACGAGGAAATCCGAAGACGCATTACGATAGTAAAAGATGTCTTTCAAATGCTAAGCAAATTATTAAGAAACAAGAAATTTCGTCAGAAACAAAGAAAAGAATTCTAAACAATTATGTGATATTCTATATGGCGGTGGATACTGGACAATCTCCTCACAGATGACGACGGGATTTGAGTCAACAAAAATGTGGTTCTACAGAAAGATGCTGAGAATACCATAGTCTGAAGATCTGAGCAATTATGAACTTTCAGAGAAAATGGTAACAAAAAAGGGACACATATACTTAGCATTAGAAAGAGCGGTTTGAAATTTCTATGGCACATAATGAATAATGTCCAGTGAAGAAGAAGAAGAAGAAGAAGACGAAGAAGAAGAAGAAGAAGAAGAAGAAGACCTATGCACTCAGTTCTCAACAGATTTGATGAAGTCAAATTATCAAAAAATCGGATTTTGGATTAGAGTGTAATATATGTCAGTAAGACTAATATCTGAATTGAGAATATGTCATCCTGTGAAGTGTCACACACTATTTCTTCTCTCTCCCTCTCTCTCTTCCTGTATATATATATATATATATATATACACACACACTCACAAACACACACACACACACACATATATATATATAGGCTCCATTTTATTCGACTTTTATATGCGAAAGTGGGGTTTCAAGTTCAAATTTCAGTCGAGTTCGTGTGTTTGCTTCTTCACAAACACCCGTAGTATATATCTTCATCTTTCTGCCAGTTACTGCTTAATAACAGTTCAGACTAGGCTCTTTACCTATGGTTGGCGACTAATCTAGGAGAAAAACAACTCTGAATTCAAAACCATTTTGTTGTGGGAAAAGCTACTCCAGTCCGTAAAAAAAAACAAAAAACAATTTACAACAGAAACCACAATAGCAACATCTAGCGTGATGAAGCAATGGCCTTATACTCTATCTTATTCGATTTTTACATCTGTTAAGAAATTATTGAAACTCTAAACTCTATATGGACTTTATCAACAACTCGCATATGTCTTTTCTTCGAGAAATTTATCCAACATATAATTTAATTATAAAAGTTTCAATTTACGTAAATTCTGCCGTTTTATAAAATGCACAAATTAATACCATTTTTAAGTTTGTTAAAAAATTCCGGAGTTATTAATTTATTTATTTAGTATTTCATTGACTTTATATATATATATATATATATATATATATATATATATATATATATATATATATATATATATGTGTGTGTGTGTGTGTGTGTGTGTGTATATGTGTGTGTGTGTGTGTGTAGACTTGCTAGGGGCGTCCTAGATGCATGCTCAGGCACATTTGTATTTGTTTCAACACCCACAGAACGCACCAGTGATATATACTGCAACTATGTTGAGCAGATGTTAGTGAGTTTCTGAGCGAAAGTGTATAATCTGTCAAGATTCTAGCAGTTTGTAAAAAGCTTGTACGCTCAAAGCCTCTGATGAACAGTTGCGTCTATAAACTTTCACTCACAAGATTTATGGTCTTCAGGCAGTTTCCAAAGATAGATAATTTGACTGACAAATCGCCAGACCGTTAACGGACCGAAAAATCGACCATTGCGTGATTCGGAAAGGGTGTCTCATGATCAGTTCGTGAACGTTCTAGAAACATGGTTACACGTCCATATTATATATACCACTTTATACGTGGGTAAATATTTGTTTCTATTTATTGCTATTGTTTTATGTGTCGACATATTTGAAGCTATAGATTTTGACATGACCCGTGATGATTTATGTATTTACGTAGAAACTCTTTACTACTTCTTTTGTATAGAAAGGATATTTTGAAAACTGTACAGTTGAGGTTCAATTAAAGGTGTAAGGCGTAAAATGAAATTCTCTTTAAGATATATTGATTGCCTCCTGATATTGTAAAAAAAAAAACAAACAAACAAAAAAACAGCAGAGAAAGCCGAGGAAACGATTTCCAACCATGATTACCAGTGACGATTCGGGCTCGTACTATAAATGGAAATGTCATTAAATCCAGTTTCTCCTACCTTGTTCAAATAGCGGTCATCTTGACAATACTTTGTCTTGTCAATGATGCAATGTCAGTGAAAAATTTAAAGTTCACCACAATTTTCTCGAATAAAAATCTCTTCCCACGCACAGACGTCAATCCCCGTCAAGTACTGAGGTCGGTCGTACGCAGAAACGAAAGACTGTTTAAAAATATTTGTCTAAGTTTAGAACTATACAAATACTTGAGACACCTCAAAAAAAGCGAAGTATCGATACAGTCCATATGTAGATTACATTCTTTATAATTTCTATTCTCGATTTCCTCGAGAATAGAAATTATAAAGAATATAATCTGCATATGGATTGTAGCGTAAGTAAAATTCGAGTTAAATACGATGGAGTGCGGAAAGATTTTCGGCCATGCTCGTTTTCTGAAATCTAAAAATCTATCGGGATAACAGTCGACGGATATCGACGCAGAAAATGGCGTATCAAGTTCAAATACCAGTCGATGGCGATTTGGTGTCGTTTTTGCGTAAATGCCCACATTATATATCCATCTCTTCTCCTCTCCGCCAGCTAGTGCTTAGCAACATGACCGACTAGACTTTCTAGCTGTGATTGGAAACCAGTTTAGGAGGAAAATATATTTGAATTCAGTTGGGTGTTAAAAAATAACTAGTAGACATAATAAAAACGTCTAGTGTGGTGAGGCGGTGACCCTAAGCTCCATTTTATTTGACTTTTATATGTGAAACTGGGGTTTCAAGTTCAAATTCCAGTCGAGTTCGTGTGTTCGCTTCCGCACAAATATACGTAGAATATCTCTTCTCCTTTCTGACAGCTATTGCTTAATAACAGTTGCGTGAAAACTACTCCTCCAGCTACTGGGATATAATTCTTTTTCAACCGTAAACTACGGCGGCATTTCAATGACATCAGCAGCGCACGATTTGCTTAGTCGTTGAAAGTAACACGTAGTGGGAGACACGTGTTATGGTTCAAGTAACCAGATGTATTGTTACGCTATCAATAGGATACAAATACATTTACCGGAACTAAGCAATGTCACTTCTTCTTCTTCTTCTTCTTCTTCTTCTTCTTCTTCTTCTTCTTCTTCTTCTTCTTCTTCTCCTCCCCCTCCTTCTTCTTCTTCTTCTTCTTCTTCTTCTTTTTCTTCTTCTTCCAATTTCTTCTTTTTCTTCTATGTGCCGCGTCTCTTCATGACATGAGCGATCATCGTTCTCCCAAATGTCCTATTCCTTGTGGTACTTAGCAATTTTTCTCTCGTTCCGCTATCTATTCACACAAGCACGTCAGGTAGGTGCGTTCTGTGATGCTTAGGTCTTCAATGAATTTCAGTTCTTACAGATTCTGATCATAAGTGTTCATTGTGTTGCCATTTTCTTTAAGACGTTTTCGTAGCTTACTCGCTCTGTCTATGGAATTCTCAGTATCTTTTTGTAGAACCAAATTTCTCATGTCTCCAGTTTTCTCCTCATCCGTGGTCATCACATAGCAAACCAGAACTCTTTTCTTTGTCTCTAATGATTTTCTTCTCTTTCTTAATACGTTTGCTTAACTTTTGGAATGTATTTTTCGCTAATCCAATACGTATTCTGTGCTGTATTTTCCCATCCTCCTGTTGAAGCATTTCCCACATATTTATACTTCTGTACTTGCTCTCCAATTTCTAACTTGTATCTTAGGCATTTCTTTTTTTCTGCTAACTGTATTTTCTGTCTTCTTGCAGTTGATGTTTTGTCCTTTTTTTTACTTTCATTTACTACTATGTCTAAGAAGTCTTATAGAAGTCTTATAAGTCTGTATCAGCCATCAACACCATGTCATATGCGTATTTTATACTCCTAGGATTACGCTCACTGTTAATAAATCTTCATAGGGTTTTCACAAAGAACTGTTAGAAGTGCTATGTAACTGTGATATATTTGGGAAGGATATTAGAATAATCTAGAAACTATATTGCCAGCAAACCTCCTGCATACTGATAAAAATGAAATATACATAAACAGAAAAGAGTCTAAAGTAAAAATAAGTCTTTTCGCCGGATTTATTCAATTACAGTGAAGCATTCCTGGGAGAATCCTGCCAGATTTCATTATTGAAAGCCACATTCTTATGATTGCATATGCAAATGACAGTGTTGATAGCAGAAAAAGAAATGAAACTACAATAACTCCTTAATGAAGGAAAGCGAGAACAAAGGACTAAACAACAATTCCAAGAGGAGAAAATGCATTGCAATTTGAAGATACCAAAGTGCTTTAACAGGAGGCAAAGTGTGGTTGTGAAATTCGAAGGCGCACTGGGATAGCGAAAGTTTCTTTCCAGAAGCTAAGAAAAATATTAAGAAGCAGGAATATTTCGTTAGAAACAAAGAAAAGAGTATTGAACAGTAATGTAATATCGGTCCTCCTATATGGGAGTGAATATCTTCACAGATGATGAAACGATAGTAATGTGTTTCTGCAGAAGGATGCTGAGAATACAATGGACTGAACATTTGAGAAATTACGAACTTTTAGAGAAAATGGAAACAAAAAGGACATATATACTTAATATCAAAAAAGACGGTGGAAATTTTGATCCTATTGGTGAAGAAGCTTTCATCCTGTTGGTCAAAAGAGATAGACAGATATGAACAGACTTAGATAGATAGATAGATAGATAGATAGATAAGTCTAAACATTAATATTCCAAACAATGAAAATAGGAAGTCTATTCATGTGATTGTATGCTGCTGTGATGTCTACTTCACATAGCAGGTGTACAATTTTTGTATTAAAGAGATAAGCAATTTTGATGGCCTATATACTTTCATTACAGACATTGTCAGAGCGAAAGACATTGTGAGCTTTGAGAAGTTGATTTTCATAGAATGGTGAAAGCTTAGTTAATATAATATTCCATTGTATCATAATCATAATAGATTCAATTGAGATATCTCAGCGTGTATGTGTGAGGGTCTTGAAGATTACTTTGTTTTTATTTTCATAGCGCATGCGTGATAAACCCCAATTTTCTGAGATGTGCCTCTGATTACAGAATCCTTTCATGAAATTGAAAAATTCTTACTAAATTCGGGAGATCGGTACGCTAATTTCAAAAAATCGGCTTCAATATCCAGTGATGACTTATTTTACTATTTAAGTTGAGATAAATAGATATGAAGGTCGGAGGAAAAGTTCATAGGCTAACCAAGATACTCTCATGGAACATGACCAAATGAGAGGTTGTTTTTTTTTTTCAACATAGTCCCCCTTGCAGTTAACACACTTCTTTCATCGGTGTTGTAGTGCTTGAATCGCATTGGTGAAGAAGCTTTCATCATGTTGGTCATAAAATATATTTAACAGCAGATATGATGTTGCCATCACTGGGATACTTGTTCATAGCCAAGTGCTTTTTTCATATTGGGGACCAAATCAGGAAAATAGTCAGGCTGATGCACCAGTTCAAAGCCACAGTCACGCGCAACAGTCGTTGAAACCAAGGCCATGTGTGCTGGAGCATTGTCCTGATGAAACAAGACCTCTTTCTGCAGTTTTCCTGGACGTTTGGTCCTGATCAGTTAGTTATGTGCCATGCGTGATACACGCTTAGGAAATCTTTCGACATATAACTGACAAACCATATTTTTCCCGCCATTTCTTTCTGCGATAGACCAGTTGCCATCCAAGGCTATAGAACCTGGTCTGTCCTGCTATTTACCCATAGCTGTGGGAGAAGAAAAGGATTCATACTTTTCCCAAGGGTATTAGTACGTAAATGAATGTAATGGTTACTTGAGACTTGATACGTGATAAGACCGTAATCTAAATAAAAACTGTAATAGGAATTAATGCAGAAGTTATGCGTCATGCGTCATACATGACTGACGAGGCCGATTTTTTCCCGCAGTAAGTTGCCATTTCTTTCTGCGGTAACCTAGTTGCCATCAAAAGCTATAGAACTCGGTCTCTCCTGCTATTTACCCATGGCTGGGGGGAGAAGAAGAGGATTCATACTTTTCCCAAGGTTATTAGCATATAAGTGAATCTAAGGAATTCGACTGGAATTCGAACTCGGCTCTCCGATTCCTCAAGCCGAGCCGCTATTTTGAAGATAGTCAACAAACTTAATGCCTTTTGCTTCCCAAAAGACTGAAGCTACCACCTTTCATGCAGATGAAACAACCTTGTGCTTCTTTAGCGTAGGTGAAGCAGAGTGTTTCCACTGCATGGATTGTCGCTAGCTCAATGTGATGGACCTAGCACTCATCCTGGGCTATGTAATGTTCAAAGAAACTTGGATCTATCTTAAATTATGTGAAATTTTCCTGTGATGTGATCAGGCTGATACGCTTTTGATCAGGTGTCAGAAGACGTGGCATCCATCGAGTAGAAACCGTCGTCGTGCCAAAAACATTGTGCAGAATATTCTGAACTCTCTCACGGGATATACTAATGCCATTAGATATTTCATTTATAGCCAATCACCTGTAAGCCATCACCATGTGGTGAACAAAATCAATGTTTTTTCTCGGTGGTGACAGTTGCAAGACATCCAGACCTTGAATCACAAACAAGACTCTCCCTTTTCTCCTAAATTCAGCTGCCCAATTTTGCACTGTTGATAAAGCTGGGACGTCATCCCTTAATTTAGCAACCATGTCAACATGAATGCCCTCGGGGGCTAAACGCTTTTTCTGCAGGTATAATATAGGTTGGTGCAAAAATAATGTCGTTTTCTCACATATGTTACTATGTGAGAAAACATTATTTTTGCACCAACCTAATACTACGGGTGTCAAATTTCGATATTTTCAAGAGAAGTTGTTACTAGTTGCATTTGAATTCTTCGTTTGGCAGATATCAGTTTACCTGGAAATAAACAATGCAGTTATTAATAAGGGGAGCTGAAATTAATGCATGCAAGTTTTCACTCCTTCATAGTCAACCTATGAGCTTTTCAGCCCACACTCGTACCTGGAAAGAAACAATGCAGTTATAAAAAGAGCTGAAATTAATTCATGCAAGATTTCACAGCTTTAGTGAGCCTATGATCTTTTCAGTCAACTCCCGTATATATGGCAACTCTTATTAAAGATACTTTTGTGTTGATTAATTTTACTGGTCAGCTTTTCCAAATTATCAATGATTCTTCTCAGACAAAGAGAAAATCCCGACAGAAATTGCCCGAAGTTCATTTCGGAAAAAGTGGTTCAAGTTTGCGACATTCTTAAGTCAAAATCAGGGTGGGTAGAGACAAAAGCTGAGTGGTGCGACGCAACAAAGAGCGTTGTGACGTGGGCAAGGTGTGACGTATCTTTTTATTAGTATTTGTATACATGTGGTCTCTTAAATTATAATTGTTTTTAATCATAGTTGTTTTTGTTGTATAAGTATTACAAGTCCTTTTTAACTATCTGATTTTGCTAGTATTTTGTTATTGTTTGTGAGTGGCTGTCTGATGTTACTATGATCTTTATGCAGCTTATTGATGATGTATTCTGGTTCGATAGGTGTCAGGTGAGTCTCCGTGACAGTGTGGTTGGGATATATCTTATGTAAGACTTTTTTTGTTTTTATTTACATAGAAAAATTCTCCGAGTGGGCAGGTATATTCATACACAACATTGGTCTTATATAGAGGTTGGATGTTTAGGGTATACTATTTTTAATAACAAAGTTACTCTATTTTAATTTTTGTCGTAAATAATGAATCCGATGTATTTATTATTATCGAATGGTTTTATATATTTATGTATGAATTATTCTTATTGCTGCTAAATTGGGGTGCATTTGTTTTTAGTAATATATAGCGTTGTTTTCAATATCATGTTTATGACTATGGTTTTTATTATTAAAATTGTTGTTTAAATGAAATTTGAGTTTCTTGTCAACTGCATAATTAAGGTACCCATTTTTGATAATTTTTTCATGTTACTTAATTCTTTAAGGGAAATTATTTTGGATGATGTCATGTACTTAGCTCTTTGGAGAAGCTGATTAAAGACATTAGTTTCATATTTTTCAGGACATTCAATGTTGTAGCTTAAAGGGCAAATGTTACAACTCGTAGACTTTGTTGTACGGAGATGTGGTAAAATTATTGCTGTTATGGTTAATGAGAAGATCTAAAAAGGGGATTCATAAGTGAATTCTTTTCCATTTTTTTTTTTTATAGTTCTATAATGTCATTAACGGATTTGGTTAGGATGAAGATGTCATCAATAAAACTGGCATAAAACGATAGAACGTATGTAAATATAAAAATGTACACTGAGGTCAACAATGTGTAGCGACAGTTTCCTGCTTGATACATATGCTGCCTAAATACACAAAACATATATATATATATATATGTGTGTGTGTGTGTGTGTGTGTGTGTGTGTGTGTGTGTAGGTCATATACGATTGGTTGGTCAGTGTAAAGACCTCAAGGCTCATACCTTTTTTTTCGAAAACAGATGCTGTATTTTGCTTTAGAAACCAAATTATCGTTCACTCGCAAGTAATTTACAATCGCCTGAGGAGACGCATTGGTATGCGTCGAAACACGACCGCAATTCTGTATCGATTTTTACATGTTTTAATAATTTAAAATAAATAATATTGCTCTACCCTGTATTGAGTCCTCTTTTAGATTAAATGCGTGAGCATTGGAATTGTACTCTATTCGTTCTCATCTTACCTGTATATATATATATATATATATATATATATATATATATATATATATATATATATATATATATATAAATATATATATATATGTGTGTGTGTGTGTGTGTGTGTGAGTCTATACTGGGGACAACAAAGAGTGGCAGCAGTCTTTTTCATTCTTGAACGTATTACTTCATACCAGGAGACTGCGTTCAAACATAAAACAGATTCTGATTTTATCAGATTTACCAATAAATATAGCATAACATAAAACAATATTTTTATCATATATATATATATATATATATATATATATATATATATATATATAAGATAAAGAACAAATACGAAACGTTTATCAATCCAACATGCTTCGCTTTTATTAAAGCTTTATTATCTTCTGATGAGCTTTAACACAAGTGAAACATTAGATTGATAAACGTTTCCTATTTGCTCTTTAGCTTATTCTGCTGGATTCCTATCCATATTTGATTTATTTTTTATCCTTACTCATCTATATATATATATATGTATATGTATGTATGTATATACAGTGTAACCCGGATATAAGAGAGTTGTCGGGACGGGAGAAGCAGTCTCTTATATCCAGGGTTTCTCTTATATCCGGGTTTGGTCTATTTTGTTTAGGTAAGTATGGCTCTAATTTGGGACCAGAGAAAATCTCTCTTATATCCAGGTTTCTCTTATATCCAGGTCTCTTATATCCGGGTTACACTGTATATAATATGTATATATATAATATGTATATATATTATAAATTAATTGATTTAAAATATGTTTTTTTCGCTACACAGTTCTAACCATGTTTCAAAAATGGAAGCTAAAAGCTTCGAATTTAATTTTGCAATTAAATTAAAGACATTAGTTCCATTTTATCCTCAAGCTTATTCAAGAAAATTTGCTTGAGGATGAAATGGAACTAATGTCTTTAATTACAAAATTAAATTCGAATATATATATATATATATATATATATATATATATATATATATATATATATATGTGTGTGTGTGTGTGTGTGTGTGTGTGTATGGGGAGAGATATCATCATAGAAAACAAACAGCAAAGTTTAAAAACTATTTAGAAATATAAATACGCATGCCTACATTTTTACACTGATCTTGATAGTGGCCAGAATATGTCTGAAAGTGCTTGATCACAATCGTTTGGATAATATTTGCATTTTCATTTTCTCTCTCTTGTAAGTAAACTAATCAGTTTAACAAAATAAATATTAATCATTCTTGTTCTGAGGTCTTTATCAAACCTGAATTGACTAAAGACTTCTGCTTAATGGTTTGATAGTTATAAATAGATATTTTCTAAAATTAGCAAATAAAAAAAAACGGCAAATAGTTTTTGTATATCTCTAATAAGCCAACATTTTAAAAGCCATCATCTGACCTGAAGGAAACATGCTGTGATCATTCGTGAGCAGACACGAATAATAAGTTTATAAACTTTTTAACCAATTAATTGACCTCAGCATAAGGCAAGTGGGTGACATATTTTTGCTACTAACGCCAAATGACCCATCAGTAAATCTTAATATATGTTTGATTTTCACACCTCAAACACATTTTTTCTTGCATGTCTTTCGGTAAACCATTACATCAGAATGACATGGTGCAAACCTTTGTGCTTCAGAGAGGTGACGACATGAAAATCATCTTAAATATGACCTTGATGATTTCACATTCCACCACGGATTTTTGAAGCATACGGCTGTATACAGTAAATTCTCGTTTTTATTACTGCTGCATACCTACAATTAACGTAGACATTAGAAAGCAAAGAAAAGTAATTTTCACGGAATTTAACTCAAAATTATATCTTCTTCATCTTCTATGTGCGCGTCCCTTCAGGACATAGACAATCATGTCTCTCCACAACTTCCTATTCCTTGTATCCCTGAGCAGTTGTTTTTTTCCATTTCATTAGGCTGCTCCTCCGTTCTGCTGTCTATTCTTACAAGCTCGTCAGGTAAGTGTCTCGCTGTCTTCCCCTATCACTCTTGCACTCAATATCTTCCTGTGGCAAAGTTTTCTAAGCCTTCCTTTCTCATTATTAAGTAATTTCATTTTTCTCTTCCAGATTTTGATCATAAGTGTTCGTTTTGATTCCATTTTTTTTTTTAAATATTTTCTCGTTGTTTATTCGCTCCGTCAACGGAATTGTCAGTATCCTTCCCTAGAACGACATTTCTGTCTCCTCATCAGGGAATGCCATATAAAAGGATAACAATCCGGCATTCTTTTCTTTGTTTCTAGCGAAATGTTCCCGTTTCTCAGCACTTAGCTTATCTTTTGGAATGCTACTTTCGTAAGTCCAATGCGTACTTCGGATCTCGGTGTCACATTTTCCACCCTCTGTTAAAAGGTTTCCCAGGTATTTAAATTTCTGTATCAAACTCTGCTTGATGTTAACATCTCTAATTTGCAACTTTCCTTGGCATTCTTCTCTTGCTGATGATCATATTTTCAGTCATCTTACAGTTGATAGTTCGTCGTTTTATCTTGCGTTTTATTACTACCCAGAGGTCATGTAGTTATCTTTCCGAGTCAGCCATCAGCACAGTGTAATCTGCGTATCTTATATTGTTAAGATTACGCTCACCGATAAAATATCATACAAGGGTCTCCAGTTCACTTAAACTAGCGTCGTTGTAGAGCTTGAATGAATCTAAGAAGACATATTTGTCTCATGCCCTTTTCTATTTTTGAGTCCTTACTCAATTAATTTTCTATCTTTGCTCCCAGTGTAAGTTCTGGATTATTCTAATATCCTTTGCGAATAGATCGAATTTTCTTAGCAGGTCAAATAGATCTTTGTGCGAAACTTGTCATGTTCTTTGGCTTAATCTATAAAACATAAGTCCATACCCACCTACATTTTTATTGCTCTTAGAGCAATAAACATGTAGGTGGGTATGGATTTGGTCTACGATTGCAGGGTCTTAAAAAATAGTGTAAAAAGTCGTTATTATAAAAACATGCATACATTTATATACAGGGTGTGATAAATTGTCGTCTAAATTACGCAAAAATGAAGATACTGCTGACATCTCATTTTAATAGATATATTTGCCAAAATTGCACATAAAAATCTTGAAATACTAAAGAGCAAATTTATTAAATAAAATTGCTATTGGCTTCAACCACGACGTCCAAACGATTTCGGAATCTCCTGCAGCTCTTCTGGACGGTCTTCTTGTTTAAGTTGGTGAATGCTGCCATAATCCTTGTCTTCAGTTCACCTTCATGTTACAAGAAGTTTTGTTGGTCTCCCCTTCAACTACGCCCACACAATAATCTGGAAAAGTAGGTGGCCAGATGTAAGGGGATGATGTGGTCGCCGAATTTGACTGACAGCGATGACTGGGTTCTCCTGCTTGTGTGGCATGGTGCAGAGTCATGTTGCCACTATTTTTATAAATAAAAATATATTTTGGGTGTAATTTTTATTCATTTCACTACAGTTGAGCCGATAATAACACTAAGACCCAAGTTCTCACGGAGAGAGAAAGATAATGAAAAAAACATTAAATAGTAAAAAGGACAATAAAAGAAGCGGTATTAAGAAGAAAACGATTCACATTGCATTTAAATTTTTGAAGATGAAACATGACTGTAAAACAAGGAGCAAGAATTCCACAAGCGGGAAGTGCGATAGAAGAAACTAACATCATAGAACTTACGGTTACATCTCGCTACTACAACAATAATATGATGAGACATAATGGCCAATCTAGTACTACGCTTAAGTTCATAAAATCGTTGTTCCAATGAGGAAAGCTTATTATAACAATTGTCATGAAAAGACTCAGGGAAGCTAGTTTACGACGGGGGGCTGGAACGGAAGCTGAGATGCCAGATCAGGATCGTTTTAGTTCGTGTGAACTTGCAATGAATATTTAAAGATTATTTTGTTGCTATTCAAGTCCTGACTGGTATAAAAAAATTTTCCGGATTTACGGAGGGATTTCTTCCTTTTTTTAAAATCAACAACCAGATCCAGTTAAACTGTATGAAGTTCACTTGAAGTTCACTTCAGCCCTATGCGTAAAGAGATTATTTTAAAAAGACAGGAGATATTAGTGGAAAATTTAGTAAAATAAAAAACAAATAGAACAAAATATTTCCAGAACTATTTTGATATAACTAGAAATACCTGCTAAAATTTCAGGGTTTTCCTATTTGAATTTTCTCATGAATCTTAAGTTAAAGATTGAATACGTTCATGGCGATTTCTAAGATGTTCAATAAAATATCAGTAGAAATTCCCCTGTCGCATCGTTAAATATTTGAGATTAACAACTCTAACAATATATTGTAGTAAAAATCATAAATCTGAATGCTGGTCGCTATTTTAAGAAGTGGGTACAAATGAAAGGTTTGAAATTAACAATTTCTTTTCCCATTTCACTTAAACAAACGTTAAACACACGAGAGTGTTATCCTCTCTTATTTCTTTAGTTATTTCTTTCAATCATTTTCACACTGAAACCAAGTAGCAACTCTGATATAAGACATATCCGTCTTCCATAGCCTATTATTTATGGGTTATTGGCAAGACGTAACGTACGTGTTAAGGAAGAAAGGGACATGCACAATAATAATAATATGATTGCTAACTAGAAATTATCAAGTACACATAATGAAAATATACCTTAAACCGAAATGCATATTTTATGATAAATATCCAGAAACAATTGACTTTAATCACGTTGCACGGATTTAACACCATTTAACAACATATAAAAGACAATGCATCTATGAACACCACCCAGATCCAGTTACAGACATAAGAGATGCAACATTTTTATGGGATTTTACAATACAAATAGACAGAACAATCAAAGCTAATAGTCCAGACATTGTGATCAAAGACAACAAAACAGAATGTGCTTTCTTATTGACATGGAATTTCTTACAGACAGCAATGTAAATTTGAAGATCTTCAAAAACCTATCAAAATGCAAGGATTTTGAACTGGAAATCTCAGAATGTGGCACATGAAAACACCAATAATATCAGTTGTAGTTGGAGCCGACGTTTTAATTGGAAAAAGTTCCCGACAGACTCATTGAAGATATTCCTGGTAACCCATACCTTAAAGAAATACAAAAAAATTGTGCTCACATGTACAGCTCACACCCTACGAAGGGCTTTATCTCTGTAAATTGTGTGTGATCTTAGGTTATTTTTTCTTACAAAAATGGTCAGTAGAAAATTTCTGACCTTAGGTTTCTGGTTGGGACCCGGAAGGAAAAGTGTAAAACAGAAATCAAAGGAAATAATAAAAATAATAATAGTAACACACGTCGATAATGCCGAATAAAACACGTGTAATTATGAGAGTATTTAACGTGTTTAAAGGCCATCAGATTTTCGTAAAGTGCTTAATAAGAAAACTAGAGTAACAATTGTTAACAGACGAAGAGAAATGTTCAAAGGACTTATCTTTGAGACAGTATAAGCAGTTCGTCATTGTCAGACACTACCCTGACCATCTCTTTACATAAGTAGGTCACAACGATAAGTCATCTGAACTTTTCTCTGTCTGTTAAATACAATTCATTGTATAATTATTCTTAACCATACATTTATCCAGTATATTTTTGCCATTTTATATATAAACATCTATAGAAAAAAATGAATAATGGTATTGTTATATACTGTACCTATGAAAACTAATGGGTATGTCCCAATCCTGATAAATACGTTGGACCCTACTGCAAGTGGGGGTAATATGGTGTCTAAGTAGTCCACCACTAGCAGTGGTTTACCTACTTCACGCCGCTGGCGAGTATTGTATTTTGTTGATGTTATAAAGATTACAATTTTATTTCCAACCTCCGTTTTGGTTATTCCTCATTCAGTAACCCTTTCTAGGTTACAACAGAAAGAAACAAACAAACAAGAAAGAAAGAAAGAAAGAAAGAAAGAAAGAAAGAAAGAAAGAAAGAAAGAAAGATGGAAAGTGTTATATACCGTACCTATGAATACTGCTGGGTATGTCCCAATCCTCAAATACATTGGACACTATTGTCAGTGGGGGTAATATGCTGTTTACGTTGTCCACCACTAGCAGTGGTTTACTTACTTAACAACGCTGGCGAGTATTGTATTTTTTTTGATGTTATAAAGATTACAATTTTATTTCCAACCTCCGTTTTGGTTATTCCTCATTCAGTATCCCTTCCTAGGTTACAACAGCTATTTACATCTTGTATATAATGTTATTGTTGTTGTTCGGCTTCTTCTTCTTCTTCTTCTTCTTCTTCTTCTTCTTCTTCTTCTTCGTGCTGTATCCCTTCAAAATGTAAGGGATAATGACACGCCAAAATGTTGTAGCTGTGAGTAAAGTTTCTTTCTTCCGCATTCCACTCACTCCTTGTTCTGTCGACCACTTATACATGCTCTTTAATCAATACTTTCCTCTCTCCCTTTTACCTTTTTGTGAGTATTAAATTCGCTAAGCCCTCTTTCCTCATTATGTGACCAAGAAATATCAACTTCTTTCTGATTCTACGTATAAATGTCCTTATTATTTCTATTTTTCTTAAAGCTTCCACGTTACTGATATTCAATCAATAGTATTCTCAGCATCCTTCTGTAGAACAACATTTCTCTTTCTTCAAGTCTCTTCTTCATCTATGAGGTGATTGTCTAGCATTCACTGCCATATAAAAGGACTTGTACTGCATTTCGGTGCAATTTCTAGTGAAATTTTCTTGTATCTTAATACCTTGCTTATATTTTAGAATGCATCTTTCGCTGTTCCTTTACTCAAATTTAAATAAAAGGAGTTAAACACCGGTTCAAATAGTCTCGTTTTAAACAACGGTGCATGTCGTTTACATAAATTTCTAAATGATTTAAATAAAGTTATTCCTTTATCGATAAAATTATTCATGAGTGAGTTTAATCCGGTCACGATATCGTTAATAGAATCAGTCCAAAATTCAGATTAAGTTTTAGTGAATTCCCTTAAGTTCAAAAGCTTTTAGCCGTAAACCATGGCGATGAAAACGTGTTTACATTAAACCGTCAACAAAATATTTGTTGAAATGGATATTTTTTTATAAAGAGTCAAGTTAATATTTGCTAAGGCAAACTTCTTTTTTCTTTATTATTATTATTATTATTATTATTATTATTAGCGACACTTAGAGAAGAGTACGATTTAAGAAAATAAAAGACATAGTGTTTGACAATGTTCAACAATATTACTACAGTATGTATGTCTTCTTCAAGTTATTTTTAAATATTTTATACAATTAGAAAAATATTTTTAAAAATCTACAAAAAATATAAATTATTGTGCAAACGTCATTTGTCTTGAGAAAACGGTTGTCAAAACAAATGAAACGCAGCTAGCATAAACGACATGCAACTGAAACGTGCATCATGTGATGGTGACGTTCTTTTCATGATCAGGAAATGTACAGAATGACAGGAGAGTTCCATAAGATTTATACTAAACTGTTTAATTAATTCTTCAGTAACTAATCAACGAACGGAAAATTCCAAGATTCTCTTCTCTAAATGTTGAACAACACTGGTCAATCATTTTGTTTCCATTATTATTATTATTATTATTATTATTATTATTATTATTATTATTATTAATATTACTATAATTATTATTATTATTTCTACTACTACTAATATTATTAACATACAGTTCTTATTCCAACATTTTATTATTCTATGGATTTTACGAAATATAAGTAATAGAATTTTTTAAATTTGAAAATTTTGTTTCAAATTTGAATCATGTGGTAATTCTGAAAAATATGTCTGCTGCTAGGAAAGTTGGTCCACTTTTACGTGCTAGACCATTTTTCTCGCAAGAATCTATTTTAGACATTTATGCAAATCTACCATTTGTTCGTGCATTGAATAATATTGTCACACCTAGTCTGGTGCTTCTGCTAAAAATTTAGACGATCTTGATGAAATAAAATGTAGAATCTGCAATATTATTAGTCCTTAGCTGGCCTCTCGGCTTCAGTAACTTTCCCAAGGCGGCAATGTATTTTCCCTGTGCCTTTTCTAGGAATACTTTCATGGTAATTGTTCTGAGAAGATTTCTTCTTTGGTATCTAGACTTTATGAATTTAAGCATAAGACTGGATTAGCGGCAAGTTCTCATCACTTTTAAGTTGAAATGGCTAGGCACAAGCGTAAGTTCTCTTCTGTCTTCTTAATTACTATTATTTTATTGCTCTCTCTCTCTCTCTCTCTCTCTCTCTATTAATGTTTTCTTTTTCTGGTATTCTTTCACACTCAGTAACCCAGTGGGACTTGGGGCTTTACTTAAAGCGAAATGGTTCAAAATTTACTTTTTCCTCTTTTATTGGGTTGGTGCAAAAATAATATCGTTTTTTGACGTATTTTTTAACGTCAAAAAACGATATTATTTTTGCACCAACATAATAGCAAAGGTTTTATGAAGATTGGAAATTTCGTATTCGCTTATACCTTTGAAGATGCATTTCAGAGTGTTTCAAATTAAACCCTTTATTTCGCCCAAGAACAGGAGATGATGTACTCGATATCGCTCCTAAGTACATCCATGACACTCGACAATATTATTATAAAAGAAAACACCATGAAGAGTTTTAATTCTAATGGAATTAACTTCTCACCTGGTAAGGAGGGGCATGTACAGCAAATGTCAAATGACCGTCTTCCAGCCGCTGTTAGCAAAACTATGATGGATAACGACGTAAAAGTGGAATTAATCCTTCACCCAGTAAAGGAAGACATGAGCAACAGGTGTCACCAGACTCTCATCCAGAAACTGTTCGCATCAAACAAAATTAATTTTAAAGACATGGAATGTCAGAACACTGAATCAATGTAACCAGTTAGGGAATATAAAGCATGAAATAAATAGGTTAATATTTTAGGAGTATGCAAAATTAGGTGAGCAAGCAATGGAGATTTCGTCAGTAAAAAACACAGGGTCATATATGCAGGCATGACAAAAAAGAAGAAGTGTGATACTATTTGTCGTTACCGCGGTAAAACGGAAGAAAATTTTGTTAAAACATAAGAAAGTGTTACGTACAGTGAGACAGTGAAACGAGAAGGGTTAATACCAAAAAACCCGTCGGAAAAATTGAGGATTTAATTCACACATAAACGACTTGAATTGTATGTTGAGAAGTTTGAATAATGGAAAAGGGACACAGACTTAGGGAACAATGCTGATTGACACACAGGTGAAAATGCGGACTGGAAAGCGAAAAAATAGAGTTTTGTAAACAACTGAATTTAGAACTGAGTTTGGCTTGTATGGACATTGAAAATGGAAAGGAGAGTATGAATGTTGGGACCATTACTGAAGGCCATAATGATATTTTTCCTCACACCATTGCTCAGTTGGGAAGACACGGTGGGTCTGACACGAAAAATGATTTTAAATGGGTTTTCAGTGATTCTTGCGAAAAATAGTGAGAAAATGGGTAAATACCTGAAAACCTGGGAAAAAAAAACTTAATTAGTTTAGTGTTTTTTTTTGTAGATATTAAACATTTTTAGGGATGGACAATTATGCTCTTACACGATTTGGACAATTTTGTTATGACGTCAGGTATATATATATATATATATATATATATATATATATATATATATATATATATAAGTAAACTGCTGCTTACATTTATATATATATATATATATGTATATATATATATATTGAAAAAATCTATTAAACGATGTAATGAAAAAGTCATAAAAATGCTTGACAAAGCGAAGCAAGAAATAAAAAACGTTGTATGAGGGTGATGGAGTGGAGGAGGAGTGAAGAAAGCGAGAAAGAAAGAAAAATGGAAAAAGAAAAAGATGAAAAAATAATCAAAGAAGCTTATCGAAAATACCGTATGAACAGGAGGGACTTGAAGAGAAATAATGGAATCTTCCAGCGTCGAAAACCTGGAAAACTTAAATCAGAACAAGCAATATGAAGATTGACGAAACCCAGAAAAAATTAGATTGGACAATGACATAAAAAGGTAAAGAACATAATCTAAAAATACAGCAAGCTGAGACAAAAAATAAAAAAATGGAAGGCATGAAAGGGTGGTAATATTCCTACACTGGGAACTATGCAAACGATTTAGGTTCAACCACGAAGACAAAATGATTTAATCACAGACAAGAATTTCTCCTGAAAAAAATCAGTCACAAACTACTTTGAGATTTTGACACACAGGAACAACCCCATCAACATGATCAGAGTTGGTAATCATGAATAAAGAAAATGAACCCGGTAGATCTTGGACATTGTTCTGTCGGTTTACTACAGAACAACCATGAAACCTGGGCCTTGCCAAGGAGATGAGAAAGTGTTGCTTAAATGTGGCACAAGGCCGAAAGTATGGGACACCCAGTGAAGATCTTACTCACTACTCATCTCTATCTCTATCTCTCTCTCTCTCTCTCTCTCTCTCTATATATATATATATATATATATATATATATATATATATATATATATATATATATATATCTTCAAGCTATTACATTGAGGCGATTCTGAGATAATTAGAAGTTCTACCAAGAATCGTTATAGGCGCTCACAATCTTAACATCATTCGATATACAGATGGCACAGCCTTGATAGCAGACACAGAAAGGAAACTACAAGTACTCCTATTGATCATAGTAAACGAATGCTAGAAGGACTAAATATCAAATAAAAGAAACCAGAATGTAGGTTTGTCAGCAAAATGAATAGCCCAAAATGTGAATTGCAAATTAGAGATACCAAAATTAAGCAAGGGGAAAATTTCAATTTCTCGGTATTTTTTTAACAGAGAACGAAAAATGCAATACCGAAATCCGAAGGCGCATTGGGGTAGCGAAAGCTGCTTTCCAAAAACTAAACAAAGTAAAGGGTGTTTCATTAAGACGGATTATATATAAGAGTGTTTCATTAAGACCGATTAAATCCAGTAGTAAATAAATCATTGTTATTGGTGAACATTTATGTATTTCTTTATTGGATCATGTTATTTGCATCATGACAATTATGTGTGAAAAATAATATGGCCTAAACGTCCGCCAAATCTGAAAGAAAAAGAAAAACATCATTAGACGATTAAACTTAATTCACATTTAAAATCAGTCCAACCTACTTTATTAAGAAAGAGAAAAACTTGGTTAGAAACAAAAAATACTGAAATGTAATATTGGTTCAGATTTCGAGAGTGAATGCTGGATAATCTCATCACAGATGAAGAAAAAACATGTGGCCACAGAAATGTAGTTCTACAGAAGGATGCTAAGGATACGATGAACTGAACCAAAAACGAAATCTTTTTCTGTTGCTAAAAATAAATCTTTTGACTTATATTTTCCATAATGAATCTCCAACTGCAGTATATCTACCAACCGCCCCACGCGGCCAAATATGGCACAAGGCCGAATTTAATGTGGGGTATCCGACCCCGTAGGCTTGAACAAAAATTCCCCGTAGGCCCGTATAAAAGTGTATTGGGTACTGTTTCCCGAGACGAGACTCTACCATTCGACATAGCCTCGTCTGGGGATCATCTCTGCCCAGAGGCAGAGAGTTTAACCAGTATAGCTGGAGATGAATCTCCAACTGCAGACCAACATACAGTACTTACTAGTGTATTTATATGAATGAGGATATACCCATTATCGTCCATATGTATGCTACAACAATAACCTATCTAACGAGCTTTTATAAATGGTTACTAGAACAGGGATTAGAAGAGATAGTGAAAAGACAAATTTTATTAAGATATACTAGCAATAGAAATTATGGAGAGCCATGATCCTGAAATGACGTGGCACATAGAATGAAAAACTCTCTCCTTCTCTCTCTCTCTCTCTCTGTAAGTGTTACTCTGAGTCTTTTGCACAATTTTCGCTTTCAGAAGTCTTCTTTTCTAACGAATTTTCCTTTTTTCTTTCAGCGAAATAGTTTATCCTAAATATTGTTGCATTCTTTTTCAAATAAAAAACAACAATTCTAATATTATTAAAAGCTTACTCGTTGAGTTTCGCATCGTTGCTACTTGTTGTTCAAGTGAAAAAATGTTCGCGGATATTCCAACTTTTTCCTCGTTGTTTGCGTAGATTTTATTTTTTTAGATTCTACTTTCTCCAATATCTACCTCCTTGCACCGTTTTTGGTAAGCTGTTCCAAGTTCAACCAGTAATGAAACTTACCAATGTTATCATGTTTTCACCTTTTATTTCGTCATCTGCTGGATCAGTAATTATTTCGAATTTTTTTATTGCTTACCATGACATCTGATTTGCGGACATATATTAAGTACTATGTTTGCATTGCGAACGAAATCCCAGAGAAATTAATTTTGTTCTTTATGAGAGATACTGGTGTATTATTGTTATGATTATTATTATTATTATTATTATTATTGTTGTTGTTGTTGCTGTCTTTTGATTTCTGTTTTATGCTTATTTCTATCCGGGTCCCAATCAGAGACCTACGGTCAAAAATGGCATTATAACAATATTCACTGAACATTTTTATAAAAAGAAATTTAAACAACCCCAAAACACACACATTTTTGCAGTGACAAAGCCGTTCGTAAGGCGTGAGCTGTAGTTGTGAGTACAATTTTTGCATGGTCTACCAGAGTTCCTTTCAATAAGTCTATCAGAATATTTTCCAATCAAACCGAGAGTTCCAATAACACCTGGAATTATTCATGTCTTCGTGTGCCAAATGTTTTAGATTTCCACTTTAAAATCATTGTATTTTGATTGATCTTCGAAGATATGTTATAATCTACAGAAACTGTAATGTCAATAAGACATCACTTTCTGTGTTTGTGGTCTTTACTTGCTATGTTTGGGCGATTAGATTTGATTGTACTGTGAAATTGTTCCAGATCCTGTGTCTGTAAGCGAATCTGGGTGGTGTTCATACCAGCAGATTAAAAGTTGTAGATTTTCAATTTTGCAGATATTGGCCCACCCTGCCATGGCGTGTTTTATATTCGGTGGATACTAATACCATGAAAACTGATGCAGGATTGTCAATTGTTTCTGGTTATTCGTCACAGAATATGCATTTCGTCTTAACACAATTTATTATTATTCCTGCGTCTGCATTTTAATACCAGATGACTGGATGATGGCAGCAAGATCCCTCAATAATCTATCACCTATCTCAGTATACTTACCATCATTTGAAACGATGGCGTCTGTGCAACCCTCGTCATATTTTTAATTGAATCCATCCTTCTTTTTTTTTTGCGCAGTAACAAAGTTATTTACTATTATAAGCACAGACCTAATCTTCATAGCCATACATTTCTCAACTTCTGCGGGCACATCAACCTGGTGTAATTGTTAGCAAACATGTATCAATTACGACTGAGTAGGGTGTTCACTGAGTGTCCCATACTTTCGGCCTTGTTCCATATCTAAGCAACACTTATAAAATCACTATTTCTAAACTTTCAGGGGGACATCAGCCTGATGCAATGGTTAGAAAACTTGTCTCGTTAGAAGAATTACGACTGACTCGTGCGTTCTTAACTGGGTTTCCCATAGTTTCGACCTTCTGTTGAATTGATGCAGCACTTAGAAAATCACTATTTATCAACTCCTTAGCGAGGTCTTGGTTTCATGGTTGTTTTCTAGTAGACCGACAAAACAATGTACAAGGTCTAGCGGGTTCATTTTCCTTATTCATAATTACCAAATCCGATCATGTTGATGGGGTTGTAACTGTGTGTCAAAATCTCAAAGTAGTTTGCGACTGATTTTTTTCAGGACAAATTCTTGTCTGTGTTTATATCATTTTGTCTTCGTAGTTGAACCTAAATCGTTTGCATAGTTCCCAGTATAGAAATCTTACCACCCTTTCATGCCTTCCATTTTTTAATTTTTTTGTCTCAGCTTGCTATATTTTTAGATTATGTTCTTTACCTTTTTATTACAGTGTCCAATAGGGTAACATCTAATTTTTTTCTGGGTTCTGTCAATCTTCACTTTGAAGTATTAGGTTGGTGCAAAAATAATGACGTAATAATGTCGTTTTTTGACGTATTTTCAACGTCAAAAAACGACATTATTACGTCATTATTTTTGCACCAACCTAATAGCTTGTTCTGATTTAAGTTTTCCAGGATTTTGACACTGAAAGATTCCATTATTTCTCTTCAAATCCCGTTTGCCTAGTCACGTTCATACGATATTTTTCTCTTTATTTCTCACTTTCCTCACTCCTCCTCCTCCACTCCAGCTCCATCATACAACGCTTTGTATTTCTTGGCTCGCTTTTTCGAGCATTTTTATGTCATTTTCATTAAATCGTTTCTTACATTTCTCCAATTTCATTTGGGTTATTTGAGCACAGTGTTCGTTGCTGATGAGTTACCTGTCGCCTTCTTTTCTTTTCACATATAATGTATCCTTGTCATTTGGGGGAAGTAAAACTTTGTTCTTAGTCATAGATTCCCTTGCTGTCGATCCACTGATTCGAGTTCCTCTTTTGTCCAACTGAATAATGACGGTGCGTATTTCATCACAGGAATTACCAAGAATTTCATTTCCTTTATCACCTTTCTGTCATGTCGTTTATGTTGTAACCTAGAGACGGTTACTGAATAAGGAATAACCAAAACGGAGGTTGGAAATCTTTATAACATCAACAAAATACAATACTCGCCAATGGCTTAAAATAGGTAAACCACTGCTAGTGATAGACTACTTAGGCAGCATATTATCCCTACTTACAATAGAGTCCAATGTATTTACGATCTGCTTTGCTTTCTGCTTTGTTTTGTTTTACGGCATATCAACCACAATTGGATATTTAATGCCGACAAGATTTTTATTGCTAGTAAGTTTTTTTTTTAAAAATGTGTTGCTGGTAATTTTTTTGTTTTTCCAAAAATGAATTGCTGATTTGGTTTGTTTTACCACATATCAACCTCAATGGTTTATTTCATGCCGACAAAATTTTTATAGCTGATATTTTTTTTTTAAATGTATTGCTGGTAATATTTTTTTTCAAAATTGTATTGCTGTTAATAATGTATTGTTGGTAATAAATTTTCTTAAAAAATTTATTGCTGGTAATAATTTTTACAAAGTATTCTGGTATTAAAACCTATTTTTATATTTTCATAGTGTTTTGACCCCATTTTGGGGGTTAACTATTTACCAATAGCTAGGACCCCAACAGGTGCCACCACCCGGGGTTAGGATGGACCTTGGAACACCAGCAATTAAGAGTTGGTTCCATGCTCCTCAAAACCTCCTGATCAGAGGCCTTGCTGTTGGATGTAGTTTATCGTCTTATGCAGGAAGGCAACGTATTTATGAGTATTGGGACATACCTATTAGTTTTCATAGGTACGGCATATAACAGTTTAGTTTCCAATATTTTCTCATCCTCTTATTTACTTTTTTCATTTCTTATTTTATTGCGTTACATTCGTGTTCTCCAGCGTATTTTTGAATCATATCCCCTCCACGCAAGGCGATAAAGTCACTAAGACGCAAGATATTAAGGAGAGGAGACAGTAAAAAAAAACGGGAAATAAGAAGACATAAGATGAAGATTGACATTGTACTTAAATTTTCTAAAGATCAAAATTGACTGAGAAGAAAGAAGCCGGATGAGATTTCCACAAGTGAGAAGTGCGAGAGAAGAAACTTTTCACATAGAACTTACAGTTGCATCTAACAATTTCATCTGTAAAATGATGGGACCCATCTGTCAATCTAGTACTGCGCTTAAATTCCTACAACCTATTAAAAGTGGTCCTCTACATTGTTGTAGTTTAATTAATTTCAATTCTTTTAAGCTCTAAGAATATTTTTGCGGATTTATGATTAGGAGTAAGTCTTCTTTCACATACTCACTGATACATTCCATCGTTTTTCAGCTCTCGAGCAAGATCTTGATATTTTTTTCTTTCTCTTCATTTTGGTTTTCTTATTAAATCTGACAGTCAAATTCATATTTGAATTTCAAAATATTTAATTTTCAGAATGTTTTCCTTTTTTTATTGTTAAAGACATGTAGTTTCGGATAATATATTTTTGTATGAACAAACTCAACTCGCTTGCATAGTTCTTAAGGAATCATCATTCCTACCAAGCCGTTGTATTCGTTTACTATAGTTTACTGAGGTACCCGGCGTTGCCCGGGTGTACATGGCTGCAATTGTATAACCGCAACCTACCTATATAACCGCAACTCTGTCTAAAAATGTATGCCTGCGTCCTCGTTTGCATGTATCATCCGTTGGTATACTAAGCTACTCCCCGCACTCATCCTTTTTTTTACGGTATGTCCTTCGCAAGTGTTTGATTGTTCTTAATAAAGGAAGTCCATCGATAAGACCTTCTTGTGTGGCCGTTTCTCGGGGTTAAATTGTTTCAATGTTTTAGATATTTAGTAAATTTTCTATGGCCGTAATAAATTTCAAATAATACAGCATTGTTCACAAATCTAATAATAGAACAAAAACAAGCGTCAGAGCTTGATTCAAGTGCAAATGCAAATGCATGATCGCACACTCCTTCTTCGCACGTTTACTGTAAAGCTGGAGTTAATACGAGTTTATACGGGAATTTTTTTCTCTTTTAACGCTTCAATAATACTTCTGAAACAATCTTTGCATCAAAAGTTGTTCGAATGCCAATTTAGAATGGAATCATATTAAGAAACTATTGGCTAAATGGCAAAAGCTGATTTTGCACCTAGTGTGTCGCAGATTTCCTCCACTTAACTGAAATAATCTAGACCAGACATCCACGCAAGACAATTTGTGTGTCACATCTAATTTACATGGCACATCTGGAAAGCAACGGATGAAAAACCAGTTAGTTATGGCCGAAAAACAGGCTTTTTGAAAAGTCTTTCTTGGATTTCGTTATACGCGAGCAGGAGTAAAATCTTACTTCTCGTATGACGGCAAATTTTATGCGACATGTTTGAAGAAAATCTGAAAAAAAAATGAAGAAGTTATTCAAGTTTTTTATTTTAAGTAGTACGAAAAACACGATTTTTTTTTACATTTTTTTTCAAATTTACTGTATGAAGCTAATGTCGCAGGAAAACTATCAAGCACTCTACATAAACCTCGTAATATGATCTATGCTTTGCATTAAGTGCAAAGAACATCAGCTCATCCAATAAAAAATTTCTTCTCGTGTTACTGTGGCTTGGTTTTTGCAAAAAGTCATACCCATCTTCAGTCTTATCGATTTTTCTGTCAAACCCTAGGGTCGGACTGGAGAATAAAAGGTTGGTTTGGACCTACCTAGGTAAATTTGCAACATGTGTATACGATTTCATCAAAATTGGTCGAGAAATGTGCACGTGCATAAATGTGTAAATACATACACACTGACATTTTTTGTTTTATAAATATAGATTATTTTATATCTGTCTTCAAATATGTACCCTATCTTTCTTATCTTTGACATTAAATTATTACAAGAGATATCTGACGATGTTACAAGGCCATACCAATTGGTTACCCAAAGATCGTTAAATTAATTCATCTTCTTTTATGCACCGTGTCGCTTCAGAACGTAGGTGAACATGACCCTCCAGAGACCCCTGTCCCTTGTAACACTTGTAAAGTTTGGTCTTTGTGTTATTTCTCCCAAATCCATTTGCTCAAGCAGATCAAGTATGCTACGCGCTGTTTTCCTCTGTCCATTTTTCACTCTATCTGTCCTGTGAGGACCAAATTTTCTAAGCACTCTTTACTCATTACGTGCCCCATAAATTTCAGCTGCCACTTCCTGATGTTAAATATAAGTTTCCTTATTGTTTCCATTCTCTCCAAAACATCGTCGTTGCTCACATGTTCAGTGTATGATGTCCTCAGCATCTCTCTGTAGGACCAAATTTGTGTTCCTTCAAGTCACTTCTTCATCTTTGAGGTTTTCACGTAAATATGAAGACTGACATCACGTAACTGTCCCGTACACTTTTCTTTGTTTCTCACGGTTGGCAAATACCGATTCGTCATCCTTTTCTAACGATCAAGAATCTTGTACGTTTTACACGTTCTAACACGTTTAAATGCGAGCTCAAAATGTACTGTTTAACACGTTCTAACGTGTTCAAATACGAGCTCAAAATGTACTATGTTTTATACGTTCTAACGTGTTCAAATACGAGGTCAAATTGTACTGTTTTACACGTTCTAACGCGTTCAAATACGAGCGCAAAATATACTGTCTTATACATTCTAACGCGTTCAAATACGAGCTCAAAATGTACTAACAATTTACTAATCCAACATCCTTGGAACTATTCAAATAAAATATTGTAAACGTTTCACCAATACGACTATATTACTTTTCCACATAGTTGTTATTGAGATTGATGCACTGTAAAAAAAAAATAATAATGTACATACGCTGGATTTATCTGTCTATATTTTTAGATGAGGTATTGTAACTATTTTCACTATTTACATTGTTCGGACTGTTATCCTCATCTTCATTGTCATATTCAGTGGATAAAAGCGTCAAAGTAATCGAATAATTTGACTCACTGGCGACAGCAGAGGTAAACAAAAAAAATCCTGGAGAGTTGAAGTACTAAAGGGAAATAACTGAAACTGAGACACCCGGAAGAGGCATGGCGTGTGGATCTAGAACAATCTACCGCGCTGTAGGAAATGAAGGGTTCGATCAAAATTCCAACGTATATGACCTGAAGAAAGCCGGAGCGTACAATGGCCGAAACATAGTGAATATAACAATAAGGACAACAGTCCGAATAATGTAAATAATATAAAGGCTGGATTTAATAAAACATCGCAGCCATTTAGCTGGATTCATCTTTTTGTCATATGGTACGTGTGATTGGACGGATTTAGTGCATGTTTGGGTATCTCAAAAGACATTTATCAGCGATGTAGGTTCACACAGTTCTTGTTGCAGTCGTGTCACTTTCTTCGAGAAGGCTATTTATGCACTATTGTACGGAGGAGACAAGTGCATCATTCTCTATAGCAACTACATAAAAGAGTAACTTAGTACTGTTGTTAAGATATGCGCCAAGTTTTATTTGTATCGTAATAAACGTACGGGAGTAATAAATGTTGGTGCATTACTTTTCGGTCATCCCTCGTACGAATATTGCCCACTTCTTTGTTTGCTATTCAGCTGGACTATTGCTGGTACCTTGAGAATAATATCACTATAGGGTCCGTGGAAACATCTTCTTTGTAGAGGTCAGATATTACGATAACGAAGCATGCTGATTTGCGTTTGAACCGTCACTCTCAAGGCAAAACAAGCAAGATTCTTGATTGTTAGAAAAAGCGTAGAACGGGTTTACAAATGAAAATCGTAACACCTGAAAAAACTCAGATGCTGAACCCGTGTAGTTATGATGGATGACCTAAAACTTGTGCGACAGCAACGCTAAGAGACGAGAAGGTGGAGGAGAAGAAGCAATATAGTGGACCTCCTCAAAAACCTGTTTATTGATAATTAAAAAAAAAACTATTATGGCGAAGACGGCGACAAAGAGGGTGGTGGTGTTAATGGTGGTTGTCGCAGTGATGGCGGTTAATACAGTCGTTGTCGAGAAACTGAGCCTAGAAGGCATATTATCATGAAATTTTCTGATGACCAGGTTGGGGGCGGAACAGCAGTAAGGCGATGGGGTGGACAATCTAAAAATATACTTATATTAAAGGGTGCGTCTGTAAAAGAACAGAGTTGTGGCAAGAAAGTTTCTAACTGTCAGCAGCGCAAGAGCTTTGTCCGCAGTACTCATTATTATCTATTCATAACAATATCCGTGCCCGCTTTGCACTGAGGATTTGCGAAATATACTAATAAGTAAAGGGAACTTATAAGATATTCAGACATTCTCTCATTAAAAAGGATTCTTCTTTAATGGATGTCAGTTATCAGTTATCTCCTGTTAATTTGCCTCTGAAAGTTCACCACTGCCTTAACCGGGTATTGAACTCACACTCCTTGGGTCCTGTCACTGGATCTAACTAACACCTTTATCCACTGACATCGATTAAAACATAGCAGGTGAAACTAGAACAGTCTACCCCAGTGAGCGAAATAAAGGGTTCAGTTCGACATTCCGACCACCTGAAGAAGGCCGGAGAGTACAACGGCCGAAACGTTGTAATAAATATGGTGACAAAGATGAGAACAATAGTACGAATAATGTAAATAATGGACAATTATAGTTTATTAACGAGATGATATTTATTTCCAGCTTCCTATTATCGGAATAAATACATTTATCTCTTGTCTTAGGAAGGTGATGCGCGCACGAGTGTGTTTGTGTGTGTGTTTATCAAAATGTTTAAAAATATAACATTTATATTGAACAAAATTGAAGCTCTGACAGTTCTGTTTGTCACTATGTTCAGGAAGTGTTTATCACTAGGCTGAGGAACTGCTTATCAATAGGTTCAGGAACTGCTTATCAATAGGTTCAGGAACTGTTTACCACTAGGTCCAGGAACTGCTTATCAATAGGTTCCGGAACTGATTATCACTAGGTTCAGGAACTGTTTATCACTAGGTTCAGGGATTTTTTATCACTAGGAGGAGGAACTGTTTATCACTAAGTTGAGTAATAGATTATCACTAGTTTCAGGAACCGTTTATCAATATGTTCAGGAACTGTTTATTACTATGTTCAGGAACTGTTTATCACTAGGTTCAGGGATTTTTTATCACTAGGCGGAGGAACTGATTATCACTAAGTTGAGTAATAGATTATCACTAGGTTCAGGAACTGTTTATCAATATGTTCAGGAACTGTTTATTACTAGGTTCAGGAATTGTTTATCACTAGGCTGATTACCACTAGTTCGGGGAATACATTATCACTAGGTTCAGGAAGTGTTTATCAATATGTTCTGGAACTGTTTATCACTAGGTCCAGGAACATTTATAGTGAACAAAATTAGAGCTATGGCAGTTCTGTTTGTCACTATGTTCAGGAAGTGTTTATCACTAGGCTGATGGACGTATTACCACTAGGTCCAGGAGTTGTTTATCAGTGGGTTCAGGAACTGTTTATCGCTAGGTTCAGGGAATTTTTATCACTAGACTGAGGAACAGTTTATCACTAGGTCCAGGAACTGTTTATCAGTAGATTCAGGAACTGATTATCACTATGTTCAAGAGCTGTGTATCTCTAGGTTCAGGGACTATTTATCACTAGGCTGGTGAAGTGTTTATCACTAGCATTAAGGAATGTTTCTCACTAGGCTGAGAAACTGTTTATCACTAGGTCCAGGAACTGTTTATCACTAGGTTCAGGGATTTTTTTCACTGGGACCAGGAACTGTTTATCGCTAGGTTGAGGAATAGATTATCACTAATTTCAGGAACTGTTTATCGGTAGGTTCAGCAACTGTTTATCACTATGCTGGGGAACTGTTTGTCACTAGCTTTCGGGGATGTTTATCAATAGCCTGAGTAACTGTTTACCACTATGTCCAGGAACTGTTTATCAGTATGTTCAGGAACTGTTTATCACTATGTCCAGGAGCTTTTTGTCACTAGGATGAGCAACTGATTACCACTAGGTTCAGAAGTTGTTTATCAGTAGGTTCAGTAACTATTTATCACTAAGTCTATGAGGAGGCTGGGGAACAATTTATCACTAGCATTAGGGACTGTTTGTCACTACTCTGAGGGACTGTTTACCTCTAGGATCAGGAACTGTTTATCAGTAGGCTGGGGAAGTGTTTATCACTAGCTTTAGGGACTTTTTCTTACTAGGCTGAGGAACTGCTTACCACTAGTTTCAGGAACTGTTTATCAGTAGGTTCAGGAGCTCTTTATCACTGGGTTCATGAACTGTTTATCAATATGTTCAGGAACTTCTTACCACTAGTTACAGGAACTGTTTTTCAGTAGGTTCAGGAGCTCTTTATCACTGGGTTCGTGAACTGTTTATCAATATGTTCAGGAACTTCTTACCACTAGTTTCAGGGACTGTTTATCAGTAGGTTCAGGAGCTCTTTATCACTGGGTTCATGAACTGTTTATCAATATGTTCAGGAACTTCTTACCACTAGTTACAAGAACTGTTTTTCAGTAGGTTCAGGAGCTCTTTATCACTGGGTTCATGAACTGTTTATCAATGTGTTCAGGAAGTGTTTATCACTAGGTTTAGGAACTAATCTAATGGGCAGTTTTGAGCGTAACAATAAAAAACTTACTGTTCTAGACTTTTGTTTTCATTTACAGGGGATTGATCCCAACTGATGAAGTAATAAGCTGCCGTTAATCCATATACCAATTAATACAGATTGTATTGAACGTTGCAGTATAGATCGCAATAGTTTTAAGCCGCATGCCTCTTCAATACTCCTCAGTATTCTAGTTGCTCTTGATCGTTTCAATTTTACCTCGGATTTTTTAATTGTTCCCCACAGTCCATCTAAAATGTGTACTATTGTCACCTTCATAGAATGAAAAACTTAACCATCGCTCTACTGAATCCACGTTTACAAAAACAGAATATTTAATCTAGGTGGATTATATACCACTTCTAGGCCAGCTCGCTATCGCTTCATAATGTAAGAAATATTCGCTACTTGAAATCTGAAACAAAAATTTTAAATGTAGATTTAATTTATAAATTAACTTGGGATAGTTAAAGAAAGTATTGCAAATAGATGCCAACTTGTTGAAGGCCAAGTAAAATGCAAATTTCAAACAGTTGAAGACGATATTCCTAAACAGAGCTATTTTTATACGAAAATCAAAACAATCCTCGAATAAAAGAACAGTAATGAAAGACAACGAAATAAACTTCTTTAAAAATAATATGCAATTCAGTTAAGCCTGAAGAGCGATAGTGCCTATAAGTAGATAATATGTAATACAGATATTTAGTGCGTAATTTACTATAAAGTAGAGATGGGGCTTTTTAATCTCAGAGTTCATGAGAGAATTGAGCTCTAATTTCACATATTTTCATACAAATTCCGAACTCTTCAAATGTTGAATGTATAACTAATTATATTTTGCCATTTTTACACAATATTAATTTTATCTTTGTCCCCTTTTCTGTCACCCATGAAATTAAAATGATTGTTTGTACGGAAAATAAGTATCTACGTACCTCAAATCGTCTTGAAATTAAGTGGCAGCAGAAGAATTATCTTTGAAGTTTTAACAGGTAAGCTTAAACATTAATTCGATATTTAAATGCAGCGATCAATTTTGAGTTCATCTATAGTTTATTGATGCCTATCGCATCTACTCCTTCATAGCTATTTTGATGATGGCCCAATCAACAGCCCTCCTCAGGAGCTAGCTTAAATGCCACCCGATAGGGCAGCTTTTAAGCTAGTTTATAATAAAACATACACTGCAATTTTGGATACAAAAGAAAAATATGATTTAAACTTCTTGAAACATTATATCAACGATAATGGCTAGCATAATGTATTAATATATATATTAACCTCGCATTATCTTGCACCCTGAATGAAAATCGCTCAATGAAAATCGCTTCCCGAGCCAACTTTCCTTGGGCTTTTGAATGAGCTATGATTCATTGAAATCGTACCAGTAGCAGCTGGGGAGTTGCTTCGACACACACACGTACAAACACGCGAATATACACTGCACTTTATATATAAGATTTTTAAGCTAGTTTATAATAAAACGTGCACTGCAATTTTGGATGCAAAAAGAAAAGAAGATTTAAACATCTTGAACCATGATATCAACGATAATGGCTAGCATAATTTATTGATATATATTAGGTTGGTGCAAAAATAATGACGTAATAATGTCGTTTTTTGACGTATTTTTTAACGTCAAAAGACGACATTATTACGTCATTATTTTTGCACCAACCTAATATATATTTTAACGTCGCATATTCTGGCACCCTGAATTTTAGCTCAATGAAAATTGCTTACTGAGCCTAACTTTGCTAGAGCTTTTGAATCAGCTATGATTCACTGAAATCGTACCAGTAGGAGAGGAGGAGTTGCTTCGACACACACACACAAATATACACTGCACTTTAAGATTTTTTCTGAGACTAAAAACCGGAAGTAACTCCTTTAAATAAACATATAAATAAAGATAATGTTTTTCCTTCTAACAGCCATTTTGCTATCTTTGAGCAAATTAAATGTAAGAAATATTCCGAAAGTAAAGCTTCCTATTTATTTTCAGGGAAAATACAGAGTAAGATAGAGAAAATTTCCGCTATAAAATATAATTTCCCCACATAATCATTACTCCCGACGATTCATTTTCCTATCGCTGGTCGTTTTGTGAGTTAACAGCCTGCGCATAGTGGCTATCTAAAACATGCTTTGTCATATACATCGTTGTCATTACTGCTGAAATATAATACCTATCGCCGCCTGGCTATGTCCGCATATCCATTATTTGGTCTTTGTAAACGTTCAGCAAGTGTCGATCAACCCCTGTGTACCCCTATGTACCCCTGTGTAGGAATTGAATGGCATACAAACGAACAATCATGTCAGACTCGATTTTGCTAACAGGGGCAAAACAATATAGGAAGGCTCAATCTCTACTGCCATGCATCTAATATTCGTGTCTTATCTTGTGGGCTAATATAATAAAATAGAGAATATTACTTTTAGAGTAAATGCGTGCATCGCTTACATTTTTTTATCTATATCATCTATTTAATTGTTTGTCTATCTATAAACTTAGATATCTTAATCCTTCATTCTTCTTTTTATATTTTAGATATGTCCCACTTCAGTTAAACTACTACCACATCCAGCCAACACTTATGAAAAAAAACTCTAAATTTATGCAAATAGAAATCCACGAATCAGTGGTTTGTGCAATATGCTTTATTTTTTAAGCTTATACTTCTAAATTTGATTTTTTTTCAAATCACTACATAATTTTATCGTCTTATAATTCGTTTGGCTTTTTTCGATAAAGAATTTCTCTGGACGACTTTTGAAATCTTCCAGCGAATCTATCTATTTTCATTAAAATCTATCAATTTTCATTAAAACCCGGAACTGTAATCTCTTCTGGATACAGCAGATAAATAAAACTTGCCTGCCAAATTGTTATAATTTCAGCTTGATCGGCAAAGCATGTTGCAATCAAGAAGTAATGTTCTCCTGAAAAATATTACACCGACGATTAATGTATTTCTTTGATCCACCTGAAAGCAATAAGTGTTCGAATCAATAGCTTGATTCTCCAAAAGGAGAAGCTAGTAACCTACTCTTCGCTAATTTCAAGAGATATACAATATCACCTGCTTTGAGTGAATAATGGCATTCCATACAGTTAGTTTGTTTATGGCCTCTGGCGTTCAATATTACTATATATTATTCACTTTTATTGCCTGTCAGAATTTGTTTCAAAACTGAAATATATTCATTAAATGGTGAAGTGCATGTAGAAATACAATACAGTAGGGTTTGTTTTTTTTACTTGGTTTTAAATCCACCTCAAAGTAACTAACTGGGTCAATATTTTTGAATATCTTCATTTGGATATTTTTCTTATTTACCTGTTTTATCAGGTCATTCCATAAGTTCTGTCCGAATTTTGAATAAAGAAAACAAGTGACCAAATGTTACATTTAATTACAGATTCAATCAACAATGTATTTTCCCTGATTATCTATGACTTCCTTCCATCTATTAACAAGCTTACTATCAGGTCATCCCATAAGTTCTGTCCCAATTTTGAATAAAGAAAACAAGTGACCAAATGTTACATTTAATTACAGATTCAATCAACAATGTATTTTCCCTGATTATCTATGACTTCCTTCCATCTATTAACAAGCTTACTATCAGGTCATCCCATAAGTTCTGTCCCAATTTTGAATAAAGAAAACAAGTGACCAAATGTTACATTTAATTACAGATTCAATCAACAATGTATTTTCCCTGGTTATCTATGACTTCCTTCCATCTATTAACAAGTTTACTAATTCCATTACTTTAAAATTCTTTTGGCTTTGATTCGAAGAACTCTATAAATGTCAGTTTTAACCTCTTCCTGTGTTACAAAAGCTGTTTCTTCCAAATGATTCTGTAAGCTACGAAACAAATGGTAGTCTGAAGGAGCAAGATCGGTAGAATAAGGTGGATGAGGAATTTTCTCCCAACCAAGTTCTTCGATCTTTTGTAACGTGATTCTTGCTGTGTGGGGTTGCGTATTGTCCTGATGAAACATCACCTCTTTTCGATTCACTAGAGCAGGTCTTTTTTCCTCAAAGCTTGGTTCAAACGCTCTAATTGCTAACAGTATATTTGAACATTAATTGTTGCATTAGGTTGTAAGAATTCAAAGTGGATTATTCCTTGGTGATCCCACCAGATTGAAAGAAGAACCTTTTGCCCATGAAGTTCCCTTCTCGGCTGTGGCTGGGGTCTTTCCTCTTTACGAAGCCACTATCTACGACGCTTAACATTTCGATAAAAGATCTATTTTTCGTCGCCAGTCAACAAGTCTATCCAAAAAAGGTGAAACAAGTTGGCGAGAATGGAGATAAGAGCAGATGTCAACTCGGGATTTGAGATTGTTTCAGACAATTCACGAGGCACCCATTTTCCAAGTTTAGGAACTTTTCCAAGTTGTTGAAGATGACGATGAACAGTTGTATGGTTTGAACTGAGAACCACTGCCAATTTCTCAACTGATAAAGCAGGTTTTTCTTCAAGGGCTGCTTCAAGAAGCTTTTCATCAAACTCAACAAGACGTCCGGTTCGATCTTCATCTTCAAGGGTGAAATCTCCACCTCTGAATTTCGCAAACCATCTTCTGCAATTTCTTTCATTCACACATTCCTCCCCATAAACTCAGTGAATGTTTCCAGCCACTTCGGCTGCTGAGTTTCCTTTCTTGAACTCATAAAGCGTTATGTGTCTCAAATGATTCTTGGGTACTTCCATGTTAGCAGGGTTTTAATCAAATAAAATTTAATTTTATTGTTCTCTGAAATAAAATCTGATCAGTTTAAATGCAACTAAACATAAAAAAACTCCGCCATCGCTGTTGATTTCAGTCTAGTAAGCTTTCCGCCCATCGATATCATGTAATTTACCACATTGGCTATATACATAGTGAATCCTATTGTAATATATGGCTTCAAAAGGGTTCATAATCCCTTTAGTAGGCCTTACTTTTAATCCTACTGGATGTCTAGACACTCTCTTTACCATAAAAACTTAACGGTGTAACCAATTTAATCGACTGTGTTGCAGGCATTACTGGGTTACATAACACTAGTTGCATTCATAGAGTGACCTTACAAGAAGTATCGGCGACATATCTAACAATGTTTTAGTTGAATCTTAAAGAAGTTTTATCTAGATTAGATCAGATTTTATTTATTTTTATTTTTACACAATTGGTATTAAAAGATATCGATAAATATATCCAGGACGTACACATCTCTATCTATAAAAGGCAAGGGCGTGTGTGTGTGTGTGTGTGTGTGTGTGTGTGTGTGTGTGTGTGTGTGTAACGAATGCACAGCCGCAAATTTCGACGGATTTGCGCCAAAATTTACATGCACATGCTCCAAGGTAGCGGAAAGGCCAAGACCGACTTTGCATTTCCCAACTATCATCGATAGTGGAAATAATCGATTTGTTCATGCTTCTACAGCAGTTTTCATGTAGTTTGCGGCCATTTTCTTTTGGTCAGAGTGAGAGCCTATAGCTGGCTGCCACGAATAGGCAGGAAAATTCTATTGGCCAGTGTGAGAGCCAACAGCTGACTGACACGAATGTTAACTAGCATGATAGCATGCAAAAAAAAATCGATAGCTGCATTCGTCACAAGTGGGAAAAATTTAAATCTGCATGGCACTTGACTCCAATTGGCTCATTTGCTTGCTTAAACTTAACGTTGATTCTGATTCCGCAGAACTGGGTTGGGTGTGAAAAAGTATTCGTTGTTAATATTCTTTTTTCATTCGGTTTTTCCAGTTACGAGTCCTTTTTTTTAAAGCTGATCGTTTTGTGTTCATTTTGTTTAGTTCTTTTTTCGTAACAGATTTAATGTTTAGTATAGAGCTTAGAAAAAAATCGCAGTGTGAGATAGGCAAGAAGTAAGGCATGTAGCAATATCAGCACGGCAAAGGGCACACCTTTAAAGGCAAAATATTTTAAGTCAAGTGATAGCGATTGCTGTATGAGTCGTACGGTTTTTGAATCAACCACGGGCAACGCCGGGCCATGCTGCAAGTATTTATATAAATATACTTTACAATTTTGAGATTGCAATATCTATTTTTTTTAATTGGAAATATATAAAATAAATTATTTGGTGGCGAGATATTTTAGTATGCAGACTGAACGTTGTTCACCATATTGCAAATAAATTTACAAACGAAAGGGTACCGATGAAAACTGTACAGAAAATATTTATTAATATTAACAAGGTGACAGAAATGAAACACGGAGATTGAGGTTCCAAGTTCAGAATTTTCGAACACGCCTGTGTTCCTCATGAATATATCCAGCACGTACATATATTTATATGATAAGTATACTTTACAATTTTATGATTGCTATATCTATTTTTAATTAGAAATATATACAATAAATTGGATCGGCAATTTTCAAAGAGAACCGAAATTTTGTTTGCTAACCGAGGCATTTTCATCTCGAAATTTCTGTTCGAAAATCGATTTGTTCGATATGTGACACGTTCGAGAACCTAGGTTGCTCCATATATATATATATATATATATATATATATATATATTAGGTTGGTGCAAAAATAATTTCGTTTTCTCACACAGTAACATCTGTTAGAAAACGAAATTATTTTTGCACCAACCTAATATATATATATACATAACAGACTTTTTCTTTTCCTCATAATTTTAGTTCCCCGTTAACAGTTCTGATGAGAGGGGACGAAACCGGTCGACTGGTGTATGTTTTTGTTTTAAATCTATCATGGTCTACAATATAAAATTTCTTGTTTTTAATGCCTTAATACGCTTCTGTACTGTTTCATATATATATATATATATATATATATATATATATATATATATATATATATATATATATATATATACAAAAAAGGATCTGCACTGTAATCGGTTCTAGCTTGACATCTCGACTTCAGTGACTTTCTCATTGACGAAATGTAGCTTCCCTCTGTCTTTTCTCCAAATATTTTCATTGCAACTGTTCTGATGATCTATCTTCTTTGATACCTCGACTACATGAATTTATGCGTTCTACTAGATTGGCATCTAGGTCCCACCCTTTTTTTGTTGAAATAGTTAAATGCAACCGCCACTTCTACTCTAGAAGTTTCTTTACTCGCGCTTCCCGACTTGCTTCCCTGATAACTACAATCTTCAAAAATTTAAATGCAACGTCATTTGCCATCTTCTGCTGCCTTAACCCTTGTTCTTCTTTTATCATTTTTCTCATTCCTCTTTATACACAGTCTTTGCACTCACTTTCACTCTTTGTAACCCCAGCGTGCTAGTGACACTCTCGTTTTGCTTGGCGTGACATGCTTAATATATATATATATATATACAGTGTAACCCGGATATAAGAGAGTTGTCGGCACCGGAGACTACGTCTCTTATATCCGGGTTTCTCTTATATCCGGGTTTGGTCTATTTTGTTTAGGTAAGTATGGCTCTAATTTGGGACCAGAGAAAATCTCTCTTATATCCGTGTTTCTCTTATATCAGGGTCTCTTATATCCGGGTTACACTGTATAAATATATAAACAGAAAACTGGGGTAAACACCCAGTGTTAATTGTCTGTTTCATGTTTAAACGTATTTAAGTTTGTTTATTATGTATTTACTTGTTGCACTACAACTTCGATCCAAAAAATGCCATATTTATTTAAAGAGAAAATAACTTAGACTTAGTTTTTTATTGTGTTGCTATTAAATCTTGCCAAAATGATAAAGCCACTAAGATAACCGGAGTTACTGATAGTGAAAGAAACTGAGAAAATTTTATTGAGGAAAAAGGACAATAAAAGAACAGGTTTAAAAACATCGAAAAAAGTGTGTGTGTGTGTGTGTGTGTGAATTCTCTTGCGGCTTTTTATTTTCTTGTAAACTATGATCGTCAAAGATTTAACCTTCCTGGGCAAGACGATAAACTACATCTGGCAACAAAGCCTCTGATAGGGCGATTGGAGTTTTCGATAACCGTAGAACCACCTCTAATTACTGTTTTTCCCCAAGGCCATCCTAATCTGAGGTGTTATCGCCTATTATGGCCCCAGTTATGGGCAAATATTGAACCCCAGGACAAAAATAATCAGTACATTTTTATAGTAAATTTACCAACAATACATTTTTATAGTAAATTTACTAGCGATACAACGCTAAAAGATGTATAAAACTACATTTTTATATTAAAATTGTAGATGTAAACTGTGAAGAAAGTGTTGATTGTCTGTTTAAGTTTATTTATTATTTATTTACTTGATCCACCACAACTTCGATCCAAAAAGGGCATATTTATTAAAAGAGAAAATAACGTAGACGGGAAGATTTTTATAGTGCTGCTATTATATCTTGCCAAAATGTAAAACTGCGCCCAGGATTTTTTTTCAAACATCTCCTTTCCTAAACGATACAACTCTTTCCCAAGCCAACATCAATGACGACAAAAATATTAAGAAATTAAATGAAAACACTTAAATCAAAATCTTCTATTATTTAAAATAAATAAATGCATAAATGAATTAATAAAACTAAAATAATAATTCACCTAATAGTTCAATTTATTCATATTTATTTCAAAAATATATATTTATTTATATCTGAATTTTTACATGCGTGTGTGTGTATGCATGAGCGCGCATGTTCGTGCGTGTCTGTGTGTATATATATATATGGCACCTCAGGCGGAGTAATGGTTAAGCAAGCTTGTCTCGCTAGAACTATTACGACTGGATAGTGACTGAATAGTGAGTTCGATCCTCATTTAGTGCCTCCTACTTTTGGCCTTTTGCCACATCTAAGCTACAATTGGAAAATTAGGGCACCACGACGTGTTGTAATGTTTACAAGGCATGCCTTGCTAGATCTATTACAACTAAGTAGTGAGTTCGATCCTCACTGGGTGCCGCATACTTTTGGCTTTGTGCCACATCTAAGCTGTGCTTAGAAAATCTAGGGCACCTCGAGGTGTTGTAATGGTCAGCAAGCTTGTCTCACTAGAACATTTACGATTGAGTAGTGAGTTCGATACTCACTGGGTGCCCCCTACTTTCGGCCTTGTGCCACATCTAAGCTACACTTGGAAAATCACCATATATATATATATATATATATATATATATATATATCACTATATATATATATATATATATATATGTATATATATATATATGTGTGTGTGTGTGTGTATGTGTGTGTGTGTGTGCGCGCGCTTTCTTTCTGATCTGGATGTTTGTTTTCTGCTTCTACTGACACGGTTTGTTTTTGCATAGATAAAGAGACATTGTTTGAGACCAACCCGACCAGAATTTCTTGCTTCTTCTCAAATGATAAATGATTATGAACAGAAAAAAAAATAGTCATTGAAATATGTTTTGGTAACGAGCATCTGCTGCCCACTTCACGTATGTTCGTTTCATCCAACCTTCATTCTGCTGACCATTTGTTTTGACCACAAAATAGGTGAACGCCTCTTCACTTTGTTACAATTCAACATTTCGTCTCTTTTTATCATTTGTTATTTACAAGCCATCAACACAGACGGAGACAAAACTCATTAATCTGGTATTGTTTTTTTTATTTTTATTTAGTCGAAATTTTCTATTTGCATTACTTAACGACTGTCTATAGTCGGTGAATGACTATGTAAAAGTATCTGTGTTATGATCCAGTCAGTGATACACGCTTAGGCGATCATGTATCTTTCGATACATGACTGACGAGGCAATTTTTTTCCCTGCAGTAAGTTGCCATTTATTTCTGTGGTAGACCACTAGCCATCCAAAGCTATAGAACCCGGTATTTTCTGCTATTTACCTATCGCTGGGCGGAGAAGAAGAGGATTCATACCTTTCCCAAGGCTATTAGCACGTAATTGAATGTAATGGATTCGACTGGAAAGTCAGTCAATCAGATATGTGCCATGCGAGATAAACGCTTGCGCGATCATGTATCTTTCGATACATGTCTGACGAGGCAGATTTTTCCCTGCAGTAGGTTGCCATTTCTTTCTGTGGTAGACCAGTTGCCATCCAAAGCTATAGAACCTGGAGGGAGAAGAATAATTTTCTCAAGGGTATTAGCACGTAAGTGCTAATGGATTCAACTGGAATTCGAACTCGGATCTCCGATTCTTCAATCCGAGCCGCTTATCCATTACTCCACCGTGCCTTCTTTGTTATAATTACCTAATCAAAAATGTAAATATGACAGAGTGATTGGCATTATATATTAGAGATATCACTATATTATATATAAAATAATCTTGCTTTATCAAGAAAATAATCTCCCTGACAATACTTTCCTTCTCAATTTTCAATGTATTACTTTAGCTAGATATTATTAGAAATGTTTCTGTATTAGACATATAATAACCTTATTCGGTTATTAACAGTTGAATTAATTGATGACCACTTCCGCTGTGAATTAAAAGATCTGGTAGAGTGCAGTAATGTTTAAAGGGGAGGTCGGGTAAGATCATGTTTAGCACCAAAAGGATGCTTTGGTGTGCAAGCCACATTCATGGAAAATGTTAAATTGTAATTGGACTTTTCTAACTTGTATAAGAGTGTAGTCTCTGCTTAATCTTAAACTGGAATCACTTACACCTTCTGACCGGGAAATAACTGGGAAAGGCGATGGAAATGAGGAGAGAGTAAAGGGTGTATAAGAAGAAAGGTTGGAGGGGACAAAGAAAATGAAATTATGGAGGAGAACGAAAGGTGAAAACAGGTGAAAGGATATATATATATATATATATATATATATATATATATATATATATATATATATATATATATATATATAATTGCTGGACACTCGTATTCGAGGGTACCCATCTTCTAGAGCGGCTAACCAGTCCCTGTTACAGACTTTCGCTCAGGCGCTTTTGTGATTGTCCAACATTCACAGAGCCAAACTCTGGTTTATACTGCAACGATGCTGAGCAAACCTTAGATACAGTTTCTGGGAGAGAGAGTGTGTTGTCTAGAATAATCAACAATCTGAACAACATCAGTACACTCAAACTCTCGGTCACAATTACTTGTGACTTCGTGCTAGCACAGCTATCGACGGCCCCATGTTTTCTGTCTAGCCAATTTAAACTCACAAGGCTTGGGTCAATCCGTGGCAAGGTGTTTCAGGCACTTTCCAAAGGTACTACACGCTGGGATCGCCTCCACTCCGGACCGATAACATCAAGATGTCTCCTTCCTGACAAACTGACAAGATATATATATATATATATATATATATATATATATATATATATATATATATATATATATATATATATATATATATATTTGTATATCATTATTATTATTATTATTATTATTATTATTATTATTATTATTATTATTAACAGAAATCTTATAATTATAAGAAACTAAACTCGCTCGGAAAGTCAGACTTCCCTGACGATCCGCTTAGGTGAAAACTTGGTAGGTTTGTCTGGCTCTCTAGGTTTAAATATATATATATATATATATATATATATATATATATATATATATATATATATATATTGTGTATTTAGGAAACAATCCCTCTTTTATACAATTTCGCTTAAAGACGATTGACACGGTTATGTGTTTAGGCTTTTTATTTAATTTTTCATATGTTGTACTATTTTTTTCTTTTCTGTACAGAAAGTGTGTAAAAACGATTATGGCAATTAATCTAGCCATTATCAAGGACGATTTGTATTTTTTTAATTTTTAGATGAATGTGTGTTTTGTTTTCTTGGGGTGTGGGAGTGCGTGGGGGTTGCGGGAGGTGCTTATTTTTAGTTTTTACAGACTTTGTGTCCAGAAAACACGTGTATATACACAAAAAATTAAATAAAACGCTTAATCGCACTACGATGCTAGTCGTCTTTAAGAAAACTTGTGTGTGTTTGTATGTATATACATATATATATATATATATATATATATATATATATATAACAGGTGAAAGGATATATATTCACTGAGACAGTGAGTGAAGGAGGGAAGGGTTTTATAAACAAAGGCTTGTTAGCTGGATATCACGAGACAATTAATGCAAGATTAATAGGTAGGTAAGGACGGAAAGGCATAAAATTAGCAATACATTAAAATTATTTATGTAGAAATAGAGCAAAAGAAATATAAATCTGCGGATGTATAAGTATATATTCATGTTTTCAGCATTTCTTTCTTATATATTAGTCTAATGTGTGTATAGTAAGTATATGGACGTGCAACGTATATTGAAAAAGGATAAGGCAAATAATAATAGGATACAAACAATTATAAGAGTAGAGTATATAAATGAGTTAATGATTAAAATATTACTTGATTGTAATAATAATAATAATAATAATAATTTCCACGTTTTCATTTCCTCTACCACTCAGGATTACATTCCGAAGTTTTCAAACATGAATTTGCAATTTGTATTACAAAATAATGAATAAAAAATTTAAGATATCAATCTTAAGGCGTTAGGTTAAAGGTTACTTTTCCGTCTTTTATTTAATAATTCCATCTCAAGCAAGGTGATAAAGCCACTAAGACAGCAGAAGTTACTGATAGTGTAAGAAACTGAGAAAATTTTATTGAGGTAAAAGGACAATAATAGAACAGGTTTCAAAAACATCAAAAATGAAGACTGACGTTGCATTTGAAATTTTAATTTGTGTTGATATTTTTAGTGGTATAGCAACACCTCTATGGGTTATTTTACAAAGAAATCTACATAATTTGAACACAATATTTTGTACATAATTTTATACTTTCAGGGTGAAGGTATGTTTTTAGTTATAG
>OZ010605.1:24489873-24567373 GCA_963932145.1 Acanthosepion lycidas
GTGAAAGCTTATATATATATATATATATATATATATATATATATATATATATATATATATAATGAAAAACATACCACTTTAAGGTACCATTACAATAATTTATTTCACCAAAATCCTTTTAAATACATATATATATATATATATATATATATATATATAATAGCTGGCCACTCGTATTCGAGGATACCCGTCTACTAGTGCGGCTAGACAATCCCTATTGCAGACTCTCGCTCAGGCACTTTTGTGTTTGTTTAATACCCACAGACTGACTAGTTTATGTGATTAAGCTTTTTATTTAATTTATCTTATGTTGTACTTTTTTCTTTTCTATACAGAAAGTGTGTAAAAACTGTCCAAAATCTCTACATAACCGATCGGTTACGGCAATTAATCTAGCCATTATCAAGAACAACAGATAGATAGATAGATAGATAGATAGATAGATAGATAGATAGATAGATTACATAGCAATAAATTAAGTAGACAAAATACATAAAACAGTTTACGAAAGGAGTGAGACAAAGAGATGTAAAGTTACCTAAAATGTTTACAACACATCTTGAAACTATTTTCCTGGAATTAATGTGGAACAGAGTGGAGAAATAAGAAACGTAAAATATTAGAACCATATACGATTTACTGACGATATTCTGCAATCAGAATTGCTAAATGGCCTAAATAGAAAACAAAAGCCCAATTCAGGTTTTTAAATGAACCGAAATAGAGCAAAAGCGATATTTAGATATAACATAACGAAAAAAATGAAGGAAGGAAGGATCAAACACTGGAGGAATCCCAGTAATACATCTTTTTTTGATGGACGGTGGAGTAATAGATAGCGGCACGGATTGAGAAATCGGACAGCCGAGTTCGAATTCCAATCGAATCCATTACATTCACTTACGTGCTAATACCCTTGTTAAAGGTATGATCACTCTTCTTCTCCCCACCGGTTATGGGTAAATAGCAGGACAGACCGTGTTCTATAGCCTTGGATGGCAACTGGTCTACCTCAGACAGAAATGGCAACCTACTGCTGGATAGAAATCTGTCTCGTTGAAAGATACATGATCGCCTAAGCGTGTATCACTGACTGACTGATTTTCCAGTCGAATTCATAGCAATCACTTACGTGCTAATAACCTTGGGAAATGTATTAATACTCTTCTTCTCTCTCCATCTATGGATATATTGCAGAACAGACCTCATTTTATAGACTTGGATGGCAAATGGTCTACCGTAGAAAGAAATGGCAACGTACTGAAGGAAAATAAAAATCTTTGTCGTCATCATATATCGAAAGTTACATGATCGCCTAAACGTATGTCATACATGGTACATAACTGAATAGCATTAAAGAAAGGTGATGAAAGTAAAAATGTAACCATATATTGGGTTGGTGCAAAAAATAATGTCGTTTTCTCACATATGTTACTATGTGAGAAAACGACATTATTTTTGCACCAACCTAATATAATAATGGAAAGGATTTAGTAAAAAAAAAAAAAAAACATAATGAAAAGCAGATTTCCAAATTGCTTAAAAAAATAAAATGTTTAATGGATATTAAAATGCAAACTATGAGATATAGGTGCAAAATATTTACAATACAAAAATCACATTGAGAACCATCTTAGAAACGCACAAGAATCGATGGAGGATGCAATTCTAGGAATAACTCCAGGAAGAATTCAACATGTATTAAGAAACAAACTAAGATAAGAGCAATAAGTGATTAAGTGTGATCAAGATGAAGACAGGTAAAAAAGAAAAGAAAACTGATGAAACAAAAGTTTATTCGATCAGTTTGCAACAAAAATCAAACACAGACGGCTAAAGAAGATATAGAAACGCAGAGATGAGATAGTTGAGTTTGCTGGTAAAAAAAAAGACAACACAGTTCCGGTTGTCACAGAAGGAGTTGGGAAATGTAGTTCACCAACAAGAATGCAGTTACTGTTGCTGATGTGTGTGTGTTGTTGTTGTTGTTTGGTTTGTTGTGTTTTACGGTATATCAATTTCAATGGGTTATTTAATGTCGACAATTTCTATTGCTGGTAATAATATTTTTCCTTCAAAAATTTATTGCTGGTAATAATTTTTTTTTTTTACAAATAAAGTATTTCTGGTATTAAAACCTATTTTTACACTTTCATTGTGTTTTGAACCCAGTTTGTGATGTCAACCACTTACCCATAACTGAGACCCTAACAACTGCTACCCCCCACCCCGGGTTAGGGTGGACCTTGAGACACCAGCAATTAATTGGTGGTTCCACACTCCTCAAAACCTCTTTATCAGAGGCTTTGCTGTCAGGTGTAATTTATCGTCTTACCCAGGGCGTCTATGTAGTTTGTCGTCATACCCAGGACGTGTGTCTGTGTGTGCGTGTGTGTGATAGATATATATATATACATTCTTCTTTTACATGTGCCGTATCTCTCTACCATAGATGCACAGATCATTTTTCTCTTCATATGGATACATAGGGAGAACACTCCTCATGACTTTCATACTACATCAACAAATTTCACAGCACCATCAAATATAGAATGGACTCTTCAGCCACTTCCATTTTGATGTACATGTACATCTAAACAAAATCTGCATTAAATTTTAATACCCACCACGCCGTGTCCCTTCAGGACGTATGAGATAATGGCTCTCCACAATATCCTGTCCTTCGTAGCTCTTAATAGATGTTGTCTTTTTTCTATCTCTCCTGAATATTTACTGAAGTTCCCTAAGTAGGTTATGAGTTGATTTCCTCTGTCCCTCTTGCCTTAAATCTGTCCTGTGCGTACCAGCTTTTCTAACCCCGCCTTCCTCATTATGTGACCCAGAAACCTCAACTGTCTATCCTGATGTTTAATATAAGTTTTCTTTTGTTTCCGTTTTCTCTAAAACCTTGTTGTTGCTCGCAATCGACACACATCATTTTTACGACTAGATAAAGAAAGTGACATTTAAGAAGAGTCGACAAATTAACTTACATATGCACTTAAAAAGTCGGTAAATTTCTCTTCTAGAGACAAACACTTACCTGCCTCAATAGAAAAGCATACTGACACCAGCAACAAGCAAAAAATAGGCCCTAATGACACACGACGATGATTTTTACTGCTACTATTTGACCTCATAAACTTCTTTTTTCTGGCAATGAGTGATGAGATTAAACCTTCAGTCTGCCCACATCTCTATTTCATAATTAACTGTCAGGTTATGTGTGTGTGTGTGTTTTGCTTTTATCGGGTCGATAAAGAAAAATGGTTCACTGAAAATATAAAGATTTTAGTAACCTCATTTCTATCTGTATTTCTCTCTCTCTCTCTCTCGCTTTTTGTCTTTCTTTCTCTCTCTTTCACTATGCTTTTTCTTTTATCCCTCTGCTTAGTTGTCAATCTATCCTTGTCTCTTAAAATGTACCCATCTCTGTCAGGCATTTTATCTTTCTACGACTGACATCGATTAATGAATTTTTGCGGTATGCGCCTAAGTGAAATGCTTCAAACAATGTCCTAGCCTCGTATCATTCCCGGTAAACTTTAGGAAAAACACGGTATTTCTCCGCACACTTGTGTTATGCTAAATGGGCTAACGCAGCCTTACCACAAAGCCACATCTGTAGGGCACGCAGTGAGGATCGAACTCATTGACAATGTTTTGCCATATTGACACATCAAGTAACTCACTACAGCAGTTTTTTTTCATATTTCAAATAGATTTCTTTGTTCCTCAAATAATAAAAGAGATTACTGTCTGAAAATATACCAAATCCTCTGGTGGAGTACTGCAGTAAAATTTGAAGCGACATGAGTGATTCGTTTACTACGGTTTATTGACTGTTTGCAGGTTATTTGAAGCCAGGAAATATTTTTAGGTTGTAAGATTTTTTTTTTAAATAATAATGGCTTAGTGATACAAGTCTCACGAATTAACCTATAGTTGGGGGAGATAGGTGGATTCATACCTCCCCCATAGGTATTTGCTTGTAAATGAATATAACATACCCAACTGAAATTGGAACTCGGCTCTCCGAAAAACAATTCAGAGCCATTATCCATTACTCTACACGTACGTCCAAGTTTACAGCATCTGATATTTCTATCTAGGTACTGACCAAACTCAACTTCGGTGATCGTACGGGAACTGGAGTTTCAACGTAATGTGGCAGTAAGCATTTGAAGCAACAGATTCTAAGTTTGATTGATTGGTTGTTTTGTTTTATGGCATATCAACCTCAGTGGGTCATTTAATGCCAACAAAATATTTGAAATAGATTCATAGCGATATTTTGGTAAAAAAAAGGTGTGTATGTATACATATATATTTGAACCGTTTTTCAATTACTCATATTTTTTAGTACAATCCAACATCTTTTAGGAAATTTACAATCTTGGATGGGTTTATTTTCGTAAAAAGTTATTTTAAATTACTCACTTGGTAATATTTTGTTCGCACTAGATCAAAATCTACAAACTCTAACAGTATATCTTTCACTGTAAGTTTTAATTATTGATGATAATAATTTTCCTTCAAAAATTATTGCTGGTAAGCATATCTGGTATTAAAACCTATTTGTACACAAGTTTGGGTGTTAACTATTTACCCATAGCTAGGACCCTAACAGGGTGGACCTGGGAACACTAGCAATTAATAGGTGGTTCCACGCTCCTGAAAACCTCTTGATCAGAGGCCTTGCTGTTGGACGTAGTTTATTGTCTTACCCAAGACGCGGATGTAGTTTATCGTCATACCGAGGACGTCATCAATACTGACTCTGATTATAACTTCAGTTTAAATATATTTATTTTTTTTATAATTCAAATAAGTTTTTCCACCTCGTATCAAATGGTTCCACGTCGGATCAAATTTTTGCAGCTCGGATCAAATTTTTGCAGCTCGGGTCAAATTTTTGCAGCTCGGGTCAAATTTTTGCAGCTCGGATCAAATGTTTGCATCTGGAGTCCATTAAATAGTCACACAAGTGATGAAAGAATGCTATTAACGTAAATCATATTGCTGCAAAGTAAATACAGGCAGTCACATTTTAGACACAGTCATGACATGTTTGTGTGTGCGAGCGCGCATGCGCGTACATGTCGAACGCTATGATATTTATAAATTTACTATTATAGACTGCCTCAAAAATAACTTATTTGCTGATTTTTCCTGTAAAAATATTTTCTTCTTTTGTTAAGAATTCATTCTTTTGTAACTCACTCAAATAAGACCTTAGTCAGGATCCGATCAATGTCAAGTGACTTGCCATTTATAGAATCTATATTATAATTATTTGAAAATGATAATTATCTTTAAGCTTAATAGTGATAATCATTGCTATTATTAAACTATCTTTCGTTGCATCATCATTTGATGAAGAGTAAAACAATTATTTCATTTCGAAATCATTTTATAAATTTCTCTTAACATCTCCTCAGAAGCTTGAAAACTGACAGGAATGGAATTTACCCATTCTACAGATTATCAAATTACAACGCCAACAAAACTAACCCTACGATATGTTGGTTTTGACAAAGACTGAAACATAAAAAAATATTTTTTGCTGAAATGTAATTTCTTTTCTTTTTACCGAAGATATATTTCCTTTTACCATTTAAATTTTGTTTCTTCAGATTTGAAAATACGCCCTAAAATCATTATAATACAAACACATCATTTTATTTTTTATTAGACTTTGAAAAAAAAAAAACCTTTTCATCTTTTGGCAGGTCTTGTAGATTGTCAACAAGCACAAATCCACCTTTCCTTAGTTTGCTTTCATTCTCTTTCTTGCAACCTATAACTACGCATTAGAAGAAATTTCTTTCATCTTGTCATTTCGAGGTTAATTCTTGGCTTTAGATTTTATCAAATTATCTCTTCTGTCAATCCGTTCTCATGTTTTATTATTTCGAGAAAGTTTCAGGGAATTTCGCGACACCATAGTTCGGTAGATCTTGCCAAACAGGAACAAGGACTCATTCAGGTACTTTGAAGTTTTTAGCAGCGGTTATATACATTATTCGTCAGTCATTTATTTCTTTTTATTCTTTTTTTTAATGTTTTCCTTTTGATACTATCATAGTGTGTACTAACTATAATCTATCTCAAATTTCTCAAACTGGGTAAAATTGATGAGGATAGGCAATAGCTTCACGATTATAATGATTACTGGTTGCTATAATGGTCAAACTTAGTAGCCGTATATACCCTACATACACTGGGACACCTCAAAGCGGTGTAATGGTTAGCAAGCTTTCTCGCTAGAACAATTACCACTGAGTAGTGAGTACGATCCTCACTGGGTGCCCCCTACTTTCGGCCTTGTGCCACTAAGCAACGCTTGGAATATCGCTATATCCTACATACATCGAATCAAAGTTGCCCATGAGTTATAGTTATAGCTGTCTTTATGCTAATTACCTATTAGCTAAACCAATCACATTACATCTCTCTGAATCATTTGGTCTTCACGCCCTGCGTGGATCTGTGGCTTCTTCTACATTCCTTCCCCATCTCACTGATTTCACGAGTATTTCTAGTTATGAGGGACCTTGATCTAGTTCTTTTATTCTCAGTGTCCTATGATGCGTACTCGGAGTCTTCCGAAGAACTTTGATCATCCATTGATTCCACTGCCCTGCTTTCTTGTTCATCTACATAGTCATTCGAAATAGCTTCGCTTTTTACTTACTCATAATTTGGGCTAGCTCTTAATTGCTTTGAATGGGCAACAATAGTTTTACCATTATTGCATATTAATGCTGTGTTGTATCCTTTTTGCCTTATGAAATTCGCCTTAGGAAATTCGCCTTAAGAAATTCGCCTTTTCCGTTTCGTTTTCTTTATTTCCTTTGTACTATGTTTTCATTAATAGAGTTATACATATGGAGTTCTAATCTGTCTGCCCGTTAATGCAGATGGGCTCTCTAATCTGCCAGCATGTGGTATCATTTTATAACTCAACAATAATCTTGGCAGGAAAGTTTCATTCTTTTCTTGCTGAGCAAAAATACTTTTAATCCCACCTTTATTGTTTGGACCTTTCGTTCAACAATCCTATTTGATGAGGGTGGTAAGGAGGTGTTTTATATGGGACACAGCCAATCTTCCTTAACCACAAGCATAGACTTTTGTCACAGATTTGGGGGGAATTATCAGTTACTAATGTTTTTGGTACTTCATTTCTACCAAATATTATGCATAATATTTGTTTTACAATGATAGATTTTTATCCTGAACACGGAAAACTTCAGGGACAGGTGGAAAAAGCGTCAACCAATATTAGACATAAACCTACCCTATTAACTTGTGCGTGATCCATATAAACTCTAGAGAATGTTTCTGTTTCTTTCTGTCAAGAGTGTAACTTATTGTGGCGAAAATTCTTTATTTCGGCACATTTATATCATTTACGTACGTAATTCTCCACATCTTGGGTGTGTCCCGGCCACCACGCTTCCAGTTTTAACCGTTTTTGTGTAGCGGTTATTACACAGCGCCCATCATCATGTACACTTTTAATTAGTTATTTTCGACATTTTTCCAGTGCTACGACTAAATCCTCACTACAAATTAGACCATTTTCTATTGATAGTTTGTGTCTGCTTTCTTTGTTTGGTCTTTCTTCTTTTGAAGAATTACTTCATTTATTCCTCCTTATTCTAGATAAAATCCGTTCTTGTAACGTCTCCATAACTAACCTATTGATGGGCAACACATTCGGCTTCCACCCAATTCAAAAATTCATCCTCAACTTTGTTTTTTTTTTCCTTTTGTTCCATTTCAAATTGTAGCCAGGACAAATGCGTTTACGTGTTGTATCGTGTTTACATTTACGGATTCAATATCATAATCAAAAGTCATTAACTTTATAGCCCATCTTAATTTTCTGGATGATGTAACCTTCGGCAGTTCCTTCCTAGAATGGAATATAAATTCTAAGGGCTTATGATCGGATTTCAATAATTTTTTTTCCTAATAAAAATTACCTTGCTCTGACCATACTCCATACAATTGCAAGTGCTCCTTTTTTAATATTAAAGTAGTTCAGTTCTACTGGCGTCAATGTCCTGGAAAGGTACATCACCGGCTGTCCTTCCCGGGACAAAATTACCGATACAAACTGACCACTTGCATCTGTGGTTAATGTAACAGGGGTTTTTTTTAATTTTTTTTAGATAGAGCTTTTTTTTATTTAATAAAGGCTGTTTGGTGTGTTCTAATACATTCAAACTACTTATTCTTCTTTCGCAACTCAGAAAACGCTTCAATTCTTTCAAAATAATTTGACATGAATTTGTAATAAAAATTGGCTAATCTGAGAAATGGTTCTAGTTATTTTTATTACTTGGAGAAGCTACATTTAATACTTTTTGTATTAACGTCGGCTCCGACGAAGAACCTTTTTCTGAAAATTTGATAACCCAAGAATGTTAATTCCTTGCAATTAAATTAAATATACAATTATCTTTGTTTATCGTCATTCCTGTCCGCCTCAAATTAGCCATTAAAAATCTAGTTTTTGTTTCAGTTATTCTTCAATATGCACCTAAGCATATATCGTCCTGATAAATTATCATATTTTCCACTCTCCCCACAAACAAATTTACCATAGCTTTTTGAAAAATCGAGCTAGCTGTCTTCATTCCAAATGATAAGCGGGACCATCTAAGTAAGCCTATGGGAGAGTCTATTGTTGCGATTTACTTAAAATCATCATCTATTTAAATTTGGTGGTACGCATTTTTTAAATGAATTATCATAAAATATTTCATTCTTGCCATAAAATGTAATGTGTTTTGTATGTTTGGAATAGGGTAGGAATCCGAACAAATCTTATGATTTACGCATACTTTATAATCTCCACAAATTCTAAAATCACCATTTGCTTTACTTAAAACTACAATAGGCGATGTCGTTTGCAGCTTCCAGGTTCTACATATTTAAGAATGCCTTCTTCCACCATTTTTCGCATTGGCTTTATATGAATGGGAAGCCTACGGCTTTCAAAATGCGATGGAGTGTTATTTCTTTTTAAATTAAGGCTCACTTTATAGTTTTTTAATGTCCCAGTTTATATTCATAACATTAAGTAAGCCTGTGCTATTAATTTTTATCAAATCAGTTTCTACTAAACCGTGATTTTTATACAGTCTACGACCATAATAGTGATGGTTTCAAATCTATTTTTTGTTTTAAAAGTGCCTTGAAAGGACCCTAATATTTTTTATACACATTCCATCAAACTGTCTTAATCTTACTAAGCTTTTCTTTAATTTTGGTTTCGATAATTTTTCCACAAAATTCATCGGAATAAGAGTCACTTTGCTTCCAGTGCCAGCTTGCATTTTTCAGTCTACACCGTTTAATTAATTTTTCAGTCTACACCGTTTAATTTATTATTCGTAATGTTCTTCTTGTTTCTCCTTTCTACTGAAAAAATGTGTTTGACTTTTTACATCGCCGTGTATTATATCGACAGTTTTTACATTGGTATCTTGCCATCTGCATACAACTTGAAAGTGATTTTTCTTTTTGCACTTATTACATGTCTGTCCCCATGCTGGACATTTCTCTCTCTTTGATTCATGTTTATAGTAGCAATATCTGCATTTTATCATTGTTCTTTTTATCACACGTGACCATAAGCTCTGGTTGGTTTTCATTTGTATTAAATTTTTCAATTAACACCTCTTGCTGTATAAAGTCAATACAAGCTTCTAAAGCCATTTGATTTGTCTGTAACTGCTCTAAAACTTTTACTCTATGAGAGGTGTTGGGCAGTCCTTCTACTAATCGAAGTTGAATTAATTCTTCCTCAGGGTTTATTCCTTGTTGTCCTAGTACATGAAATTCATAATATCTGCTGGAATCACTTAGCCATTTTAAATTTTTCCATATAGTCCCCCTCCACAATGCTAAGAATTTGGCTCGTTCGCCTATGAACAATCTTTTCTTTGGTCAAGTATTATTTCTTTGACTACCTTCAATGTCAAGTTTTCTGTTTTAGCCGGGCAAGTCATTAACGCGTTACGTAACGTCTGTTCTTACGGAAGTGAATGCTGAAGAATTTCCTCAAGGATGAGGAAAGAACTCGAGGCGACGGAGATGTGATTCTACAGAAGGATGCTAAGAATATCACGGACCAAGCATGTGAGCAACGATGAGGTCTTAGTGCGGATGCAAATATGCTGGAGGCTTATAATTAACATCAGAAAGAGGCAGCTAAAGTTGCTGGGACACATAATGGGAAAGGAAGGCCTGGAGAATCTGATACTCACGGGTCCAATAGAGGGATAGAGAGACAGGGGAAAGCGGCGCGTAACATTGCCTGACGAGCTTGAGCAGGTGGATGACAGAACGTAGACTGGGGGAGGAAGCAGAGGGAAAGAGATTGTTGAGAGCTGCAAGGGATAGAGGGAGGTGGAGACTCATCCTCGTCTACATCTGAAAGGACATGGCACATGAAAAGAAAAAAGAAGTCATTAACGAAATCTGCCTAATGGCTTCGCATCCCGTAATGGCCAAAAATAAATCCGTGATTTCTTTCTGTCCTCCGGGTGTTTTGTCATTCGTAACTTCTTTATTCTGACATGTACCTCGAAGTTTTTTATCCAGATCATTACGTTTTCAGGTTCTTCTATGTTAAACAGAGCTCCGTCAGGCGACGCCATTTTGTTATGATGATCAAACTTACTATCTGTATATATCCTACGTACACTGACTCAAAGTTGCCCATGAGCTATAGTTATAGATCTCTTTATGTCAATTACCTATTAACTAAATCAATCCCATTTCATTGATAAAATTAAAGGGTTCATATAATTTTCCAGCAGCTATGATTATAAATGTATATACACATACCTATAGCAAAAGTATAAAACAATTTGGAAAAAATATTTACCCTGACATATTTTACCGAGAATATGATAACGATATCTTCAAGCTAAAAAAAAAAAATTAAAAATAACAAAAGCAACAGTGTTCTTCTATTTGCCGTCTTCATTGTCTATGTGCCGTGTCCCTTCAGGACGTTGGCGAACATGGCTATCCCAAATTTTCTATCCGTTGTAGCTCTTAGTAAATTTTGTCTTTTTGTTATCTCTCCTAAACATTGTTCCGCCATCCATTTACTTAAGTTCACTTGGTAGCTTATGTGTTGCTTTCCTCAGTCCCTCTTACCTCCACCTCTACCACGAGTATCAAATTTTCCAAACCCTCTTTCCTCATTATGTACCCTAGAAATTTGAACTGTTTCTTTCAGATGTTAAGTATGAGTGACCTTTTTGTTTCCATTTTCTCGTAAATTTCGATGTTGCTCACATGTTCGGTCCATTGTATTCTCAGCATCCTTCTGTAGAACCACATTTCTATTGCTTCGTATCTCTTCATCTGTGAGGAGATCGTCTAGCATTGTCTAATGATACATAACAGTTAAGTACAAAATTCTTTCTTTCTAAAGTTTTTTTTTCTGTTTCTTAATACTTTGCTTAACTTTTGGAAGACATCTTTGGCTATCGAAAAATAAATAACTAACGACAACGCAAAAACTCAGCACAAGGCATGATCTACAAAACCCGTAACAAAAGAACTTGATGGAAAATTAGGTAATCTCAATATAAGAATTAACATCAAGATAGAAAAAGAACTATGAATCGTTTTTTATCTTTTTTTTTCCTTTGACGAAAATGTTTCGAGAGTGCCTTAATCGCAAGATCATCCACAGTAAATTTACACCCCGTCTCAGAAAACATTTCGAATATTATCACAATGTGAGATATCTAATAGCAAATGTGATTGAAACAAAAAGAATCTAAATGATATCGATTATATATATATATATATATATATATATATATATATATATATATATATATATATATATATATATATGGAGACAGAGAGACTTAAATATAAGGATCATATTACCCATTTTATTGTTAAAATATATATAAAATATCTCGTTTAAGAAAAAAGCGGTGGGGGGATTTAAGGTGCCTTTCGACCGACACTTCTTCAGAAAAATAATCGTCGGCAGTATAAAACAAAAAAAGTTGATAAGAAAAATCTTACCAAGATGTAATAAAAAGGGGAAAACTAAAGGAAAAGGAGAAAAAAACTTATGAGTACTAAATATTTTCTAGGTTAAGCAGTAATCTCCCAGAATAGGTCCAAGCTGAATTTCATCTCCCTCTGTCTACACAGGGCAGGACATTGCATATTAATAATAATAGACACCAAGAGATCTAAATGGAGCCTCGTCCTAGTGCTGCGTATGTCCGAAAAGAAATCAGGAGAATAATTCGTCCTGCAATCCACAGAATTTAAAAGGTGTTCACCAATCGCTGATTCATGTGTCTGCGAACACCCGGATATAATTGGTTTGTGCCTACGCACTTTACCCGGAACATATTGGGCGATCCTCACATCTAACCGATTATTTTTCTGAAGAAGTGTCGGCCGAAAAGCGCCTTTAACAGCCCCTTTTTTTTACTTAAACGAGATACTTTTATATATATTTTAACAATAAAATGGGAAATATGATCCTATATTTAAATCAATATACATATATATATATATATATATATATATATATATATATATATATATATATATAAAAGTGAACACAGAAGTCAACACTTAGAGGCGACAGTCTGTTTCATGCTATATGCAATCGTCAGGCCACGTGTGCTGTTATTTTTCTCGGCTATTTATATATATACGGGTTAGTGGTGCATTGTGGGTATTCTATTATGGCGGTTATTTCACCGGAAGTCGTTTGTTTATCTATTTAGGTCAAATTATATTGCTTGTTTTTATTTTTGTTTCTTATTTTATTTATTTATTTATTTATTTATTAACGTAGTAAAAATTTGTTTATATCACTTATTTAACAGTTTTGTTTTGGTTTGGGAATTTAATTAAAGCTATTTGTTCAGTTTTGGGGTTGATTGTTGTAGTTCATTCTAAGTATTATTTTGGCGGGAACAGTTTTTAATTGATTATCTTTATTTGGGATTGGTTTGTTTATTTATTTACTTGGATGAATTTAGGTTAATTTATTTTACTTGTATATTTACTCTTTTCGGTTTTCGATTTTTAAGTAACAGTATTTTTTTATGTTTTATTTCTATTTTTTTTTTTTGTTATTTTGTTATTTTTGCTTATTAGTATATTTATTTGTTTTTTCCGTTTTTAATTTTTTAGGTTACGTAGTAAAAATTTATTTTCATGTCTGCATTTTGAGATGAGTTCGGATCTTTTGTTTAATAATTTATTTTGGTCGGGAAAAGTAATGATAGCTATTTTTTCCTCCGAGCAAAGTTTGCAAGTTTTTGATTGGTTATTGTAGGCTGATGATTTTTTCCTTATCTTCCAAGATATTTTTGGTGTGATGTTCGTTTTGTTTTTAATTTCCCAGATATACTTAGAAAGCATTGTACTGTTTGCATATTTACTATTTGTGAAAGATGTTTTGTGTGTATAATTTCTTTGTTTCCAGGGTCCTTCAGTTACTCCTATGTATACTTTTTCTTCATTTATATACCAAGCCACGATAAAATCACCAGATAATGAAGAAAAAGTATACATAGGAGTAACTGAAGGACCCTGGAAACAAAGAAATTATACACACAAAACATCTTTCACAAATAGTAAATATGCAAACAGTACAATGCTTTCTAAGTATATCTGGGAAATTAAAAACAAAACGAACATCACACCAAAAATATCTTGGAAGATAAGGAAAAAATCATCAGCCTACAATAACCAATCAAAAACTTGCAAACTTTGCTCGGAGGAAAAAATAGCTATCATTACTTTTCCCGACCAAAATAAATTATTAAACAAAAGATCCGAACTCATCTCAAAATGCAGACATGAAAATAAATTTTTACTACGTAACCTAAAAAATTAAAAACGGAAAAAACAAATAAATATACTAATAAGCAAAAATAACAAAATAACAAAAAAAAAAAATAGAAATAAAACATAAAAAAATACTATGTTACTTAAAAATCGAAAACCGAAAAGAGAAAATATACAAGTAAAATAAATTAACCTAAATTCATCCAAGTAAATAAATAAACAAACCAATCCCAAATAAAGATAATCAATTAAAAACTGTTCCCGCCAAAATAATACTTAGAATGAACTACAACAATCAACCCCAAAACTGAACAAATAGCTTTAATTAAATTCCCAAACCAAAACAAAACTGTTAAATAAGTGATATAAACAAATTTTTACTACGTTAATAAATAAATAAATAAATAAATAAAATAAGAAACAAAAATAAAAACAAGCAATATAATTTGACCTAAATAGATAAACAAACGACTTCCGGTGAAATAACCGCCATAATAGAATACCCACAATGCACCACTAACCCGTATATATATAAATAGCCGAGAAAAATAACAGCACACGTGGCCTGACGATTGCATATAGCATGAAACAGACTGTCGCCTCTAAGTGTTGACTTCTATGTTCACTTTTATATTTACACACGCTCTATCTCTGATATTGAGCACTTTATTCCATAAATATAGCACACCTTAAGACTATATTTCTTTATATATATATATATATATATATATATATATATATATATATATATATATATATATATATAATAGCTGACCACTTGTATTCGAGGATACCCGTCTACTAGGGTGGATAGCCTATCCCTGTTGCAGACGATCGCTCAGGCACATTTTTATTTTGCTCAACACCACACAGAGCCCACCTGTGGTTCCTACTGCAACTATGCCTAGCAGATCTTAGTTACAGTTTCTGGGAGAGAGCATGTTATCTAGCGTGATCAATAATTTGAACAAGGCTAGCGCACTCAAACCCTCGGACACGAGGACTTGTGGCTTCTCGCTAGCACAGCTATTGACGGTCCACAAGAGTTCCGTCAATGATTCATAGCTCATTCAAAAGCACTAGCACAGTTAGGCGCAGTGAAGGTTCTTCGTTGAGCTCAGATTCAGGGTTGCCAGATTATGCGAAGTTAAAAATATATATTAATATATTATACTAGCCATTATCGTTGCTTGCATAGTTCAAGGGGAGTAACTTTTGTCTTCAAAATTCCAGCTAACTTAAAATTTTAACCTAGTTTAAAAGACGTCATCATTACAAGAGGAGGAGTAGATGCGATAGGCACTGATAAACTACAGAAGAACTCAAAATTGGTCACTACATTTAAGTATTGAATTAATGCTTAAGCTTATTTTTTAAAAGTTCAACGATAATTCTTCTGCTGCCACTTAAAGACAATTTCATGTACGTAAATCCTTACGTGCCTAACTCTCGGCCACCAAGGATCGTTCCGTAGGCAAGGTCGAATTTACTGCTTATAAACTTCAATCTTCCATGAATCTCGCACGTTAAGAACGTTAAAGAACGTTAAACATAAAAATGTCTTTAATAAATAAAATTGTCGGACTTTGTCCATTTCTTAATGTATGACGTCATTTGTTTACATTTGATACGCCATGAGCAGTTATGAATGTGCGAGATTCATGGAAGATTGAAGTTTATAAGCAGTAAATTCGACCTTGCCTACCGAAAGATCCTTGGTGGCCGATATATATATATATATATATATATATATATATATATATATAATTATTGGACCAATACTCCAAGTCACATCAACAGAAAATACCACTTACAACAAAAGAAATTTTGAGTTAACACACCACACTCATTGGGATTGTTAATAGAGGCGAAATTGTTTCGAACTGTACTCTCATTTCAATCATGTGCATGCAAATTATATTCTATACTCATAAAATCCAAAGCACCAACATAATGCATATCTCTTGCATAAAATGCACTTTTTAACCCTTTCACTTCTAAGCAAGGCAATAAAGCCACTAAGACGCAATGAATTACTAAGTGTGTGAGAATATAAATATATCTTATTATGCTTAGGACATTAATGTCATAGCTTTTTTCACAACATTGGATTATTTTACAGAATTTCAATATTTATCGATAGAGGACAAAGAGTGAGCTCATGCAGTCGTGACTGTTTATCGACTATTGATATTATCTGATCATTTATATGTAAAGTTTGAGTATGGGAGTGAAGCAGAAAGATATAAACCAACGATTTAGCCGCCATCATAATTTTCTTCAGCGTTACATAATTAATGGAGTGTTTTTAAGTCCTTCTAAATTGCTCGTCTTTTAGATTAACAAAATGACAACAAATTGAGGAAAAATCACACATACGCCGACCCGTATATTTTATGATCGTAGTTTTTTTTTTAATAAATATTTCAGTAGATTCACTTTTTGTACGATATCAGAAGATTGATGCGTTTAGAAACTTTCAAAATCAAGGAATCTACTGGAAATTTCAAGTTTACAAATAAGGATATACTTACTGAAATCGGTAGGAATGTGAACTGGAGGATAGGTGAAACTATCTACTCCCTGATATATAATAGGAGTAGCTCGATTTAGCTATCGCCCAATTGACAATCCTCTTTGGCTTTTTTCGTTTTTTTTTGTTTTTGTTTTTTTAACAAAGGCAGAGTTTTCGGTTCCTTCTAAGTTCTACTACAAATCTATACTTTTAACATCCCCGCCCAAACTCTGAAAATGTATATACCGAAGAATTAATGGATTTTTATTTGTTAATTCGACTTTTTTTTTTTACTAATTTAACCGTTATTTTTAGTGAGTAGCCATATTAGAGTCGACGTGTCGTTTATTTTTTTAAACAGTGTTACATTTCATCTACCAATCTGACACATTTGAGAAATCTTATAAAAGAAAATGTGCCCTCTGGCTTAAAAGGCAAATAGAAGCTTGCTTGACTATGAAACTTGTTGCAGCCGAGTGGTCAAAGCACGTCGAAACAATAAGGGATTCTAGTTCGAATTCTGCTGGAAGGCGCATTTCCCGAATTTTTCAGGCTGATTGATGAAATAAAATACCATTTTTTTTTAAATGCAGCCTCTACTCAAATATGGGGACCCACTGAAAATAAGGTTTAAAATAATATATATATATATATATATATATATATATATATATATATATATATATATATATATATATATATATATATATATATATATATATATATATATATATATATATTTCTAAAAATCTAACGTATATTTATTTATCACTTTGGCATATTATATTTTTATTACTTTAATCGTTAGTTTCAGTGGATATCCATATTTGAGTAGACGCTCCGTTCATTTTTAAATAGTATTTTATTTCGTCGGCCGGCCTGTACATTCGTGAAATCTGAACATTCGGATTTAAAGGCAAATACCTCCTTGCTTGATTATGAAGTGTTTTGCAGCCGAGCAGCCAAATCACGTTGGAACAATAGGGGACCCTGGTTCGAATACTGCAGGAGGGCGCGTTTCTCGAATTTTTTCAGGCAGATATACGAAATAAAATACTATTTAAAAAAAAAGAGTATCTACTCAAATATGGGGGTCTACTAAAACAAAAGGTTTAAATTAATAAATGTGTGTGTGTGTGAGTGGGTGTGTAACGTCTGCTTTATTGTTGAAACTGTTGTGTATTAAAGAAAGCATATGGAAAGCCGACCTAGATCACTTTACTTGAAAGATTGTGATAAACAATTTTCTGCTCATCATTTCCATCATATGAACCTGTGCAAAATGAAATTGAATTATATAAATATCCTTCAATATAGTGTCCCCAGTTGATATACTGTCCCCAGTAAGACCAACAATAGTACCATTATGCAATGCCTGATTTTATAGATGAAGGTAATCTTTAACAGGTTATTTTGTTATTCTGTACTTGAGTTGCATTCAAGTTGTTTCTTTTATACAAGGACATAACCTGATCACTTAGAACAAAGATGCCGGATGTCATCTCGAATTACGTCATCGTGTTCGACACGTAAATGCATAGAAGGTAAATCTACAAATGATTTAGCCGTCACCCTAACATTTGCTTTAAAGTTTTCCATAAAATGGAATGTTACATAGATAATGGAGGGTATTAAATCTTTCTTCAGAACTACTCATCTTTTAAACTGACAAAATAACGACAAATTGAGGGGGAAAAAATCCAATATCACACGCCATCCCGTATTTTTATGATTGTAGTTTTTTCATAGATATTTCGATAGGTTCACTTTTTGTCTGTTATCAGAGGATTGATGTGTTTGGCAACTTTCAAAATAAAGGAATCTACTGTAAATTTCGGGTTTCCAAATAAGGACATACTTATTGAAACCCACATAGCAAATCTTCTCAAATAACTGTCATGAAAAAGTATTTTTACAGAACTTTGTTTTTGAAGCTCATCAAGTGACATCTATTATCTTAAAGTTTTCGAATGCTGCTGGTCTAACTTGAATTTTAAAGCATCATAACACGATCATCCAGTTTGGAACTTTATTTTAAGTGACAAATAGTGACTTTTAATTAAATGACCTTTAATAAAAACAGTTTTGAACAACACCTTTAGATATTATCTAATTCCCTTACATTTCCAATATTCTGTGATCAGTTTCAGTGGATTTGATACCCGTTTTAAAATAATAGTTCAAAATTGCCAGTACTTATAAGTACCGAGAGCAAAATAAAATAGAAGGAAAACTAGTATGAGGAGAACTGGATAAGAAAGTTCGAATAGAATACCCAAAGCGTGAGAATGAGATTTTTCAGTGGTTGAAGAACTCTTGGGAAGGTGTGCCACCTAATTCCTTTTTTCAAAAAATGTTGGAAACAATGCTAAAAATTTGTAAAGTGATCATTAAGCAGGTGACGGTTTTATTGACGAAATCAAAATTTGATGCTGTTGTATGATAAAGTTAAAGTATTTGTTGTTGTTGTTGTTTTTTATTTTGGAAAATAAAAACAAATACTCTATAGTTACTGAAGTTTTATCTCTTACATAAAAAACACAAAAATAACTCTTAAGTATTTTTTTTAAAGAAATGCAGGATTCCCCCAAACTTTTTGTTTGTAGCGTATATATATATATATATATATATATATATATATATATATATATATATATATATATATATATATATATATATAATATGTAATGAAAAACAAATCACTTTAATGTACCATTACGATAATTTATTTCACCTAAATCCTTTTTTAAGGATTCAGGATCATCAGGTAAATCTTCCAACAACGAATTGAGAAAAAAAAAATATATATATATATATATATATATATATATATATATATACTCTACAAACAAAAACAATTACATATATATAATGTAGGTGCCGACGAAAGTACTAGGACTCACGTTTTCTCCCAATTTAGCTATGAACTATTAATTCATGTATTTCCATTTAATGTAAAGTGTTTAGTTCGAAACCAAGAAAAGTTGATTCAAAAATGGAACTGTAATTTTTGTCTACTTCATTCAAGAATACGTGCATAAATGCTTAACGTTGCTCAATTACTCAATATATATATATATATATATATTAGGTTGGGTCAAAAAACGACATTATTAGGTCATTATTTTTGCACCAACCTAATATATATATATATATATATATATATATATATATATATATGTAGGTGTCCACAAACATTTGACATCATTTTAAAAGTAATTATCTTGAAAAAAAAAACTATATCCAGCTCAATGAAATTGAACAGTTTAGGTGTTGAGCAGCATAAGTTTATTATGGGAGCAATGTCATAACTTTTCAATATGTGCACCGCTTGTGACACGGCACACGTCACGTCGGTAGTTAAGCTCTTGCCAAACACGCTGATGTTGATGATGGTCTACCAGATCCTTTAGTCCTGTATAAGCAGACTTCCTCTTTAAATTTTTGGGTACCAAGTCCAAATTTGTTTGCCAGTTGGTGAAGTCTTTGAAGGCACGCTGTGTGCGACCATATTCCGAGACGCAAAATGACTTCTCTTTGGGAGCAAACGGCATGGCTGAACAACCCTAAATCAAAGCAAAAATAAAACATTAAATAGCAATCTGTTTCTAGACATTCTATGAAAATTGGATGTTATTTCAACAATTCCCTTCTTCTCTTTCACTTCCAGTAGCCCATTATATATATATATATATATATATATATATATATATATATATATATATATATATATATATATATATATATATATATATATATATATATATATATATATAAAATTAGGAGAATATGCGCTATATTAAGTCTAGTTAGTTTACTTTTCGTGAACTAGGCCAGCTTGCTCTGTGGTATAAGCTTGCCTTGTATCGTGACGGTCCGGGTTCGTTTCTCGGTAGTGGCTCTCTCCAGTGTTTTCTGCATTGTGTTGAGGATTCTTGTTCTAATCTCAATGATTTTTATAAAAAAATTATTCAAATCTCAAAAAATCTCTGTCACTTATATATATATATATATATATATATATATATATGTGTGTGTGTGTGTGTGTAAGTTTCATTAAAAACGACTGACAATTTGTGGTGGTTGGGTCTTGATATAATTTCTTATGTCTTCGTATTATTTTTTTTTCTTTTCAGGAAATCTTATATATAAAATACAGTGTATATGTGTGTTTGTGCATGTGTGTGTCCAAGCAATTCCTCCGCACTGCCTGGTCTGATTTCAATGATTCATAGATCCTTCAAAAGCCCTAGAAAAGTTATGCGCAGGGAATGATTTTCGTTGAGCTCAGATTCATGGTTGCCATATTATGCGAGTTTATTTTTTTGTTTGGGTCTTATGGCATATCAACCACTGTGGGTTATTTAATGCCAAATCTAGTTTATATGAATTTTAAATGCCTATTTTGTATGGAATAAAAAACGTATAGCTGGCAACATTATTTTTCCGAAAACATTATCTGAGGCCTTGCTGTTGGATGTAGTTTATCGCCGTATCCAGGACGCGGATGTAGTTTATCACCATACCCAGGACGCGGATGTAGTTTACTGTCATACCCAGGACGTTATGCGAGTTTAAGAATATATATTAATATATTATATTCCATAATATAGGTCTTACTTAATTAGCTATTATGTTTCTCTACCCCTTCAAATGTTGAATATATAACTAATTCTAATTTCTATTTTCCCATCTTTACACTATATTAATTTTATCTTAATAATGGTCTACTGTTCTGTCACCTATGAAATAAAAATAATTCTTTGTACAGAAAATAAGGATCTACGTACATCAAATTGTCTTTAAGTAGCAGCACAATTGTCGTTGAATTTTTGAAAGGTAAGCTTAAACATTAATTCAATACTTAAATGCTGCGATCAATTTTGAGTTCTGTAGTTTATCGATACCTATCACATCTATTCCTCCCTAGATATTGTGATGATAGCCAAACCAAGAGTCCTTCACAGGAGCTAGCTGAAATGTCGCCACATAGGGCGGCTTTTAAGTTAGTAAATTTGCAAAAGTTTTCGAATGTTTACCAAGCGCTTTCGGCTATACTTTTAGCCTCTATGAAGGATGATTTTTATTTTATATTTAACTGAATATATGCGTTGTTTTATGTATGTATCTACAGTTATAGGAATGCTTAATTTCCAAACACGGTCAGCACATTGTGGCCATGTTCATAGATGATATTATTGAGTGTTGGCTTTTTCTTTTTTATTATTAATGCTTCCATTATTTTCAGCCCATTTCTACATGTGGATGATGCCATTATGTTTGTATTATCAACGAGTATGTTACGCATAGAGTTTGGTACGTCTCCGTGTGTATTTAAATGAGACCTAATTAAGCTATGGTCAGAGAGATGTAACGTGAGTCTTCTTGTTAAACATGTTGTAGTATATCCAATATAATTATTTACAGATTTGGATTAGTTAGGAGCACAGTTCTTTAAGGAACATGTAAATTCGTAAATGATATTGGTTCTCTGTAATGTAGATATTGCAAGTGAATTATTATTTTTGAAGATAAGGTTAGCGGTTTTAAATTTTTTGTAATAAATAATTTAATTTTATTGTTTTGGTCGACTTGAGTTGGGTATTTCTTTCTGATGTTTCTAAGTGAAGATTCGTCTTACTTGTAGTTACTATGCATTTGATCGTTTTATATAATTTTTGTCCTGAAAAAAAATTATACGAAGATATGAGATATTATATAAAAAAAAATCAATTGCATAAACTTGCCAGTCATTTTCAATGAAATTGCATAAAAAAGGAATGGCTGCCCAAATATATATATATATATATATATATATATATATATATATATATATATATATATATATATATATTATAGGATTAATGTGAGTGAAAGTTTGCCACTTAGCTGATTTATGTTACCTTCAGCATCCCGACTCTGGAGTTTGTTAGGCGGACCTGTCCATCCACCCTCCAGGGGATATCAGCAATTTACTCCTTTTTTTTTTTTCGACTTTTTCCTTTTATGCATATTTAACACTGGTGTAAATTTTCTTCTGTATCTCTATGTTTGTGTGTGCACTTGTGGACGTGTTCATACATGCGCCCGACTTGACAGATGAGTGTTCGTTCGTGAGCACCTGAACACACACACACACACACATATATATATATATATATATATATATATATATATATATATATATATATATATATATATATATAGATATATATATATATATATTTCTAAAAATCTAACGTATATTTATTTATCACTTTGGCATATTATATTTTTATTACTTTAATCGTTATTTTCAGTGGATATCCATATTTGAGTAGACGCTCCGTTCATTTTTAAACAATATTTTATTTCGTCGGCCGGCCTGAACATTCGTGAAATCTGAACATTCGGATTTAAAGGCAAATACCTCCTTGCTTGATTATGAAGTGTTTTGCAGCCGAGCAGCCAAAGCACGTTGGAACAATAGGGGACCCTGGTTCGAATACTGCAGGAGGGCGCGTTTCTCGAATTTTTTTAGGCAGATATACGAAATAAAATACTATTTTTTTTTAAAAAAAGAGAGCATCTACTCAAATATGGGGGTCCACTAAAACAAAAGGTTTAAATTAGTAAATGTGTGTTTGTGTGAGTGGGTGTGTAACGTCTGCTTTATTGTTGAAACTGTTGTGTATTAAAGAAAGCATATGGAAAGCCGACCTTGATCACTTTACTTGAAAGATTGTGATAAATAATTTTCTGCTCATCATTTCCATCATATGAACCTGTGCAAAATGAAATTGAATTAAATAAATATCCTTCAATATAGTGTCCCCAGTTGATATACTGTCCACAGTAAGACCAACAATAGTACCATTATGCAATGCCTGATTTTATAGATAAAGGTAATCTTTAACAGGTTATTTTGTTATTCTGTACTTGAGTTGCATTCAAGATGTTTCATTTGTACAAGGACATAACCTGATCACTTAGAACAAAGATGCCGGATGTCATTTCGAATTACGTCATCGTGTAGACACCTGAAGGAACAGGAGGTAAATCAACAACTCGTCTAAGGTTCGTCTTATTTCACCTTAGATTTCTTATCATACGTGTTTTCTCGTAGCGTCAAAAAAAAAAAAACGGTGATATTCAAATAATTTTGCAACAGGTAATATTTCTGTGCGTCAAATCTAGAATTTTATCTTTGCAATTAACTCCGTTGTTACATGTACGAAATAAATCTTCTTTTTAAATCATTAAACGTAAAAATAACAAAAGAAAGGAAAGAAAAGCCAATGAAGGTTTGATCTTCCTCATACAGTGTGGTCAGAAAGTATTGTCACCCTTAACCCACTCTTCCAAACTCTAAAAGCTCGTGTCGGCTGTCTGAAATAGAAAATTATATTGTGTAAGTGTCACAAGACTTTCGGACCGTCCTGCAGATTAATGAAATATTCAGTTAATACATGCTTGCTTACTATTATTAATTACTCCTGTAACTGGTCCAAAATATAGGTGTGACAGGACTTTTGGACCGCCCTGTAGATTAATTGAAATATTTAGTTAATACATGCTCGCTTATTGTCGTTTTATTACTCCTGTAACTACGGTCTGGTCTGAAAGTCTTGTCACCTCTACATAATATAATTTTCTATTTCAGATAGATGACACGAGCTCCTGCAATTTTGGAAGAGACATAGGAGTGACAAGAGTTTCAGATCACCCTGTATATTAATGAAATATTGTTAATACATACTCGCTTATTGTCGTTAAATTTGCCTCCTATAGTCTGATCCGAAAGTTTTGTCACCCGCTACATAATATAATTTTCTATTTTAGATAGATGGTTATTTCAAATGTCTATCACGAGCTCCTAGTTTGGAAGATAGGTGTAGGTGACAAGACTTTCGGACCACCATATATATATATATATATATATATAATGAGTATATATGAATATAATGATAATATAATAATAATATAATATATATATATATATATGAATATAATGATAATATATGAATATAATGATAATATAATAATTAATATATATATATATATATATATATATATATATATATATATATATATATATAATGAGGAGATCATTATATATCACCGTTTATAATTATTATGACGAGAAAATAAGAAGAAAAAAATAGGAAAATCAAGAAAACAAACATTCTGTCGCCTCTTTTTAACAATTGCGGGAGCTGTTGATTCTTAAGTCGGCAATTGAAAGACCCAAACCAGTTGAATGTTATAATCATACTTTTTGTATTTGTCCTAACCAAATGATAATCTTGTGAATTAACCAGACTTTTAAAGTTAGCATCTCGCTGCTGTGTCATCATTCGAGATCCTTATTTCAGTGACCAATCATATTTTAAATCCTTCAAGATAACACATAAGCATAAAATATTCACTGAATCAATCCGAGTCCTGTCTGCTCTCCAGTTCAATGTGTAAAACCTCGGTTTCTTCAGCCTGAGTTTACTCGTTCGCGTATCCGCCGAAGGTTACAATCTCATTTTTCTTTCTTTCATATCCTTGCAAACTGACCAGTTGGTTGACGTTGACAGCTGACCGACATATATTTAGTCGAAATTCACTTTTCTCTCCCAACTTACTTTGTATTTCAAATGTATGAAGCCATATAAATTAATTGCTTCAAGAGTTGTGCCTCCCTGGCAGTAAGTATAATGAATCGGTCTCCAGGAGATAGGTCAGTGGGTGGTGTAGTGGATAGACGCTAAGAATGTGAACACTGTTTACATTATTCGGACTATAGTCCTCATCTTTGTCGCCATATTTATTACAACGTTTCGGCCGTTGTACGCAAAGGCCTTTTTCAGGTGGTCGGAATGTCGAACTGAACCCTTTATTTCGCTCACTGGGGTAGACTGTTCTAGTTTCACGTGCCATGTTTAATGGATATCAGTTATCACTTATCTTCTGTTAATTCCCCTCTCCAAGATCTCCACTGCTTTAACTGGGTATTGAACTCTCTTTTGGTCCTGTAACGGGATCTAACCAACGCCTTTATCCACTGTTCCATGTGTTTTTGAGGGCACATGGCACAGTAGAAAGGGGAATTAACAAGAGATAACTGATAACTGACATCCATGGAACTAGAACAGTCTGCCCCAGTGAGCGAAATAAAGGGTTCAGTTCGACATTTCGACCACCTGAAGAAGGCCTTTGCGTACAACGGCCGAAACGTTGTAATAAATATGGTAACAAAGGTGAAGACAATAGTCCAAATAATGTAAATAGTGCACATAATACCTCATCTCAGAAATATAGACAGATACTAAGAATGTGAAGTCAGAGTGCCGAGTTTTCAGCTGGGTCCGTTACACTCAATTACGGGAATATAACCTTGTGAAAGGTATGAATACATCTCATGTTTCCAGCGTCAAAAAGTAGGATCACTGCTATTCTCCCAAAATTGATAAGGAAATATTCATTTTCAGGAAAAAAAAAGAATTATTCTTACATTCCAAAATACGTTTCGGCTTTAAATAACCAACAAAGGGTTGGTAAGCCGTCAAAATCAAATCAATAACAATAAGAAATCGTTTACCTGGAACTGAGTCAACATTTCTTTTTAGGTTTAAATCACGCGTTTTTTTTTTGTTTTTTCAAATATATATAATCAGATAAAATCCTTCTGAATAACCGAATATTTTCATATTTTACCCTCCGCCATAATTCATCATCTTTTCAAGCTCTTATTTCCTCCACACTTGTCTTTTAATAGAAGGATCCTATTATAATTGTGCTTGTACGGCTCTTTGCTAGTTCGCACGACCGTTATGTCCTGCCAATATCTCATAAGCAACGAACTTTTCCGTTTTGATTGTGTGGAAAGAAGTAAAAAGAAACTACTTGGTTTCAAGAAAAAACTAAAAGAAAGAAAGAAAGAAAGAAAGATACAAAAAACAAACAAACAAAGGAATAAAGGGAAGATAAAAGCGTTTATGATATCCTGCCAATACCTTATAAATAATGAAATATTCCATTTTGATGGCGTGGAAAGAGGGGACAAGAAACTCCTTGGTTTCGGTGGGAAAATGAAAGAAAGAAGTGTTTAACGTCTCCTGCCACTACATCGTAAATAATTGAATATTACATTTTGATTGCATGGAAAGAGAGGAAAGTCCCTACTTGGTTTCAGTGAGAAAATGAAAGAAAGAAAGAAACAAACAAACAAATAAAGAAAGGGAAAATAGAAATGTTTAACATCTGTTTCAATGAAATGGAAAAAGTTATCTCTTTTAAATCTTTTCACTTGTACCCACCTCTTAAAATAAAGACCAGCATTCATAGTTATGATTGTTAGAATTGCCACGGCAATATTTTTTTTAAAGTTGTTAAACTCAAATATTATACGATGCAATTGGGAAATTTCTAGGGATATTTTATTGACGTAGAACACACTTACTCAATCATTAACTTAAGAATTAATATTCAGTACATTTTCATAGTAAAAAAAATACCAGCAATACATTTTTATAAAAGAAATTACTAATGCTACTAAGAAAATTAAATTTCGGCAGTAAATGACCCATGAGGAGTTAATGTGTCGCTAAACAAATACACAATACTGAAGTAGTTGTTTCAAACTCAATTGGTTTGAAATAATATTTTTTAAACTTTCTAAGTTCTCAAATGATGACTTCCGTTTGTAACCGTCATTCGACGTTGTCTTTCCAGTTATTCTGTACATTGATGCGAGGAAATTTGTTCTGCCATGATAGAAATAGAGTCATTGCTTCGACGAATCTCTTGTTCCATCAATCTGGGTGGCTTTATAAGCTTTCTACTAATATCATTTGGTTAATATCAGTTTTATTGCGTACACCTTGACTTGTATAGTATAATCCTGTCTGTTCTAAAAGTCTGAGAGAGTGTTTCAAACGCCCAAATCATATTGGCTAGAATCAGAGCCGACATTAATAAGTGACATCGACTCAAATGAAAATCTTCTCATTTAATATATTTTGATAAGATTTACACGGGATAATTTTTATGTTAGATCATAAAGCGTAAGGATTTTTATCTCGTATGCACCTGGAATGTTTCAAGAAAAATCGTAGGCGTGTGTTGTCGGTATGACGGCTAATTAATGTCGATGGATCGTAGATAAAAGAACCGCATACGTTTGAAAGGCTGATAGCAGAAACTCTCTCAAAATAAGAGTTACTCTAAGCGTCTGAAATGCTACGATGTAGTGTCCACGCACACACGCACGCATGCGCGACTCATCGACTGACTTTTTTCTTCCCTACAGATGCATTGTTTCTCCCATGAACGATTTATATTTTGAAATAAGAGGTACACCGTTTGACTCCACGTACAAAGGCAAAAAAATGCCATATTCATTTGTTACATAGTCCTTGCATTTTTTAAATTCCAGCCAGAGTAAATAAGATTTTCGATGACTGTGAGCAAGGTTTTCATTTAAGATTCTATATCATTATTCCGGAAATGTAATCTCTCAATGTTTTTCCAACGAACACAAACAATCCATCTCAAATTTATTCGATACAGTTGAGTAGTAAGGCAAGAACATGAACAAAACTAACACTGAAAAATACATTTATATTTCTACAATGTCTATAGGATATTTCTCACAAACATTCTATAAAGAAAGAAGAAAATTATATTTCTTTAATATCACGATGGCTTTCTACATCATCTTTTAAAAATAGAATTTTAAACAAAAAGCATTAAGTTATTTTTTTATCAAATATTGATATGAAATATTAATAATATCGCTAAGGATATTTTGGAAGCCAAAGATTTAACAGTTTTAATCGACCGATTTTCCACACATTTATCTTCTTCAATATTTTTTTATTAGTTGTTCTTCATCATTCATTATCTTTGTTTTGTTTGTCTTTTTAGTATCCGTCTTTACTTGCGGAGAAAATGTAACCTATTCAAATTCAGCCCTGTCGGCTGGGGCTTTAGAATACGCCGACTGCACTTCTGTAGAGGGGTAAGACCCCCCCCCAAATGAGGCGTCCTGGGTATGACGTTAAATTGCATCCAACAGCAAGGCCTCTGATCTGGAGGTTTTGAGGAGCGTGGAATCACCTCTTAATTGCTGGTGTTCCCAGGTCCACCTTGACCCGGGGTGGTAGCACCTGTTAGGGTCTCAGCTATGGGCAAATAGTGAACTCCTGGAACATCCTGGGTATGACGGTAAACTACATCCGCGTCCTGGGTATGACGGTAAACTACATCCGCGTCCTGGGTATGACGGTAAACTACATCCGCGTCCTGAGTACGGCGATAAACTGCATCCAACAGCAAGGTCTCAGATAATGTTTTCAGAAAAATAATGTTGCCAGCTCTATGTTTTTGAAACAATAGTGTTGCCAGCTCTATGTTTTTGAAACAATAATGTTGCCAGCTCTATGTTTTTGAAACAATGATGTTGCCAGCTCTAAGTTTTTGAAACAATAATGTTGCCAGCTCTGTTTTTGAAACAATAATGTTGCCAGCTCTAAGTTTTTTTGTAAAAAAGTAATGTTGCCAGCTATGCGTTTTTTTGTAAAAAAAGTAATGTTGCCAGCTATGCGGTTTTTTGTAAAAAAGTAATGTTGCCAGCTATGCGTTTTTTTGTAAAAAAGTAATGTTGCCAGCTATACGTTTTTTTGTAAAAAAAAGTAATGTTGCCAGCTATACGTTTTTTTGTAAAAGAGTAATGTTGCCAGCTATACGTTTTTTTGTAAAGGAATAATGTCGCCAGCTACACGTTTTTTCGTAAAGGAATAATGTTGCCAGCTATACGTTTTTTCGTAAAGGAATAATGTTGCCAGCTATACGCTTTTTTTTAAACAATAATGTTGCCAGCTATACATTTTTTATTCCATACAAAATAGGCATTTAAAATTCATATAAACTGGATTTGGCATTAAATAACCCACAGTTGTTGATATGCCATAAAACCCAAACAAAAAAACCTATTCAAATTATATCATTTTGTATATCTAATAATAATAATAATAATAGCTGGCCAATCCTATTCGAGGATACCCGTCTGATAGGGCGGCTAGCCATTCAGACGCTCGCTCAGGCACCTTTGTTTGTGTTCCGCATCTACAAAGCCCACCTGTGGTATTTACTGCAACTTTGCGGTGTAGACCTTAGTTACAGGCTCTGGGAGAGAGCATGTTATCTAGCATGATCAACGCCAGCACCCACCCATGAACAAGGCCAGCACTCTCATGCCCGCGATGACATGTGACCAAGTGTTCCGTGTACCCAATTTTACTCACAAGGCAACACGTGGTATGGTTTTCAGACACTTTCGAAAGGTGACCGATAACGTCAGGAAGACTTATTCCTGACAAGTCGACTATAGTCAGATTCGAACCCGGTCAGAAAGCGAAGGTTCTAACCACTCGGCCGTATATCTAACATACACTTAATTCACCCAATGTAATTTACAATTTTATTGACGATATAATTTTTAATTTAAACTAGAACCATTATTTTAATGATTTCTAATAAACTGCTATTTATTTATATATTAATTTGTTCCGCGTAAATTCTTGAAGACTTCCAATAAATTAAGTGTCAAGATTGTTGTAATGCTTCCAAAATTTAACAATTTTAATAAAATTATGAAAATTAAAATTATTGAATTTTAGAAAGATTTTTCCCGTCAGTAACCTAGGATTTTATTTGATTTTGTCTTTCTCCGCTTTTTATTTTTTTTTATTTTTGGCTTTCTGTTCAATATTTATTTATTTTGGGTTTTGTTTTCCGTTATATTTTATTCTTTTTTATTTGTCTCCAATCAACCTGTCTGAATGTCTGCCTAATTATCTCTAAATCTGTTTGCATTTAGGCCAATCTATTTGTCTCTATGTCCGTCTGTCTGCTATTTTAGTTATCTTCTCCCTTTTATGAGTCTAAAAATATTCTCTTGCTTTTTGGGGTTTTTTGTTTGTTTTTTTTTTGTTGTTTTTGTGCCGTTTCCCTTGTAAATTTCCATGTTTGACAATTATTTTCCTGTTTTCAAGCCAATTTACTTGTTTCATTTAACAGTTCCAGTTATCCGTCTCTCTGACAAGTCCTGTCTGACTCCCTTTCTCTCTCTCTCTCTCTCTCTCTCTCTATATATATATATATATATATATATATAACTGTAGAGTCGGAAATGTCATCTGATTGTAATAAATGCCTGCTCAATTACCATCTAGAATCTTCACTCTCACCCCACGCCGATCCTTCTAAGATCTGTCTCAACAAAATGTATCTTAGTGCTTCCCTACCGCCTTCACCATCAGTGAGAATTGTACTCAATCATTCTTCAAACGAGAAAGAAATGTTGACATCGTCATCATTCCTCCGCCCAAGGAGTCATAGAGCTCAACTAGCCAATCAGTGATTTTTCTAGAGTAAAGATTTTGTTTGAGCTGTTCGCATCCAAACAAATCCTCGGATGATGAAACATTTCTATAATTCATAAATTCTTTCTTTGTATTATCTGAGCTGACAACAACGCATGAAGAAATATGTGGAAAGAAATGCAGGGATATTGAAGAAAATCACATTGAATATGAAATGCTTCATTTTTCCCACTGACTTTATGAAACATTTCGATGTATAAAAACCGAACCAAGGTAATGTGCTGCCATAACTGAACTCAAATGGTAATGGTAATATTAGCCGTTTCCCTAAAAGGAAATATTTATCTTTCATTGACCGAGCAGTCAGTACGTCTGTCGGTTGAATTTTATAAAATCTTTCTCTTAAAACAATTTTTACGAAAAAGAGGTTATTCAAGCTCAGTAGCCTTTATGGCTCTTTCCATTATTGATGAGGAGTTTTCTTTCTAATCTTTTGTTTGAAGTAGTGTGGAACATCAACATCTTGATTATGTCATTATTTTCTCTTCGAGTTACATGTTCTATCCATCTTAATTGCTGATTCTGTTAGTAATTAAGGGATGTATTTTCTGTTATTTGGTACAGTTCTGTGTTTGTGTTTCTGTAGCGCCACTCCATAATGTTCAAAGAATGATTGTCTTTTCTTCATTCGCGCAAAGCCATTTTAATCATTCATCTTAGAAAGCGAGTCTATACAACTGACAGTTTACATATTTCTAAACGAGTTTGGTGCTATGTATGACATCCATATGAATGTCTCGATCTGGCGAGGCTATTTAAGAACAGGATTCGAGTTTTCAGGATATTGTTATGGTTTTGCAGCAATTTGTTGTGTTGGTAGAAACTATCTGTGGCGGCGCGGCTTATTCAATTTCCTTTTATCCTATAATAAATTTGCTATAACTGCGTATACGCCGAGTTAGTTGAAGTTATTATGTGTTTCTGATTTACCTCGAAACTTCTTCGTCATGCATTCTTATTGAGGCTTATATGAGCCAACGCTAATAGTTATATCACACACATATGACAATATCTCAGAAAGAATAAGATGAATCATAGAAAGAAAGAAGAAAAAAGAAAGAAAGAGTCCGAGATAGAAAGAAACATTCTGAGTTAGATAGATAGATAGATAGATAGATAGATAGATAGATAGATAGATAGATAGATAGAAACAGTCTTCGATAGATAGATAGATAGATAGAAACAGTCTTCGATAGATAGATAGATAGATAGATAGATAGATTTTGCAAATCAACCTCTGTTTTTCCAAGAGGAAATAAAATTTAAAAAAAGGCAGGAACAAACATACATATACACACACACACACTACCCTCAGCAAGCAAGAATGCGCAATTTGGCCCCTTTTTTCTTTTGAAATTAAATACATTTTAATAATATGTATTGTGTATTTGCATGTTTGTTCGTGCGTGTCCACACGTGTGTGTGCCTGTGTCTTTGTGCGCGCGCGTGTGTATGTGTGCCACCCACCCGGAAGCCCTGATGAGCTGATGAATGCAGTGTTACATAGGCAAAATTCATTTTATAATAACTTTGAATCGGATAAAGCTAAGCAATAGTTCATCAAGAAGAATACAGTCATGTGATATGTCCCTCCTCTAGTCATAATACCCAGTTAAAACAGGTCTGGATTTATTTAGAGGGGAGATGGTCATCAGCAAGTATCACTCTACTAATAGAAATACCATCGGAATTCCAACACTCACTGAGATCATATGAACAGCTTATTAATGTTTCCAACATTCACTGCTATTTTATTGTAAGAATGAAAATGAAAACTGGCTTTAAGTGACACAATAATAAAATAATATATTAACCGAAATTTAAATGTTATTATTGCGAACGACTGGAACGATAATTTTTTTAGTAAAATATAAATTTTTGGTTGATATTTACTACTGTGCTGTGTTTCAAATCCTAAATAGGTGCTTTATCCGTATGACGTCGTTTCAAAAATTGATATATTATGATTAATCATGTCAGCAAAAAATACTTTTCATTGACTTATCAGCTTGTTTTTTTTCTAATCTTATTCTGGTACGAAGCCAATAGATATGAGGCTGATTGTGATACGCCAATCACATAGTCTGTTTTTTTTCTTTCTTTTTTTTTTTTACCAAAGCCCGAACAACAACTTTTTTTTGTTTGTTAGGTGGTTTGTTTGTTGCTGTTGTTGTTGTTGATTTTTTTTTAAATTAGGAGTTTTCCTGGTTTAAAAAAAAAAAAACTTTAATCGAAATCCCGGCTTTGATCTTCTCTGAAACATTGACATTTTACACACATTTGTAATTCGTAACCTCTTAACTAATGAGTTTGTAGAGGACCTGTGTGGGTTTACGTGTTGTTGAATTAGAAACACGTGCTGTTTATTCCTGCTAGAAGGTCCACTAACAGAACATGGCGGATTTAGAAATTTTAATCCACCATAAAGAAATGTAAAGAAAACAAACAAGACCAATATATATATATATGTCAACAAATAAACAAATTTACAACATTTGTGTATGAACGTAAAGAGTTTGTATTTTGGTGAATGTTCGTACGTACGTGTATATGTATTTCATGGCGTTTTCCCACAAGTGGACGAAAACGCGGATCACTACGAGAGATCACATTTTTAAATGCGTCCGCTGAAATGCAAAGTAGAAAGAGAACGAAGCGATAAGTCACCCAGTATTTATAGTGTAGGGAGAGCGACCCCTAGTGGACAATTAGGAAATTAAGGAGGAGATAACTCCGACAAGGTCTAGAAAACTGTCTTAACCAAGAATCTTCCCCGCTATCACTCTACCAAAAGGTCTTTAAAATATCACGCATGGCTTTGTAGCATCCATAAACTGCCCTTTTTAAAAGTAGAGATAAATAACGTTATTCCTTTATTGGAAGATGTAAAAAGAGACAATTAGTGTAAATAGTTTGAGGTTAAATCAGTTGAATTTTTTTTCCTTTCTCTCTCTCTCTCTCTTTCGCTTTCTCTTTCTCACTTTCCCTCCCTCTCTCTCTCCCTCTCTCTCTTTCAGGCCTCTCTTTGTGATCTTTTATTCGTATGGGAGAATAGAGAAGAAACTTATTCTTGCTATTATTAATTGAGATAGATATTTCATTTTTGGCTCTCATAGCTTCGGAACAACAGGATCGAAGCTTCTACCCCAATCACTGGTTTATTATATCCAATCATAAATCCGAGATAGCCTCGTCCGGCCACCCCACAGCCACTGGAAACGATTGTTTGAACTACGAATCTATTAGGTTGGTGCAAAAATAATGTCGTTTTCTCACATATGTTACTATGTGAGAAAATGACATTATTTTTGCACCAACCTAATAGATCATTTCTCTAGAGGTTTAAGCTCAGGCCCCACGAGAGGCCATCGCCCAGACAAAACCTCTTCTTCGAGACAGAGCTGGGATCATTACACGAGGCGTACCCAAAAGGGGAAGTGTTTCATCAATTTTTCCAAAGTATCGCCATTAAAACCACTTTAAACCTCGACCTTGTATCACATTCGGTAGCGACGTGGGAAGAATGAAAAAATCCCATCTCTATAGAACAGGCATGGGAAACGTTTCACGAGCAGTGGGCCGCATGATCGATGGTTCATCACGAGGCTGGTCACACTATTAAAAAGATTCAAGGTAATTTTTCGGAGTAGGGACCTCAGATATTATCACTATAGCGGACCAATACACGTAAGCATTTGCATAAGAAATGGTAGAAAAGGTTTAATTTTTAGAAATCATTTTTTTTTATAATTATAATTATTATTTTATATTATTACTGATGAGATTGTGATTAACACATGTCACTGCGTCGGATTTATTTCTAATTTACTCATTTGAAAATGAAATTATTTATTCTTTAAAGAAAAAAATAGGAACGTTTCCTGCTTCAAAAGATGATTACACGTATGATCTTCCTTAGTGAAAATTGCTAATGGTTTAAAATTCCGAAACGTTATTTTCCTCAAAATTTTACAAAATTCAAAAAACATTGTACTTAGTGTTTATGTATGAGGTTATTTATGAGAGAGTGTGTGAGTGAACAAGTGAGAACAAAACAAAATAAAACTCTAAGAAACGTTATTTTTCTTATGAAATTAAACGTGCCGTTCCGAAAGAGTGAAGGGCCTCAGTTTGCCCAGGATTGCTATAGAGGCACGAAACAAGGTAAATATTTGAAATCGGGAGATAGGTACTAAACCCGAATTTTGAGTGCCTGAAGACAGCGACCTCATTTTTCCTTATGGCGATATACTTTCGTTCATGTCGTAAAATTCCTTCGTCTTCTTTCATTACTGTTGACCGTCGTCTTAACTTCTGAACATTGTTGAAAAGGTAAATATGGATAATCCGGAGGTGTTGACATTTCCGCAACTTAGAGATATTTTGGCACTTGTCACGTCATGACCAGTGCTCTAATTTAGACTGTATTCTAGGAAATTTCAAACAAAGAGACTGACGTATTTTCTTTTCATGTCATTTCTCTCAAATCATTATCATTCACCTCCAATCCACCGTACTGACCACATGATAAATCTTCCTTTTCCCTTCTTTTGAATCCTTTACAGTGATACCTTGAAAACATTATTTGAAAAGTACTACTTAAAGTTAACTACTTAGGCTTATGGTCATGTCATGTTAAAACTACTGATCCCCCCCATGCAATCACCGAAGTTAAACAACGTAGATCCTGGTCAGTACCTAGATGGGTAACCGCTTGAGAATACCAGGGTTTTTAAGTTTGGATGTGCGGGTGGTGTAATGGATAATGACTCTGAATTGTTAATCGGAGAGCCGAGTTTCAATTCCAGTTTGATTCGTTATGTTCACTTACGCGTAGATACCGTTGGGAAAGGTTTAAATCAACTTCCCCCTTAGCTATGGGTTAATTAGTTAAACTTGTGTCTCTAAATCATTAGTATCTAAAAAAAAATTCTTATAATCTAAAAAAAATTTCTGACTTTAAATAAAACCTGAAAAGGGTAGATAAGCTGTAAAATGTGTCAATTAATTTTCTCTTGTTCTGTACTATTAGCAAAAAATGATTTATATATGAATTTCTTAGATATATATTAAAAAATGGGGAGGGTGTCAGAATTTTTCTTCTTGCTGTTATGCCGAAATTCTTTATCCTGCCCTGTTGGCTGAGGCTTCAGAATACGCCTCTGGAGAGGGGTAAGAAAAAATGAGGCGTCCAGGTAAACTACGCTGAATAGCAAGGCCTCTGATCAGGTTTTGAGCAGAGTGGAACCACCTCTTAAATGCTAGTGTTCCCAGGTCCACCCTGACCCGGGGTGGTAGCACCTGTTAGGGTCTCATCCATGGGCAAATCGTTAACCACCAAACTGAGATCAAACTATGAAAGTGTAGATTTTAATACCATCAATACATTTTCGAAGGAAAAATATTAACAGCAATACATTTTTGAAGAAAGAAAAAATATTAGCAGCAGTAAAAGTCTTGTCGACATTAAATAACCCATTGAGGTTGATATATTGTAAAACAAACCAAACCAAACTAAATCAAATATTTATCAATGTTATAATTTTATTCACTTGTCTATTGTATATTTTGATGTCTGTATACGGTGAAGCTGACTGTATGTTTTTATCGTAACCAATTTCTTGTTGGTATCACTTAGGTGGATTATGTGCAGATAAGACAGTGGGATGCCACTCGCGTAATATTCTATTATTCGGTACTTAACTATAAGCGGCTAATAATAATAAGATCTGGCGGGCACCTTGAGGTGGTGTAATGGTTAGCAATCTTTTTTAGTGAGTTCGATTCTCACTGTGTGCCCCATACTTTCGGCCTTGTTTCACATCTAAGCTACGCTTGGAAAGTCATTATAACATCTGACGGATCTTGCCACAGGTTATTTATCAAATATTTCAGCTATGAAAATCGAAATCTAGTTTTTTCTTTTTACCTTATTTTGAACACCAAATACTGGTGCCTGTAAGAAATGTGCAACTGCTTCATCCACCAAGCAGCCTTCACAAATTATTTGATACATATTTGCAAGATTTAGCTAAGTATGGTAATAGATGCAGAACACCTTGTAAGGACCAAACTCAATAAACTCAATGATGTTATTTAAAGGTTCATGTTAACTGAAGCGAGACGATGTTTATTCTTTAATGATGAAGAAAATAAACTTTGAATGGTAAGCGAAAAAAAAAGTATATTTTATCAGAGTATCAACAAATGACTTTAAAAAAGCATAACAATGGAAAACTTAACCTACGTTACGAGCTTGTAAATGGTTGGTAGAACAGGGTTTAGGAGAAATAACAAAAAGACAAAATTTACTAAAAGCTAGAAATTATAGGAAATTGTGGAGAGCCATCATCGCTAACATCCTGAAGGTACGTGATACATAGTAGAAGAAAAGGTTCGGAAAAACAACCAAATGAAGTAATTTTGGATATAGCACGTATATTTGCCATGTGTAATATACATAGTGATTGAAAAGTAACTGCCTATATTATGTATGAGAGGCCAGCTAGGAGTCCTGAATTAACAAACACCATGTGAAATTTTTCTTTGCTGTTGGTTAAAGGAGCAAGTCTGCTATACCATAACTTGGGAGAATTTGAAGAGCGAATGTAAGAAGTTATGTCTTCCATACCACAAGAGTTCCTGGTGAAATCAGTTGACGTGATTCCTGACCGGCTCGGGAAGCTAGTAGCGAAATCTGGTGTCCATATAGAATTTGAAATAAAACCACATACTAAACGCTTTCCTTTCATATCCATTTCGTGTAAAAATTATAGTTAACGAATAAATTATTAGTATTTTAAAATGGGGAGTTATCTTTTCAATTACATTGTATTAGGTTGGTGCAAAAATAATGACGTTTTTGACGTAGTTTTTAACGTCAAAAACGTCATTATTTTTGCACCAACCTAATATATACGAAAACGCACGCACAAGAAGACTCACCAACTCTCTCTTTTTCTCTCTCACTCTCTTGCTCTCATTCTCTCTCAGTCACTCACACACACACACACACATACACACACGCGCGTGCGCGTGTGTATTCAGCTGTATGGATATGAGTTTGTAACTATGGGTTTCACGCTTTTGTGACTGTCTGATGATAGCAAAAGCGTGAAACCCAGGGTTACAGGCTCATATCCATACAACTATGTTAGAACTATCCAATAAGTCACGCGCATATATAATATATATAGAAATTATATATATATATATATATATATATATATATATATATATATATATATATATATATATATATATATATATATATATAAATGTGGTGTTATCTTTTCAATCACCCGGTATATACGAAAAGACACGCACATACACACCCACCAACTCTCTCTCTCTCCCTCACTCTCTCACTCTCTCTCAGTCTCTATCAAACACAAACACACACACAACCACGCACACACACACACACACACACATATATATATATATATATATATATATATATATATATATATATATATATATATATATACATATATATATATATATATATATATATTAAAATAGGTGGGGGTACTTTCAATAACCCTATATATGTAATCGTCATGAACAAAGGTCATAAATGTGGCAGACACTGTGTTAGACTCATTACACGATGTACGGTGGAGTAATGGATAGCCGAGTTCGAATTCCAGTCGAATCCATTACATCCACTTACGTGCTGATACCCTTGGTAAAGGTATGAATCCACTTCTTATCCCCCCCCCCAGCTATGGGTAAATAGCATGACAAACAATCTCTATAGCCTTGGATGCAGAGAGAATGCAGAGAGAAATGGCAGCCTACTGCGGCAAAAAAAATTTGCTTCGTCAGTCATGTATCGAAAGATATACATGATCGCCTATACGTGTATCACGCATAGCACATAACTAATAAAGGATCTGCTAGACTAACTCACTAGCCATCAGAGCGTGACGTGGCGTCTTCTCTCATCAGCAGTAAAAGGGAAATCGCACATATTGTTTCTCATAAAACTCTCTCTTCCTTTCTCTGTCTTTCGTCCTTTCTCTCTGTTTATGTCTCTGTCTCTGTCTGTCTCTCTGTCTCTGTCTGTCTCTCTGTCTCTGTCTCTCTCTGTCTCTCTCTCTTCATTCCATTGTTAATTTCTCTTCCTTTTACCGCCTTAACTTTCTTTTTGTTATTTTTTTATATCCTCACTTTATCTTTTTTTTTCCTTTCTTTTTTCACTCTTTTTCTATCTCTTTTTATCCGTTTTTCACTTCGGCTTGCTTTTCTTCTGTATTTTTTTTGTTACTTTTTCTTTATTTTCTCTCTTTTTTTTCTAATTGTATGAAAGCCCATTACTTTTATACTTTTCCTTACCACCTATATGTATATTATAAAGATACGAGATTTTCCGGCTGTTGTCGAATAGTTTGCAAATAGCGACTAGAATTGTCTCAAGAATGGAAATCGGCCTCATAACGTAATAGATTTATAAATAAAGATGATTTTAATAGCTGACGAAATACCGCAAATAGATGCAATAAATTTCTCTCTTAGTAATTTTATATTCTTTTTTCTATTTTATCTCTTCACAGTGTTCACTGGTTCGATTCTGACTGCAGTTCCAAGCAAGGTTTGGCGGTTGCTGTCAAAGCGAAAGTCTCTTTCCGTCCTCACGTATTTCTCGGGCCGCCTTGTTCAGAAGGTAAATCACCATTCAATTCCGATGTTCGGATTCGGCGCCCAGCTAAGAAGTCACTTTTTCAATGTGTTTTTTTGGGGTTTTTTTTTTTTTGGTTTCATCAAGTTTGATATACGAAAATTAAAGAGCCCAACTGCATTATTATTATTATTATTATTATTATTATTATTATTATTATTATTATTATTATTATTATAGAATTCAAAGTTTTCCTTCTGCCAAATTTGCTGCCCTAGCAATTTAACACAAAGATAGAGTAACTGCGAAGTGAACAAAATTAAAATATAAATTTAATTCATTTAATAAAGAAATACGAGTAATATATCTAATAGATATATGTAATATATTTAACGAGGAGGTGGATTAATGGATAGCGTCTCGGATTGGGAAATCGGAGAGCCGAGTTCGAATTCCACTGAAATACATTAACATTTACTTACGTGCTAATACCCTTAAGAAAGGTATGAATCCTCTTCTCTCCCTCCCATCTAGTGGTAAATAGCAGGAAAGGCCAAATTCTGTCGCCTTGGATGGCAACTGGTCTATCGTAGAAAGAAAATGGCAACCTACTGCGGGAAAAATACCTCGTCGACCATGTATCGAAAGATACATGATCACCTAAGTGTGTATCACGCATAACACATAGCTGAATATTTTTAATAAAGAGATACACATAATAAATATACTAAAGAGATACAAATAATACATTTAATAAAGAGATACATATAATAAATATAATAAAAAGATACAAATAATATATTTAATAAAGAGATACAAATAATAAATATAATAAAAACATACATATAATAAATATAATAAAGACATACAAATAATATATTTAATAAAGAGATACATATAATAAATATAATAAAGAGATACATACAATAATATAATAAAGAGATAAAAATAATATATTTAATAAATAGATACATATAATAAATATAATAAAGAGATACATATAATAAATATAATAAAGAGACACACATAAAAAATATAATAAAGAGATACATATAATAAATACAATAAAGAGATACAAATAATATATTTAATAAAGAGATACATATAATAAATATAATAAAAACATACATATAATAAATGTAATAAAGAGATACAAATAATATATTTAATAAAGAGATACATATAATAAATATAATGAAGAGATACAAATAATAAATATGATAAAGAGTTACATATAATAAATGTAATAAAGAGATACAAATAATATATTTAATAAAGAGATACATATAATAATTATAATGAAAAGATACAAATAATAAATATGATAAAGAGATACATATAATAAATATAATAAAGAGATACAAATAATATATTTAATAAAGAGATACAATTAATATATATAATCAAGAGATACAAATGATATATTTAATAAGGAGATACATGTAATAAATATAATAAATAGATACAAATAATAAATATAATAAAGAGATACATATAATAAATATGATAAAGAGATACAAATAATATATTTAATAAAGAGATACAAATAATATATTTAATAAGGAGATACATGTAATAAATATAATAAAGAGATACATATAATAAATATGATAAAGAGATACAAATAATAAATATAACAAAGAGATACATATAATAAATATAATAAAGAGATACATATAATAAATATAATAAAGACATACAAATAATATATTTAATAAAGAGATACAAATAATATATTTAATAAAGAGTTACATATAATAAATATAATAGAGATACAAAAAATATATTAATAAAGAGATACATATAATAAATATAATAAAGAGATATATATAATAATATAATAAAGAGATACAAATAATATATTTAATAAATAGATACATATAATAAAGAGATACATATAATAAAGAGATACAAATAATATATTTAATAAAGAGATACATATAATAAATATAATAAATAGATACATATAGTAAATATAATAAAGAGATACAAATAATATATTTAATAAAGAGATACATATAATAAATATAATAAAGAGATACAAATAATATATTTAATAAAGATATATATATATATATCATGTTTAATAAAGAAATGCATGTAATATATTTAATAGATACAGTTAATATATCTAATGAAACATACGTGTAATACATTTAATAAAGAGATGCAAATGATATATTTTATAAAAAAAATAAATGCAATATATTTAATAACGAGTCATGTGTAATATCTTTTAGAAACAAATTGATGTAATTAATTTAATTAATAAATATACGCAATAACGTTAATAAAAATGACACATTTAATAAAGTGATACATGTAATTCATTGAATAGAGATAGATGTAATTAATATATCTAATGTTAGATATATGTAATAAAGAGAGATACGTAATAAATTTAATAGAAATACATCTAGTAAAATTAATAAAGTGATACATGTAATATATTTAATAAAGTGATATACCTTATAAAATATACATGTAATAAATTTAATAAAGAGATAAAAGTAATAAATTTAATAAGGAGATTTAACAAGATACAATAACATTTAATAAACAAATACATTTACTATATTTCATAAATAAATACTTTTAATCAAGAAGTACATGCAATATATTAAACAAAGAGATACATTTAATATCTGTCTATATTTCTGATATGAGGTATTATGTACCCTATTTATATTATTCGGATTATTGTCATCTTTGTCGCCACATTTATTACAATGTTTCGGTCGTTGTACGCTCCCGCCTTCTTCAGGTGGTTGGAATGTCGAACTGAACCCTTTATTTCGCTCACTGGGGTAGACTGTTCTAGTTCCACGTGCCATGTTTAATGGATGTCAGTTACCAGTTACCTCCTGTTAATTCCCCTTACCAAGTTCTCCACTGCCTTAACCGGGTATCGAACTCACACTATTTGGGTCCTGTCACTGAATCTAACTAACGCCTTTGTCCTTGAGGACACATGGCACAGTGGATAAAGGCGTTGGTTAGATCCAATAATCCGATTAATGTAAATAGATACATTTAATATATTGAATAACAAAGTCCATATAATATATTTAATAAAAAGGTGCATGTAATTAAAGTTGATAAAGAAATGCATGTAATATATTTAATAAAGTGATTCATTTAATATATTTAATAAAAAGATGCATGAAATTCATTTGAAACATAAATTGTCTTCAATTCTTTGCATTTGGTTATCCATATTTTATCTATATACCTTTTAATGGGGGAAAATATATGACAAAGTGGAAAAAGGTTTTGTGTGCGTGAGACGTTTGGTTCTTTACGAATTCATCGGACTAAATGTATCATGTTGGCGCGACAACACATTCGCATGAGCCAGGGATGCTGGGAATTTTTTTTTTTTTATTTGCGCCCAGTCTCTTACAGCATTTCACTATTCCTGGTAGAGCTACTATTATCACAGTGTGGGATATCTACTAACAAATATGCTAGAAAGAATAATTTAAAAATCTAAAGGAAATCGGCTATATAAAAAAACAAAAAAAATTTAATTTTAAATTCCTAGCATCCCTTGTTCGTGCGCATGCGTAGTCGCACCAACATAGCAAATTTAATTCGATGAAGTCCTAAAGGACGAAACGCCTCACATGAAAACATTTTCCACTTTGGCATACATTTTTCCATAATATATAAAAATATATGACGTTATCGCATAACGTTATTAAATTTTATTACCAATACAGTGTAACCCGGATATAAGAGACCCGGATATAAGAGAAACTCGGATATAAGAGAGGTTTTCTCCGGTCCCAAATTAGAGACATACTTACCTAAACAAAATAGACCAAACCTTGATATAAGAGAAACCCGGATATAAGATACTTCTTCTCCGGTCCCGACAACTCTCTTATATCCGGGTTACACTGTATTAATACTTTTAGAATGCTGCACCAGAATTGACATAATTTTATGAATTCTAAGTAAGAACAGTTTTTTTTTTTTTGTTTCTTATAATGATTTAAAATACTATAAATATTCTTTACATTATTGAGTTACCTCTATAATGGTATTTTATTATTTAATAGGCAAGATAATGATAAATATTTTTATTAATTATTAATATTACATTAAGTTATTAAATTTTTAATTTAATAACTGTGATAATAATTAATAAAATTATTATATTAATAATTAAATTATCTCACTCCGTTATTAATTGTTTAAATTGATAAATGTGGTAATTTTATTATCTCAGTTTATTTTTTGATTTAATAACTGAGTATGAGATAATTTAATAAGTATCTCACTCTCAATTATTAAATTTTTAAATTGATAACTGAAATTATATAATAATTTTAATTATATTATCTCAGTTATTAAATTAAATTATTAACTCACTCTCAGTTATTCAATTTTTAACTGACTGTGATAATATATTTATATCTATTATTATTAATTGCTATACTTTAATAGTTATGAATTCTTAAAATTATTTTATTTAACTCGCAAAAAAAGAAACTTAAAATAAACTAAAAACAAATTATTTTTCTTAACTAATAATAAAAAAACTAATAAATAAAACAAATTATGCATGACACACATGAAAAGTATACACTACAAAGTAAGATGAATATATATATTAAAAATATTTAGTGAAATCGGAAAAAAAAAACCTTTAGAAATCATGCCTACAAGATTTAAAAAGAAGCCTGTTGAGACGCAGGGACGATAAAACACGGAAGTGAAATTAAAGTATTGCTCGCAACTGAAAACCTTTATTTCAAGGTGTTTTCTCTAAGGGAGACAAGCCTTGAAACACGTGACCTTTTAACCATAATATCACTTCCGATACACCATTAAAAAACATTTTGACGTACAAAAAATATCTTTATGTTAAAAAATTTTAGGAGTATGATTTGTATTAAGATTTTAGTTTTTGCTTTGAAAATATAGTCTTCAATTAATAGCTTAAAGACCTACCTTGTACTATGGAAGAAATTTAAAACATTTTTTAAACTTAAAGAAAAGTGAAAACAATTCCTGAAAAACTAAAGAAAAATACAATCAATTCTTGTAAAAATTAATTGTTCATCGATTTTTTTTTCTTCAGATAATAATGTTCTTTTTATTCATAAAAACAAATAAAAGCATATTTAATTAGATAATTAGATAGTTTTATTTGTTTTATTTCACGATTGGGAGTAGTTGTGAAAAGAAAAAAAAAAGATGATTTACTTTCTCTAAGGGTCCTGTTTATAAGTAATATAAAACAATTTGTGATGTTTGAAATTCTAATTTTTTTTTTAAATTAAGTTGGTGGGTAACAGATGTAAAAAAATATTTTTACCAAGATTTTCTAAAAATAAAAATTTGAAACATAAATGCATTCATTTTTTAATAAGTCCCGAAAGTTTCATTAAAATCAGACAATTATTTTATTCTTGCAAGAATTTCCAAATTAATATGTTTTACACTAGAAACTGCTACACTAAAAATGTCCATTACCACAAGTCTTATAAAATTGACAGAAAAAAAAACAAATTTTTAAGCAAAATTTAGAACGTGTTAGAAAGGAGGAATTTTTTTTAAATAATTAAAAAAATGCTTTGTTCTTTCCTCTTAATAATAACATAAACATTTTGAGGTTAAAACTTTCTTTTTATTAAGTTTGGAGCCTTTTGTCATCATGCTATACTGTTTTCTAGCGAATTATTAGAGGTACCTATATTTAAATACTAATTTTCTCGTGTATATCAATTGAATGGGTCCAGTCTTCACTGTGACGCCGCCTGACCTTTTTACTTGTCTAAACTATTTTTAGCGATGCGTGGAGTTGCGCAGTTAGCGTCTTCCTGGAATTTACCAATCTTTGGTTGGATTTCTAGTGATATCGATCTCAGTGACAAGGAGACTTTTTCTACGCTGGTACGTCTTCAAGGCCCGCTCGATACAATTGGTAAGTAAAACGTTCTTTATTGATAGGAGAAATTTATTTCGTAATCATCTTCGATTTGTATAACGAGTCTGGCACAAGGTCATGTTTTATAGACATCCTCAAATAAGACTACCTATTTATCCAATTTCCTATATGGGACATTTTAAGGACCCAAATTAATATTAGGTTGATGCAAAAATAATGTCGTTTTTTGAGGTTAAAAGGTACGTCAAAAACGACATTATTTTTGCACCAACCTAATATATCACTGGCAGAATTTAAATAGCAATTTTGTTATAAATCTAATTCTAGTCTATTTTACACGTACTGTAAAAGAAATGAATGCCATTTTCTTTTTCAATTGCTTTAGTTATATTTTGCTTATTATAATATAGAATTTTAATTTTTAGAAGTAATTCTATTGTACTAAGTAAGATATACATCTGGTTTTAAAATCATTCAAACTATATATATATATATATATATATATATATATATATTTATATATATATATATATATATTCAAAAACCCTTACACTGAATAAAATATATAAAAAGCAGCGCATTAGAAGCCTGGTCTCCCCTACATCTGTTCTATCCCATGACCACTGCTAGGATCATAGTGTCATAGTTTTTTTGTTTTTCTTTAAGCGTCTCAACCCAAGCAGGGTGGGAGAGCTACTAGCACATCGGTGAGGGGAGAGGTGTTACAGAGAGTAAAAGTGAGGGAAAAAACTGCTGATAGGGAGGATTGGTAAAGGTATAAAAGAATAGTGTGGATCATTGCAAAAGAAAATGGCGATTGAGGTTGCATTAAAATTTTTGAAGATTGTAGTTATCAGTGAAGCAGAAAAGAGGAAGAGAGTTCCACTGTCAGGAAGTGCGAGAAAATAAACTGCTGGAGTAGAAGTGATACCTGCATTTAACAAAAACAAAAGGGTGGGTCTCAGATGCCAATCTAATAGCACGCTTAAATTCATGTAGTGGGGGCATCAGAACAGTTGCCATGAAAATATCTGTAGAAAAGACAGAGGGAAGCCACATCAAGTCTATGAGAAAATGACTGAAGTCGAGATGTCAAGTCAAGACCGATTACACTACAGATCCTTCTTTGGTTTTTATCGCGAACCTCGAGATGAACAGCAGGGGCACCAGACCAGATATGGCAACAATATTCAGTGTATGATAGATTTGTAGATGTGTTAGATGGACTTTGACGTGAAAAAGCTTTTGTCACAACACAGTGAACCGACTTTCCTTGCAGAAAATGCAGATATTGATTCAATGTAGTTGTTCCACCTCACGTCATTGGAAAACGCGAAGCCAAGAAGGGTTTAACTCCAAGATCCTGTGAACTGGCACTACAGACTTACAAACGACGAAATTGACCAAATGAGAAAAACCATATCACTTGAGGAATTTCGACAACAGCAACAAGTAAATTGAAAGCACGTGTAACTCGACAAGAAAACAATGAAAAATGAAGATGTCAACGTTCCACATTAGTGGTTAAGAAGAAAGTGCCCCATTAATGCTGGAAAGAGCTATAACAGTGGTTGGACCTGAAGAACGTACTTACCTGAAAAGTTGTTTAAAAAAGAGAATTATTTTATAAATTTCAACCGAAAATGTCATTGGCTTCACGATCAATGAATAAAGAATGTTTCCTTATAAGGAAACGTCTACTATTGCCATTAACATCACTATAGTAGCTATTCCGCCCGGATTAAATACGGTTTTGAATTTCCTTCTCCCTGTGTGGTTACCAACCATGACTAAAGAGCCCAGTTTATCCTGTTGTTTAACTCAGAAAACAGATTGATTCGTGGGTATTCGTGAAAAAATGAATGCAACAAACTCAGCCGGAATTCGAACTCGGTTCGTTAGTTTCTCGTCCCAAACTGCTAACCATTACAACAGCTGTACCTCCTCGACTCACTATTGAGATATTCCGTATGTATGATAGTAAAAGCCATATTTGCTTATTTGTGCAGAGTAATTCTACCTATTAAGAACAGAGTGTACGATGAGGAAGGGTGCTCCAAAATATTCAACTGTCGAACTCTCTGCCTCGAGCAGAGAGGGACCCGGACGAGGATTTGCCGAAGGGCAAAGTTTTGTCCGAGGAGGTAGACAGAACCTGAACACGTTAATACGGGTTCTAAGGGAATATTTTTGGCTGAGCCTACGGGCTCGGAGAACTCACGCTAAACTCGGCCTTGTGCCACATACATTTCTCGTTGGGAGGGGGGTTGTTAAATATTAACAGAGTGTACGATTACTAAGAAAGAGAAATCAGACGACGTAACCGATAAATACATAAAAAAGATTGTTTGCTATAGATAAGTAAACAAAACAATATTAAAAATTGTACTCTTCTAAAAAACTAAAGAAAAGATATTTTATTGTTAGTAAAGATTGAAAAGTCTTACAAACACACTGTTTATAACCTGTCTCTGCTTCCGGTGAAAACTCATCGATTTTTTTATTTTTTTATTTTTATTCGCTACACTCTCTGCCTCCTAACTTGAAAGCATTTATAGAGAGAATTAATGCATTAACATAAAAACAATGGATAATCTCTGCAATGCGCACTGGCATATTACCTACATCGAATGGAAGATGGAGCTGCCTAAGTTTTCTTTTTTAGTCACCACGGCAACTATCACCATCTAATTCAAAAAATATAGTCAACATACCTTTAGGTTGGTGCAAAAAATAATGTCGTTTTCTCACATATGTTACTATGTGAGAAAACGACATTGTTTTTGCACCAACCTACTATTTCTTATCCTTACTTTTACCCCACCTTTCTTTCAGTCGTTGTGCACAGTTTTTTATTTTTTTTGATCGATATCTGATAAGAGTGGAACGAATGCCGGTCATCTCTTTCTAATGTCTGTTTACTTATATTTTTTTTTTTTTTCGAATGGTATCTTATAGTAATTATGTTGTCTTTCTGTCTGATTTCTTCTTTCTTTTACTTTTACTCAATATGTCCTTTTTACAGCACTGAACAATAAAAGTGAATGTAGAAGAAACGCCACAGTTAAAAGAAAATTAAATCTTATTTCCCTTTAACACGTTTTTATAATCCCTAAGATTTTTGTTGCGTTTCTTATATTCAATTACCCTAAGCCTATGTTGTCTGATTACACTGGGTACAAGAGTAGATCTGTATCTGTCTATATTTCTGAGATGACGTATTATGTACACTATTTACATTATTCGGACTATTGTCCTCAACTTTGTCGCCATATATATTACAACGTTTCGACCGTTGTACGCTCCGGCCTTCTTCATGTGGTTGGAATGTCGAACTGAAAAACTTTATTTCGCTCACTGGGGTAGATTGTTCTAGTTCCACGTGCCATGTTTAATGGATGTCAGTTGTCAGTTATCTCCTGTTAATTCCCATCTCCAAGTTCTCCACTGCCTTAGCCGGGTATTGAATTCGCACTCAACGCCGGACACATAGCAAAGTGGATAAAAGCGTTGGTTAGATTCAGTGACAGGACCCAAATAGTGTGAGTTCAATACCAGGTTAAGGCAGTGGAGAACTTGGAGAGGGGAATTAACAGGAGATAACTGATAACTGACAATTATTAGACATGGCACGTGGAACTAGAACAATCTACTTCAGTTAGCGAAATAAAGGGTTCAGTTCGACATTCAAACCCATCTGAAGAAGGCCTTAGCGTACAACGGCTGAAATTTTGTAATAAATATGGCGACAAAGATGAAGACAATAGTCTGAATACTGTAAAGAGTAGATTTATTCATCCAATCTAATCTCTAATGAAGTAAAGGTCTATAGTAAAATTACTATATTGTACATATTTTTAATAGCATAGTAACTGGTCCACTCGGCTTAGCATGGAAAGATATATTATATGTTGAATCAATACAAAGACAATACGAGACGTGGTAAACTTAACAACAGTTTTCTTCAAACTCCCGCTCGATGTGTTTTGTTCCCAGCATTCCCTAGTGTGATCGGAAGTGCTTAAAATTATCATAATCATAATCAACATTTTTGAAGCTTTTATAAACAGTAACAATTCTAAGTTGGAACACAAATTAAGAAAAAGTTGACAAAATATTTAATGAGAAGGTTGGGTATAATTTTAGCAACTAAAATTTCAATGTCTTCATTTGTATTTAAGACAAGACGCAAAACTAGGGCCACGTGAAGACAGGCTCGATGCTTGTTTTTCTTATAGCATATTGTCGAAACACCTGCTTCATATTAGTTTGTGGGAGGAAATAAGGGTGGGTCGTTCCATACCCTCCGACCTCATTTTGTGTATATATCACCTTTTGTACTGAATACATACAAGTAATGTTTATATTAGGTTGGTTCAAAAATAATGTCGGTTTTTGACGTTAAAAAATACGTCAAAAACCGACATTATTTTTGCACCAACCTAATTTTATAATTTCCCCATTCTTCTTATAAACAGGACAAAGTTTTTAAGAATATTTTTGTTATTGTTGTTTTAGTTGTGTTCTTCTTTCAGGCTTTGATTCCGTGCAGATAGTATTCGGGCTATCCCTAAAATGCCTTCTCAAACCCCTAAAAAGCCCTCTTTTCTGTAATCTAGGTAAATTACTCAGTTCTTGAAAATAGCTGCTTTAAATAATCATTGTCACTTTCATCACATGTCCAACAAATTTTCTTTTCAAAGCATTACCAACATCTTGTCTGTCCTAGGTCGAATGATATGTGGTTTCTTTTTTTTTTTTTTCTTTCTTCCTTCAGTGACTACAATGCGTTATATTAGCCGCATGTTCAAATGGAATCGATTTGCTTTGATCTACGATCACCAAAGCCGATACGAAGCAGTAGAGAAAGCTATTTTATCCGGCCAAGAGAAAGGGGGATACTACATGACCAGTAGCCATAAAGTGTCCATTTTATCTTCGGATGATGAAGTAAAAAACATATTTAAGCAAATCCGAAAGTACGCACGAAGTAAGGAATATATTAAACAGCTTTAAATTCCTTAAGTTTTTACATTTATTTGATTTTGATAAATATTTATTTCAAATTTGATGACACTTTTGTGTTAACTTTTGAAATAAAACATGAAATTTAACAAAAATATACCATTATGATTACTTTCAAGAATTGTTTAAATTTCTGAGATTAATTCTTCGAACATTTGATTCATTATTTGTGTTCTTCATTGTTTCATTGTTGAGTCGTAGATTTTACCAGACAAAATGCAGTGATCAAAAAAACAAAGTTGACAATATTCATAGTAATAGTTCATGAAATAATTTATTTTGCTACGGTTTATGTTAAATTTATCATTTATCTGCAAATATTCCCAGTGATTTTTTTTAAAACGAAAATATTCAGAGAAAGCTATCACGGAACAAAAAATGTTTGCGTTATTTATCATATTTTTTTTATTATTATATAAGTTTATTATATATTTAAGTTATTATAATAAAGTTATTATATTTAATTTGTTATATAAGTTTATTATGTATTTGAATTATAATAATTAAGTTATTATATTTAAGTTATATAATAAATATATATATATATATATATATATATATATATATATAAATTTAGTTAAATGATTATATTTAAGTAATATTTGTTTATCATATATTTAAGTTATTGTAATTAAGTTATATTTAAGATATTATATAAGTTTATTATATATTAAAATTATTACAATGAAGTTATTATATTAAAGTTAATATGTAAGTTTATTATATATTTAAAAGATATTATAATTAAGTTATTATATTTAAGTTAATATATAAGTTTATTATATATTTAGGATAGTATAATTAATCTATTATATTCAAATTTATATATAAGTTTATTATATATTTAAGGTATTATAATTAAGTTATTATATTTAAGTTAATATATAACTTTATTGTATCTTTAAGATATTATAATTAAGTTATAATATTTAAGTTAATATTTAAGTTTATAACATATTTAAGATATTATAATTAAGTTATTATATTTAAGTTAATATAAAAGTTTATTATATATTTAAATTATTATAATTAAGTTATTATATTTAAGTTAATATATAAGTTTATTAAATATTTATAATATAATTAATTTATTATATTTAAGTTATTATATTTAAGTTAATATAAAAGTTTATTATATATTTAAATTATTATAATTAAGTTATTATATAGAAGTTAATATATAAGTTAATTACATATTTAAGATATTACAATTAATTATTATATTTAAGTTTATATATAATTTTATTATATATTTAAGATATTATAATTAAGTTATTATATTTAAGATAATATATAAGTTTATTAAATATTTATAATATAATTAATTTATTATATTTAAGTTAATATATAAGTTCATTATATATTTAAATTATTATAATTAATTATTATATTAAATTAATGTATAAGTTTATTATATAATTTAGATATTATAATTATGTTATTATATTTAAGTTAATATATAATTTTATTATATATTTAAGATATTATAATTTACTTATTATATTTAAGTTAATATGTAAGTTTATTATATATGTAAGATATTTTAATTGTTTATTATATTTAAGTTTATATATAAGTTTATTATATATTTAAATTATTATAATTAAGTTATTATATTTAAGTTAATATATAAATTTATTATATATTTAAGATATTATAATTAAGTTATTATATTTAAGTTAATATATAAGTTTATTATATATTTAAATTATTATAATTAAGTTATTATATTTAAGTTAATATATAAATTTATTATATATTTAAGATATTATAATTAAGTTATTATATTTAAGTTAATATATAAGTTTATTATATATTTAAATTATTATAAATGAGTTCTTATATTTAAGTTAATATATAATTTTATTATATATTTAAGATATATAAATTTATTATCGATTTTATTATTATATGTTTTAGACTTTGCGTTCAGACTGAATATATTGTAGAAAAAGTTTTTCAATTGTACACTGGAAACTTCCACAACACAAAGCACAAAATTTAACAGCATTATTTAAAGAACTTGCATTATTTAATGATAATTGATTTAATTAAAGTTTTATGAAAATTGTTTTTGTAGTTATTATTTTTGCCGTACCTTGGATGGATATGAGAAAATATATGCTCATCGCGTATGAATTGGACATGGCTGGCGGTGATTATGTTTTTTTGTGTATGCATAGTGATGTAAGTTGAGTTATATTTTTCTTAGGCTCCATATCTGCCTCCCTGTCTATGTCTCTCGTTCTCTTTCACTCTGTATGCATATATATATTTATATATATATATATATATATATATATATATATATATATATATATATATATATATATGTATATATATATATATATATATATATATATATATATATATATACACATATGCTCTGACGGATAAGCTGATCATATAAAACTTTCAGTTATCTGTTTGGATAAGTCTTGTTCTTATGTCCATCGTCTTTGTCATGTTGAATTGATAATGTTAATTATATTTTATCAATATGTCCTGAAGATGGTTTATTAGACCGAAACGTCCGACGTTGACATTATATTAACATTAAAACAGCATAATTGCATATAAGGATTTTTGTTTGTTTTTCCGTATATTTTTCTTTATACTGTCGGATCTATATCCATATATTTGCTTACATATATATATATATATATATATATATATATATATATATATATATATATATATATATAAGTACAGAGTTGGGTAAGTCAAATAACTAGCGTGCATACACAGGGAAGCAAATAAATAATTACTAAATTTAATCATGATGTGTAAACATAATAGTGTTCGATATGGACTGAGCTAAGAAATATATATTAATAAATATACCTACGTTTGGTGTGTGACTTTAGTTTATTTGGTTACCCAACTCATCGGGCAGCAGATATAGCTAATCTATATATATATATATATATATATATATATATATATATATATATATATATATTGCACATTGAAAGCTGGTGCGAAAAGAACAGAGCTCGATGTATAATAACAGAGCTATAATATGTATTAATATTAGATATTCATTTTTGTCCTCACTGGTAGCATAACCCCAAGTTTTATACACAACGCTATATATATATATATATATATATATATATATGTCATTGTCATAGTCACTAATTCTTCTCCATCACACCCTCCCACCCTGCTTTCTCCTTATTTCTCCCTTTCTTTCCACTTGCTCTCTCTCTCTCTTTCTCTTTCTCTCTCTGTGTGTCATTATCACTAAATCATTTTTCTCTCTTTCACGCTCCCTTCTCCGCTGCTAATTTTTCGATTTCTATCTCACTCTTTCTTTCAATGTCGCCTTCCCTATTTCTTTATTTCTCTTTCCTTTTTCCTCTTTCCTCTGTTCTCCCCTCTCTCTCTCTCTCTCTCTCTCTCTCTCTCTCTATACATGTCTTCTTTTTTATCATATATATGTGTTCATCTCGCTTTCTCTTTCTCACTCTCTACATAAACACACACGCACGCACACACACACACAAACACACACACATGTATATATATATATATATATATATTGATATACGTGTGTGTGTGTGAGAATTTCAAGTCTTATGACAATATGTATAAAGACAAAAGGAGCGCCTTTATCAAGGCGAATGAGTTGCATTGATAAAGTCCCTCAGAGGACGAAAGGCGTCGGTTAAGATAAGTTTTCCTTTTATCTTTTTTCATATATATATATATATATATATATATATATATATATATATATATATATATATATATATATATATATGTATATATATATATATATATATATATATATATATGTGTGTGTGTGTGTGTGTATGTGTGTGTTTATTTATTTGTGTGTGTCCATATCTATTTTGACCGTTTGATACCACAAGATTAACAGATATCATGTATTATCACTCTTTCTTTTTCAAAACATTTTTTCCGTCGTGGCAGGTTTATATTGGGAAACGATTCTCTGAAGAAGTAGTTTCAGACAGAGGATGGCGAAGAGGGGACAAAGACGATAAAAAAGCCAGGTTGGCCTTTGAAAGTGTTTTGCATGTAAGTCATTCTTTTGTCTTGGATGATGATCGATTTGAGCAAGAAAAAATTCAATTGCATCCATCTTGAAACATGCATTGAATTATTTCAGCCCCGAATCAGTATTTGTTTAGATCAAGTTATTTGAATCAGAAATCGAAAATTATTGTATTTTATTGAACATTAGACACACATTTCCCCCAAATTTGCATAGATTTTCGATAAAAGTACAAATAGAAAATTGTTTTAAACTGAGACAAATAGGGAGCATTGATGACATTCTAATAACATTCAATTTATTATCAAAGATTTTCATCTATATTTCCTGTCAAAATGGGACAGCTTTAGATGTCCGTATGTTTTATGCCATCAAATACATTATTTGTTTCAAGATTACTTGAGTCAGGGATCAAAAATTGGTTCAATGAAGATTATTTGAACTCGCGATCAAGAATTATATTTCATAGCAAATAATACGAGAATTCAGCTCACAAATAGGCATAATGAGCTATTGTAAATTAGTATAATTATATCATTACGACTTCTAAGCTTAAACAGTGATCTCGCGCGCAGACTGAGCTCTAAAACTTATAAAAACACTTCTGCGTCTGAATCTAATCTTTATCCTATGAATTATCTAAACTAGTATCCTCATCTTTGTTGTTTTAAAGACTGTTTCTGTCGCAGCGGATAATTCATCAAAAAGACATTAATGTTGCTGCTAATGAAGTAGCGATATTTTTGTTTAAGCTGCTTAGATCAGTCCCTCAAGTAGAATGAAATGTATGCATCGTACACTTTATTGATCTTTGGATACGACAAACACCACAGGACGGCTGGAGAATACATCGACTGAAACGTATTCATCAAAACAATAGAGATGAAGATTCTCGAGTGAATATTTTGTAGAACAATGATAATAATTCATGTCAGAATGTCAAACAATGTTCACGAGGCCAGAAAGCGATATTTATTTTATGAAATTACAAAATGTAGCACAAAAATCTATTCGAGAAGAGGTTGCCCTGGTCCTGAATATTCTAGATTTATTGGTGGCTAACACCAAACAAATTCCTCCGTCACTCAGATTCTTTCTCAATCACCATAGTACCAAACTTGCTATATGGATCAAAAAGTAGTGACCAAAACAACAATGATAAGGATATTAGTATGAATAATTAATGGAATAATGACAAGACTTCATCTCAGAATTTCAGACAATACGTTAACCTCTGTGACTTGGATGAAGATGTATATTGGTGCCCGAGAAGACGTGGCGGGAATTTTATGCAAATAAATAACACAGTAAAACGCTGAAAAAGACAAAGGCGATGGCAAATGAAAGACGCAGGCAGAAACCTGACGACAAAAATAAAGGTTCGTTGAAAAAGTCATTTATGAATTGAAGAAAATCAGAGAGAGAAATCACAAAAAATATATGCATTATTTGATGCTAACTTTTGATTGCAAGATTAGTTTTTATTTTAGTTTTATTTAATTCTTGGATACTTCTTGTAGATTTCAAATACAATAAGACAGCGGACTCGGTTCTGGGCAACTACCCCGATCTGCGCCCATAAAAGGCCGTCCGTTTTTGTCTCCCTCTCAATCGTTATTCTCCAGTGTCTAGTTTGAGACAACTAGATAAATGGTTTGTCAGATCCACCACACATTCGCTTCTTCCTTTGCTAGTTGATAGGTTACTGATAAGTTATGGCACTGGAAATCTTTACAGACCATCTTATGTGGAAATTACTTTTTAGGGTATCCTTAATTTTTGTCTCAGTTTGTGTTCATTTTGATAAACAAACATTATATTTTGGTTTTATTCCTTCAAATGAATAATACTTAACACATAATTTTTTTCTTTAAAAAACAATTCTTACTTGAGCTGTCTCTTTTTTATTTCTTTGTTATTCTACAGATTATTAATCCAACTCTCAGTAAAGAGGTTTACCAAAATTATCAGAAGAGGATTTCAGAACTTGATTATAAAAACGAAAACTGGAACTTGCCGGATATTACATCAGTGAGTAACCAAAGACAGATGGCAGATTATCATAAAAATCTAAATTATGCAAAAACACACACATGAACACATGCACACACACACACACACGCACACAAGTATACACACGCGTATGCATATATGTACGTATATAGACCCATTCACACACAGACAAGTGCGCACACATGTATATATATGTATGATGGACTCTCTCATTTAACCACGTTCAACAGCATGTTCCCCCCTTGATGTCCTAGTTATCGTTATGCTTACAATTACTTTTAAGGCCAGCTTGGGACCCACACAACATTCCATATTCAAGACAAGCTGTAACACTACTTGTGAAGGCTTCAGGAATGTTAATGTTCCTTAGTCCTGTTTTGTAATAGGCAGATGTTCAATACGTGACCTCTCAAAGGTTGTAATGCCACTTATGCACATACGCCTCCTTTTGAAACGATTAAAAACGGCTTCTTCAAAGGATGATACAGGGATGTCAATAGAATTTAGGTTTTCGTTGAGTTTATCCTTATACCTCAACATAAGAATTTCCATTTTCTGGGAGCCGTCACGCAATTAACATGTATGTAAGAATTTTCGGCATCCTTCCGTCACTCGTACACACAACATAACCAACCCACCGAAGTTGCGATTTGCATTAAGCATGTCTCTATGCCTCCAATTTCGCACTTTGAAAACAGATTAATACGAGGTATTTTTTCGTCCTGATTACATCCACACACTGTACGAAAGCACCGCTTAAAAAAAGACATTAAATAGGGGAAACTGATTCTGGTAGCGTTATTGTTTGCTCGATAGCGTCACTTTTAACTTAAATACCAACACAGATTTAATTAACGTGAGGGGCTTGTGCAAAACTATCCTATTTTTTGAAATGCTGATAAAAAATGATTTGTGAAAACGTTTGCCACAGACCGAATGAACTGGCGTTTCTCATCACATAGACTGGCTTCATATATAGCTATGAACCCCATTCCACCCCAGTAGGCTTAACGCACGCTTATCCACCAAAGTGTTTCTATGGCATGGCCTCGAGCATTATATATATATATATATATATATATATATATATATATATATATATATATATATATAATGCTCGAGGCAATATTGCAAAATATATCCCGTCACCTCACGAGGGCTACTTGTACCATGTAACCTAGTATGACTTGCCGCATAGTCTTCTGGTCGGCGATTGACCCTGTTCTCCTACCATGCTTTTTGGGTGAGAAAGGTGGCTATACATCCATTAGGATGAGAAAAAAAACCTGACAAAGGGCTATAAACGGACAATCTAGCACGTAAATGCGCGCAGACGTTGAAATCTCTCTCTCTCTCTCTCTCTCTCTCTCTCTCTCTCTCTATAGATATATATATACATATATATATATATATATATATATATATATATATATATATAATGCGCGAGGCCATAGGAATACTTGATTTGGTGGCTAAGCACCCGGTAAGCCTGCTGGGGTAGAATGGGGTTCATAGCTATATATATATATATATATATATATATATATATATATATATATATATATATATATACCTATGTATGTATGTGTGTATAGATAGATAGATAGATAGATAGATAGATAGATAGATAGATATAATATAGATATATACATATAGATATAGTTCAACGTCTGCGCGCATATATATACGGTATCCCCCACAAAATATACTAATCTTTTGAGTTCATCGTCAGTTTGAATATTTGTATAATTGCATTTAATTTCACATAATATTTTAAACAGTTAATCTTCTTTGTAAGTCAATAAACGTTAATATTTATTAATTTTAACTATTAATATTGTTTGTAATTCAATAAACACTGCATTTATTGCCATTTAATGAGTAAGTACACTTTTGGGACACCCTTCATATATATTACAGATATGATGTGCCTTAGAAGTTCCCTTCCAAAAAATTTCGTATTTTTTTAATATATTGTGTTAGGTAAACAAAAAACTTTGCATTAAAAAAGACAATTTTCATAAGACTCGTATATAAATAAACAAACACAAAAATTCGAGCATTTCATAACTGTAAAAAAACATAGCAAACAGAAAAAAAATAAATCATGACTAAATCTTATAATAGACGGAAATTATTTAGTCATTATTTATAACATACAATAAAAATAATCTATATTGCATTTTTGACAGTACTAATACCTGAACTATAAAATTTATCATATATATATATATATATATATATATATATATATATATATATATATATATATATATACATATATATATGCACACACACACACCCAACACACACACATATATATATATATATATATATATATATATATATATATATATATATATATATATATATTAGGTTGGTGGAAAAATAATATCGTTTTTTGACGTTAAAAAATACGTCAAAAAACGATATTATTTTTGCACCAACCTAATATATATATATATATATATATATATATATATATATATATATGACTGTTCAAAAAGTATCGGAGGTAGTGCTTTAAAAAGAAAACTATAAAATATAAATTCGGTCTTTAGCCAGCGTCGTTTCCATTGATGGAAGCTTTCCTGGAACTCCTTTTTTGGGATAACTAAGAGCCACACAAAACAAAAAACGACAGCTTTGTACACTTGGATTTTAATGCAAAGCTTTATTCCCCTTTCATCCCACAGCCTATGACGCACCGAACTATATATATAGCCATCGAGTAGTTGGCAGCAAATTAATATAAGAAATGATTACTGTTAAACACTAGGGTCGATTTTCACTGAATTCACGCAGTCTTGTGGGTTTGTACAAAAAACTATGTCCAGATGAGGAATAATTATATATACGATGTTTGATTGAAAAGCAAGTTCTCCTTCTGTGTGGTGTCAGTAATAGTGAAAATAGAACTATGTTGGAAGATGTATTCGGCAGTAAATAATGTTCTATTCAAACATACTTTGTTTCTTTTCGCTCTGTGACAACATTGAATAATAATATTCGTTTGACATGAGTAACACGTCTAAGTTACGTAAAAAAAACACGAGCCCGGCTTAATATAATTCACAAGGAATTTCTGCCAAATGAAATGAAAATTAATTTTATTGTGAAACCCTGCGAACATTCAAAGCACTCCTTCAGAAAATAAAGTGTAAAAGAGGAATGGTTTTTGAATTTTTCATCGCAACAAAGCCGAATTGTAATCAATAAAAATCACAGTCGTTGACAACATTGGATAATAATGTTCGTTAGACACCGAGTAACACGTCGCAGTTACGTAAAGAAGGAAGCCCGGATCAGTGTATAATTCACACGGAATTACTGTCAAAGGGAATGAAAATTAATTTTATTGTGAAACCCTGCGAACATTCAAAGCACTGATCGAGAAAATAAAGTGTAAAAGAGAAATGTTTTTTGAATTTTTGGTCACAACAAAGCCGAATTGCTATCAACGTACAACGCAAAATTTGAGAAGGGTAAAAATCACAGTCGTTGCAAATCCTCCGAAAAGTCTGGATTTCGTTTTGTTTCCAAAAGAAAGAGGCTTTAAAAGGATGTAATCCGATGTCAAATAGAATCAAAAGCACACCAAAAATTTCCACGGATGCAATAAAGAGTTGAGAAAGAAATTTGTAAAAACAAATGGTAGGGTTAAATAGTAAACATGTTAAAAATAATCATTTTGGTACCAAATGTTTTATAGAACGAATGATCTTGAGACGAGTGACCTTACGCTCACACGCATATATATATATATATATATATATATATATATATATATATATATATATGAATTACATAAAAATTAAACTCTGTTACCTCATTCAGATGGCCATTTATTTCACCTCGTGATATTCCCCCTGGAGATTGTCAAAGCAAAAACGTTTGTTAAAAAGTTGAATGGGGTAATAGAGTCTCATTTTTATGTAATTAATTTTATGTAATTAATTTATATAACTCATTTACATGCTCTGTAATAAATTTTATGTAATTCAGTTAGATGCGCTATAACAAATATATTGAGTTCTCTTCTGTAGATGCGTTTTAATATTATTTTATATTATTATAATAATATAAGAAATGATTACTGTTAAACACTAGGGTCGATTTTCACTGAATTCACGCAGTCTTGTGGGTTTGTATCAAAAACTATGTCCAGATGAGGAATAATTATATATACGATGTTTGATTGAAAAGCAAGTTCTCCTTCTGTGTGGTGTCAGTAATAGTGAAAATAGAACTATGTTGGAAGATGTATTCGGCAGTAAATAATGTTCTATTCAAACATTAGGCTCTGTTCCATCTTCAAGCGAAAAATTTCGCTTGAAGATGGAACAGAGCCTAATTTAACTCAAGTTAATTCAAATATTATTTTGAAGTTTTCAGCTCTTGTTTTGAAACATGCTCTTATGTAGCGTGTTGGAATCATATTTTTAAATAAATAATTACATATATATATATATATATATATATATATATATATATATATATATATATATATATATATATCACATTGAAGCGATAAATTAACAGTCACCTCGTAGTTGTGAGCCCTATGTCCACACTGACTATATATATATATATATATATATATATATATATATATATACACACACACACAGTGAGACTATAATACCATATCCATTATATGCCACAAGCTTATGACATTGTATCATATTAAGTGATTTTTTTTTTGATATTTCGAGCTAAAGTAAATATGAAAAACATGATTGTTAATAAACGATAATTTTATTAATAATATACAAATTTGATTTTGTGATAATATCTCAAATCCTTATCAATATCATTTCTCCGAACAAAATTATCTACAATATTTTACTTTTGCATCTGTATACATCTGCATGAGCATTACCAACTGCAGTGATGGATACAAAAGGACGTGAAAAGACTCTTGTCCCAACAACGATGTCGTTCCAAAGAAAATCTGATGTTGTAATATTTGTTCAGATTGGGGGCTTCAAAGATTTTCAAAACCACTCGTAGATAGATCAATAGATAGATAATTCTGGCATTTCATATGATAAATTGCATATTTGTGATGACTGCTGGTATCTAGCAAGACGATCTTCCAATTTGAGACGATCTTTCCAAATTGTAGCTTTTAATGGCTACCATTAAAAGCTACATTCGAAGTCCGGATGTTTACCTTGGCTTGAACGTTGTTCATTGACACCAGATTAAAATACAGACCACACTTAGCCATTGAGCAGGCTCCTCAAAATTTGAAAAAGATTAAACGTTGACTAGCCTTTTAGTTGTTCTCAATTTTCGACGAAACATCCGACGCAGAATCTCCTGCGACCTTGGTCATTGGATCAAATCTCAATGATTAAGAATTACTTTGTTATTGTATTTATTATATATATATATATATATATATATATATATATATATATATATATATATATATATATTCAACAATATACCACGTGTTCTTTAGTTTTACACGGAGTCGAATGAAAGCAAAGCACATCTGGTACATGATTTATATGCACGGATAACTAAAAAACAACAGACTAACACGCCAAATCTGTTAAGGCAGAAGCGTCAGTGGGAATCGTTCAGAGATCAGACGAAAACTCATTCCGTGTTCAACGTCCCATTCTCTGTTGAATCAACATTTTCAATAAAGCAAGAACACTCATCCTAAATGGCAGAAAACCCTGTTGCATTTTTTTACAATCTTATCACAAAGTTCAAAGGAAGATTACAAAAGTAGACTGATAAGATCTTGATTAAACTGACTTGTATCAAAAACTTCCTCATTGCAAAAGCCCATGTTTCAGTAAAAAATATGGAACTGGTCTTCAGTATAGCAAACTTGTTTTCTAAATCCAATAAAAGTTTTGAAAAAGTATTTAAAATACTACAATTACAATAAGTATTTTAATTGTGAATATATTTACAATGTTTTCGTACCCAAGTAAAAATGTCTTTGAGGCGTATTTACGTTGCATATTTTTATTATTTACTGCGTTAGAAAACGACAGAAATGATTGCGAAATAATGATAATAATGATAATGAAAAAATATAATTGATTGAAATATTTTTATTTTCTTTCTAGGTTGATGCTTACACGCCATTCTTATTCGACGCAACAATGGTGTGGGCATTTTTAGCGAATAAATCAATCGCAAAAAATATCGACCCCAAAAATGGTTCCCATATCTTTGAGGAGGCAAAATATTTTGAGAGTGATGGTATGAGATATTTCGATTTCTCTTGATCATGTGATTATATATGTATATAAATTACAGTAACAATCATATATATATATATATATATATATATATATATATATATATATATATATATATATATAATTTTGAATAATTTTACATACCAACAAACAGTATTTAGAAAAATACTATGGCAAATTTCACAAAAACTTTTTCGAATTTGTCATGTTATTTTTCTATATATACAGGGTGTTCAGACAACTTTTAAATGTGAATTAAGGTTAAGCGTCTAATAATTTTTTTCTTTTTCTTTCAGATTTAACAACTTAAGTTTTTGACAATTTCAACCATGGAAAGATTAACAATCAAACAACGTGTTAAAGTTATCAAAGCCTATCAGTTGTTTGATTGTTAATCTTTCCATGGTTGAAATTGCCAAAATTAAGTTGTTTAATCTGAAAGAAAAAGAAAACATTATTAGACGCTTAAACTTAATTCACATTTAAAATCGGTCTCAGTTATTGGAACATTATATATATATATATATATATATATATATATATATATACAATTTTCATCCTCCGAACAGAACATTTATTTAAATATTTGTATCTATAAAAAGAATGTATAAACATAAAAAATCTCTTAATATAATTGTCGGACTTTGTCCATTTCATAATGTTTGACGTCATTTGTTTACATTTGATACGCCATGAGCAGATATGAATGTACGTGAGAGGTTCATGGAAGATTGAGGTTTAAAGACAGTAAAATCGACCTTGCTAACCGAACGCTCCTCTGGCTATATAACAATTCCGGGAGAGAAGAGGAGGATTCATACCTTTCCCAAGAGTATTAGCACGTAATTGAATGTAATGGATTCGACTGGTAAGTCAGTCAGTTATGTGTCATGCGTGATACACGCCTACGCGATCATGTATCTTTCGATACATAAAACTGACTTTTTTTCCATGCAGTAGGTTGCCATTTCTTTCTGCGGTGGACCAGTTGCCATCCAAGGCTATAGAATCCGGTATGTTCTGTTACTTACCCCTAGCTAGGGATAGAAGAGGAGGATTCATACCTTTACCAAGGGTATTAGCACGTAAGTGAATGTGATGGATTCGACAGGAATTCGAACTCGGCTCTCTGATTCCTCAATCCGAGCCGCTATCCATTAGTAACCCAAATATTAAAATGAAATATTTTTATTCTCATAAGCTATGTTCCGTTGTTTTGTCTTTTATCTTTAATTTCCTTTTACAAAAATAAATAAAAAATTAAGAAACAAAATTTTTTATACGATTTTATACCCCTTTGAAATTTGTAATTGTTATGGAGTGGTTTTCACAGTGGAGGCTTGTATTTGTACTAAGTCGGTCCTAAAATAGGTTCGACGTACAAAACGTTAGGAACTTGATATAATAGGTAATGACGCAGAGAAATCTAGTTGCGGCCGCTGATACTTTAGTATCCGACTAACGGTCGTTCGACATCGACTGACTGACCGACCCACTAAGCGACTGTTTACTCTATTACTCCTACTTATTATAGGTGGAGGAGTCTATTAACTATAGAATAGGTGTGTTCCACTATAACAGTAATCAATGCAATTGTCTGGTACCCGAGCACACTCTGTCTGCCAGGGTAAATATCCAATTCTTATTACAGATGCCTATTCAGTCAACAGAGTGGTTTATGCTGTAAATATGCTGAGCGGACATTAGCTACGGTTTCTGGGCGAAAGTATATAATCTGGCATGATCTATGTTTTGAACAAGGCCAATACGCTTAAACCTAAGGTCACGATGACTTGTGACTTCGTGTTAGCACAACCAACGACAGCTTTCCAACGGTTCCATCAACGAAATTTTCACTCACAAGGCGTACTGTGATTTCCAGGTACTTTCCAAAGAAACCTAAAGTTGGGATCACCTCCAAAAAATTGACCAAATGAGATTCGGACCCAGGCCTCAAGAAAGTGAACGTTCTAGCCACTGAGGAAAATGGCAGTCGTGGCGAGTCATATGCATGCACGACATTAATGTTGAAAAATACAAAGCTCTGCCAATTTTATATTTAGCAATTTGTCTCGGCGATCAATTTTTAGTGTGCTCCTTCTTTATGCGTATTTGATATATATATATATATATATATATATATATATATATATATATAATGTTATATAATATATATATATATATGTTAGAGCATTTACTTAAATACTTGTATCTATAAAAAGAACGTTAAACATAAAAATGTCTTTAATAAATAAATTCTCGGACTTTGTCCATTTCGTAATATATATATATATATATATATATATATATATATATATATATATATATATATATATTATACAATTGGTAAATTGTCGCCATCTTATATTATTAATTTCGCGCATGCGCGTTCTGTGTTTTTTATTTTGTCGACTGCACAGTATAGTTGGGTCAGTTGGGTACCGTCTGTGAGAAAAAGAGCCCCCATGACGCAATTCAATCTGCCAGAAATTTAAAAACGGCATGCTGTGCTGCTTGACATTCGCGCCAGAAGATCCAATATGAACATTTCAGAGTGTTTGGCTGTCAATCTGAGAACAGTGCAGCGGATTCGGTTCGATGAGTCTAATTGTGATTACGAAGGTACAGCAGTTCGGACAACTGATTCTGATCGTTCTGATAATAAGAGAATTTCTGAATTTGTTGGTTAGGGACTCAGACTCAAGAGGTAGCTGCTGGTAGGCCATATGTCTGGTAATAAGACTCTGTACCATGCTATACAAGAAGGAGAACCCAGTCATGGCTCTCAGAGAATTTCTGCGACCACATCGCCCCTTACATCTGGCTAAAGTCGTCTGGAGTCTGTAGTTGAAGACGATGATGATTTCATCGAACAAATTTACTCGTTAGTATTTCAAGAGATTTGTGTGTAAATATATCCGTTAGATTGGGATGTCAGTGTTATTTTCATTTTGTGTAATTTAGACGATAATTCATCCATCGCACCCTATATATAAAATATTGGATTTTAAAATTAAATACACATAAACTAGGGTTGAATAGGGACTTGGGTGTTTTAAATCTTTATAAATATTTCAATAGTTAAGCAATTTTTTTTTTTTTAGATATAGTTAAAAAAATTTTTTAAAACAACATTTAAAATATTTATGAGTTAGATTTAAGTTAGGAATATCCGAACAGTGACGTTCCATATCACGTGACGTCCGCAGATATAAATCTGTAAGCAGATATAAATGGATATAAATCCGACAGAATGGAGAAAAATATTTGGAAAAAACAAACAAAAATCCTTAAATGCAATTAAGTTGTTTTAATATGAATGAAATGTCAACGTCTGACGTTTCGGTTTAATAAACCTTCATCAGAACAATATTCATTAAAATGCAATTAACATAATCAGTTCAACATGACAAAGACGATGGACATAAAAACAAAACTTATCCAAAACAGATAACTGAAAATTTATAGTTGTACACATAACTAAAGCAGATCATAATTTCGATTTTGATTCCGTGAAGATTTTAAAATATTTTCATAATAAAAATCTTAGGAGGATTTATGAAGCAGGTATAATATCCATCTCACGCACGGTGAATACTAGACCTGGTTTCTTTAGTATTTCCCCTTTTTTAGCAAGATTAATGCTCGATAAGCGTACATACAATTTTCCATCATAATAGAATTCTTTTCATTTTTTCGTTTTCATTCAAAATACTTAAATTTTAGGAATACGTTTTGAAGCGTCGCCCATTTGACGACAACGTGACCACGCTTAAACGGAAAGCTCATCATTTAAAATTTTCAGTTATCTGTTTTGGATAAGTTTTGTTTTTATGTCCATCGTCTTTGTCATGTTGAACTGATTATGTTAATTGCATTTTAATGAATATTGTCCTGATGAAGGTTTATTAAACCGAAACGTCAGACGTTGACATTTCATTCATATTAAAACAACTTAATTGCATTTAAGGATTTTTGTTTGTTTTTTCCATATATATATATATATATATATATATATATATATATATATATATATATATATATATATATATATATATATATATATATATATATATATATATATATATATATATATATATTGAAGATTGAAGTTTATAAGCAGTAAATTTGACCTTGCCAACCGAACGCTCCTTTGTGGCCGAATCGGTTAGGCACGCCCGGCTAAATGGCGGTTCCGTATAGGATTCAGGTTCGAATCCTGTCAAAGGACGAATATTTTCTATGAGAATTTCTCGGACATTCAGGCCGGTAAATGTTATTTAATACTGTTTATTATAAACAGAGCATTTACTTAAATACTTGTATCTATAAAAAGAACGTTAAACATACAAAATCATCATTGATGAAACAACGTTTCCTCGGAACACTTGAGTTTTAGTTTAACTTTATCTTTAAAAAACTTAGATTTTAAATAATTTCTTCTCAGCTTACATTTTTTATTTTACATTTTTATTTATTTTTGTGTTCTTCATTCCTTCTTTTCTGTTTCGGTTTTGTGGATTTTGCACGCTTATTTTTTTTGCACTTTATATATGAAAAAAAAACCCGGATATTGGATGATTTTAATACTATTTCCAATGTATTTTCTTCATCGGGTCGTTATTTATACATACCACATTATCAATAGCAATAAAAATAAGTTATATTTTGTGCCTACAAACTCCATAACTAATGAACCTGAGAGAAATTTATCTATTCTGAATATTAAAAAAATCTCAAAACAAGTTTTAAAATAGTAACAATTTTAATTAATTTAATACAGACACTTTCATCAAAAACTGGAGTATAACAAACAACGCCGTCCTCTACAAATACACCAGCGAAACCTAATGAAATTTTAAAAAAAAAGGTTATATGAACAGAAAAGGGACTTAAAATTAAAAAGCACGTTCGATGCCTTTGCGTGCTAACGAAATCTTCAGATCACAATTTTTACATGGAAACGTTTTAATAAGAATATTATCTTTAAAATTAATACTTTCATATTTCATATTAATTAAAATTAATTTCATCTTATTTCATATCATCTACATTTATTTCATATTTACTTTTATATTTATATATTATATTATATTTTCATATTATTATATTTATTTTATATCTATATTTTTATTTATATTTATTACCGTAATTCCCCATGTATAATATGCCTTCATCCGTAATACGCACACCAGAAAATTGTGCTGAAAGTGTGGCAAAATGCTTCTACTCACGCATAATACGTACCCCTTGTTTGGTAATTAAACCCTATAAAATGTACCTCTAGAATTACATTAAGGTCAGCGTTTCCTATTCTTATTAAAAAAATGGATTTAAACAGAGAATAATATTATTCTAATTTAGTTTTATGATAATTCTTATTTTATTTTGCGGCAATTCTTTTTATACTTTTTTATACGTTTAATTTTTTATTCTTTTATATATATATTTTGTATCTGTGCATAATACGCACCCCTGATTTTGCTTATTACTTTTTAGAAAAATGCGTATTATACATGGGGAATTACGGTACTTATTATATCTATTGTATTTTCATATTATTTAAAGTTCGTTTCATATTAATCCTATTTTCTGTGTATAAGAAAAAATATTTTCGTATGAATTCGACGTGTTGGATTAAAGTCCCTGAAATCGAATACTTTCAAAGTAGGTTTTTTTTTTTTCAATAGCTTTGAAAGTTTTAAATGAGAAGTAGTTTTGGGATACGTACGCCATGAAAAAGGAAAATATATTAATGAATAAAAAAAATAAAATAATCTTGTTCCTATGTAGGTTTTGTTTTGACGAAATAAAATTATTTTTCTGATAACGCCGATTCATCGGCGAAGCATGTCATAGTAAAGGACTTTCTAAATTGTCTTATGGATGCGTGAATAACGATGTTGTTAAATTGCTTGTAAATTTGAATACCTCCAAAACTACTCTTCTTTATCCACTACATAGAACCCTTCCCGCCTCCCATCAGAATGGATAATGTCCAACTCCTCGAGAGAGCCTCATTACGCCTGCTTGATCTCACGCTGTCCGCTGACATGAGGTGGAACAAATACATTGAATCAAAAGCTTCATCTATCGCAAGGAAAGTTGGTTCTTTGTGTCGTGCCAGAAAGTTTTTCTCGTCTGAGTCCATCCTTCAACTCTATAAATCAACCAACCGTCCTTGCATGGAATATTACTGTCATATATGATCTGGTATCCCCCGCTGTACATTTTGAGGTCCTCAACAAAATCCAGAGACGAATTTGCAATGCGATAGGCCCTGATCTGGCATCTAGTCTACAGTCGCTTTCTCACAGACGTGCTGTGTCTTCACTCTGTCTCTTCTACAAGTATTTTCACGGGAACTGTTCCGACGAGTTGCTTTCTCTGGTTCCTAGACTGCATGAATTTAAGCGAGCTACTAGGTTGGCATCTCGGTCCCACCCTTTCAATGTCGAAACGGTTAAATTTAACCGTTTCTTCTACTCAAAGAGTTTCTTCTCTCGCACTTCCCGTCTGTGGAACTCACTTCCTCTTGCCTGCTTTCCTGATAACTATAATCTTCAAATATTCAAGTGTAATCTTATATCAAGTGACATCTTATAAATCTTGGTCTTGTTCCCCGTCCTTGTCTGTATCTTTTCCTCAAACACGCCTCTTTACTCTCGTTCTCAATCCTCTGTAACCCCTTGCGTGCTAGTGGCACTCTTGTCTTGCTTGGGGTGAATTGCTTTCAAAAAAATGAAAGAATTTTAAATTATTATAAAACAATCAACTTAAATCTTTTGAAATAACATAATTAGGTCAGCTTATTAAAATTCCTTATGCATTTTTTTAATCATTTCACCACAAGCAAGGCAATAATGCTACTATGACGCAAAGGTTTACTGCGGTGAAAGTGAATGAAATGATTTTAGTGAGGAAAAAGGACAATAAAAGAACATGATTCAGGAAGACAGAAGATAGTGATGCATTTAAACTTTTAAAGATTGTAGGTAACAGAGAAACAAGAAATCGGAAAGGAATTTCAAAGTCGAGAAGTGCAAGAAAAGTATCTTTTAGAATAGAACATACGGTTGCATCTAGCTAGTTCAACAGTAAAACGGTGATACCTAGTAACACGCTTAAATTCATCCAGTCGATTCACCAAAGAAGAAAACTCTTCAGAACAATTGCCATGAAAATATTCATAGAAATGACAGAGAGAAGTCACGTCTGTTAAAAATTGTCTGAAGTCGAGATGTCAGGTCAGCATCGATTACATTACAGACCCATTTGGGAATTGTTTCAAGAATCTCGAGATATAACGTAGAAGAATCATAAGATCTATGGCCGCAATATTCAGTCACGGACAAATGGCAGATTTATCAATATGTAAGATGGATTCTGACTAGAAAAATTGTCTGACAAGACACAGTGAACCACTTTTCCAAACAGTAAACCAAACAATTGATTCAATATAATCATTCCTCTTCCTGTATAAAGTTTATATTATTTTAAATAAAATGTACACGTAAATAAAAATATCGGTTATAACTGAATAAAAGTAATTTTAAATCAATTATTTAATAGAAAAACTTATTAAAATACAAATTTTCGTTATATGCTTGAAACAATTTTTTATCAAACGGATTTGGAACTTGTTTGAGTTGAGAAACTAAGCGACGCCAACATAATTATGTGAACGGATTGATCAATAGCCAATGTTTTCAGTAAAGTTTGTTTATCGAAACTCGAACCAATCACAAGACTAGAATTTTGTACTTTAATTCTCAAGTGGAATTCTTGTTTAATTTCTTCTTCAAGGTTTGACCCAGGCAATTGCGCTCGATGAAAAAGGAGATCGATTTTCAAATATCTGGATTCTGGATATGGTGCCCGAGGGTCAGTTTCAAGTTGTCATGGAGATTTACAACCAAGCAACTGGCGGTAAACTGACGACGGTAAGTCAATTCGATAATCTATTCACTTCATAATCACTCACCACTCGCAGAAAGATAGTATAGAATATTTATTATTGCAAAATTGTAATATCTGTGTCGCAAGGCTAAAAGAGAAAGTGAGTTAGGTTGGTCGCCATTAACTAGCTAATCTGATTCACGGCCCATTCATTCATTACAAGTAACTCATTTACCACAAGAAGTCATCCTTCACCATTCGCTCCTACATATACCACAATACCCCATTCTCTCAAGAAACCTACAAAAAAAACCGTGATTTAAGAATTTCCTATGTAGATAGAAAAGATAGTATGGGGCTTCAAATTAGGACTTTTTGACTCTTAAAAAAAAAATTGATTTCCTAGATCATAATTTGAAGGGAAATTAACAAGAGATAACTGATAACTGACATCCATTAAGACACGGCACGTGGAACTAGAACAGTCTACCCCAGTGAGCGAAATGAACGGTTCAGTTCGACATTCCAACTACCTGAAGAAGGCCGGAGAGTACAGCGGCCGAAACGTTGTAATAAATATGGCGACAAAGATGAGGTCAATAGTCCGAATAATGTAAATAATGTACATAATTTAATTAGTTTAAACATAAGGAAGAAAGGTTTAATTTAGATATTTTTTTAAATATCATCCCAACACGAAATTTCTAAAATCGTATATAAATATAGTATTACTATGGATTTCTGTAATCTTCCAGAAATTTCTGGAACCGTCTAGAACTTCCTGGAGCCTTCTAGAACTTTATGGTAGCTTCTAGAACTTGTTTTTGTTTATTTGTAAGTGTGTATGTTATGCTATAGCTATAAACTATTAAATTGCGTTAAATTATATGTTATTATCCAATTACATTATCAGCAAATTGAAAAATAAAAGTTTTAAACTATTTTGATTGTCTTACCCTTATTGCGTATATGGCAAAATCGAATTTTCAGTATGAGGTAAACATTTTTCAAGAACTAAAACAAATCGATGCCTTTTTCATTACTTTTGAACAGAAGTCCACCGATTTATGATGCAGGAAGATATGGTTAAAATAAAGTCATAAAATAGAATTGGTAATATTTCGATGTCTGTTTAAACCATATTTAGAAATTCAATATGAGAAATTACTCCATTTCGCTAAAAAAAAATATAAAGAGAGACAATAGCGGTAACAGCTATTTTTACTTTTATCACAATCCGGACAGTAAGATTATGGGAGAGTAGTTTGCCTAAGGGCTCACTCGTTTAAACTGTTATCAATTATTGTGGCATGCCAGCAACGAGACATGTTTGTCAAGAAATCCTGCAATGAGACAAAGTGGAGGAAAACGTGAATACATTCGTATGAACATAAGCAAATCTTCGGAATTTTAAATTGGTTGGCTTATTCAGTTTTTACTACTTATAAACATTACACGCTTTCTCAACTCCCAAGAAACAAAGGAGAATTAAGTAATATGTCATATGTTAATCTGTGTTTGTATCACGTTCTGTCTATCCGATCTCTGAGTTGGTTTATCTGTCTACCCATCGGTCTTTCTGTATATTCCCATTCATCTGTGGACTGTCTATTCATCTGTCTCGCTGTCTATGCATTTGTCTACTTGTCTCTGTATTAATCTGTCACTTTGTCTATCCATTTGTCTACTTCTCTGTCTCTTAATCTATCTGTTATTTTGTCTATCCATTTGTCTACTTCTCTGTCTCATAATCTATCTGTCACTTTGCCTATCCATTTGTCTACTTCTCTGTCTCTTAATCTATCTGTCACTTTGTCTATCCATTTGTCTACTTCTCTGTCTCTTAATCTATCTGTTATTTTGTCTATCCATTTGTCTACTTCTCTGTCTCTTAATCTATCTGTTATTTTGTCTATCCATTTGTCTACTTCTCTGTCTCTTAATCTATCTATCACTTTGCCTATCCATTTGTCTACTTCTCTGTCTCTTAATCTATCTGTCACTTTGTCTATCCATTTGTCTACTTCTCTGTCTCTTAATCTATCTGTCACTTTGTCTATCCATTTGTCTACTTCTCTGTCTCTTAATCTATCTGTCACTTTGTCTATCCATTTGTCTACTTCTCTGTCTCTTAATCTATCTGTCACTTTGTCTATCCATTTGTCTACTTCTCTGTCTCTTAATCCATCTGTTATTTTGTCTTTCCATTTCTCTACTTCTCTGTCTCTTAATCTATCTGTCACTTTGTCTATCCATTTGTCTACTTCTCTGTCTCTTAATCTATCTGTCACTTTGTCTATCCATTTGTCTACTTCTCTGTCTCTTAATCTATCTGTCACTTTGTCTATCCATTTGTCTACTTCTCTGTCTCTTAATCTATCTGTTATTTTGTCTATCCATTTGTCTACTTCTCTGTCTCTTAATCTATCTGTCACTTTGCCTATCCATTTGTATACTTCTCTGTCTCTTAATCTATCTGTCACTTTGCCTATCCATTTGTCTACTTCTCTGTCTCTTAATCTATCTGTTATTTTGTCTATCCATTTGTCTACTTCTCTGTCTCTTAATCTATCTGTCACTTTGTCTATCCATTTGTCTACTTCTCTGTCTCTTAATCTATCTGTCACTTTGTCTATCCATTTGTCTACTTCTCTGTCTCTTAATCTATCTGTCACTTTGTCTATCCATTTGTCTACTTCTCTGTCTCTTAATCTATCTGTCACTTTGTCTATCCATTTGTCTACTTCTCTGTCTCTTAATCTATCTGTTATTTTGTCTATCCATTTGTCTACTTCTCTGTCTCTTAATCTATCTGTCACTTTGCCTATCCATTTGTCTACTTCTCTGTCTCTTAATCTATCTGTCACTTTGTCTATCCATTTGTCTACTTCTCTGTCTCTTAATCTATCTGTCACTTTGTCTATCCATTTGTCTACTTCTCTGTCTCTTAATCTATCTGTCACTTTGTCTATCCATTTGTCTACTTCTCTGTCTCTTAATCTATCTGTCACTTTGTCTATCCATTTGTCTACTTCTCTGTCTCTTAATCCATCTGTTATTTTGTCTATCCATTTCTCTACTTCTCTGTCTCTTAATCTATCTGTCACTTTGTCTATCCATTTGTCTACTTCTCTGTCTCTTAATCTATCTGTCACTTTGTCTATCCATTTGTCTACTTCTCTGTCTCTTAATCTATCTGTCACTTTGTCTATCCATTTGTCTACTTCTCTGTCTCTTAATCTATCTGTTATTTTGTCTATCCATTTGTCTACTTCTCTGTCTCTTAATCTATCTGTCACTTTGCCTATCCATTTGTCTACTTCTCTGTCTCTTAATCTATCTGTCACTTTGTCTATCCATTTGTCTACTTCTCTGTCTCTTAATCTATCTGTCACTTTGTCTATCCATTTGTCTACTTCTCTGTCTCTTAATCTATCTGTCACTTTGCCTATCCATTTGTCTACTTCTCTGTCTCTTAATCTATCTGTCACTTTGCCTATCCATTTGTCTACTTCTCTGTCTCTTAATCTATCTGTTATTTTGTCTATCCATTTGTCTACTTCTCTGTCTCTTAATCTATCTGTCACTTTGTCTATCCATTTGTCTACTTCTCTGTCTCTTAATCTATCTGTCACTTTGCCTATCCATTTGTCTACTTCTCTGTCTCTTAATCTATCTGTCACTTTGTCTATCCATTTGTCTACTTCTCTGTCTCTTAATCTATCTGTCACTTTGTCTATCCATTTGTCTACTTCTCTGTCTCTTAATCTATCTGTTATTTTGTCTATCCATTTGTCTACTTCTCTGTCTCTTAATCTATCTGTCACTTTGTCTATCCATTTGTCTACTTCTCTGTCTCTTAATCTATCTGTCACTTTGCCTATCCATTTGTCTACTTCTCTGTCTCTTAATCTATCTGTCACTTTGTCTATCCATTTGTCTACTTCTCTGTCTCTTAATCTATCTGTCACTTTGTCTATCCATTTGTCTACTTCTCTGTCTCTTAATCTATCTGTCACTTTGTCTATCCATTTGTCTACTTCTCTGTCTCTTAATCTATCTGTCACTTTGTCTATCCATTTGTCTACTTCTCTGTCTCTTAATCTATCTGTTATTTTGTCTATCCATTTGTCTACTTCTCTGTCTCTTAATCTATCTGTCACTTTGTCTATCCATTTGTCTACTTCTCTGTCTCTTAATCTATCTGTCACTTTGTCTATCCATTTGTCTACTTCTCTGTCTCTTAATCTATCTGTCACTTTGCCTATCCATTTGTCTACTTCTCTGTCTCTTAATCTATCTGTCACTTTGTCTATCCATTTGTCTACTTCTCTGTCTCTTAATCTATCTGTCACTTTGTCTATCCATTTGTCTACTTCTCTGTCTCTTAATCTATCTGTCACTTTGCCTATCCATTTGTCTACTTCTCTGTTTCTTAATCTATCTGTCACTTTGTCTATCCATTGGTCTACTTCTCTGTCTCTTAATCTATCTGTCACTTTGTCTATCCATTTGTCTACTTCTCTGTCTCTTAATCTATCTGTCACTTTGTCTATCCATTTGTCTACTTCTCTGTCTCTTAATCTATCTGTCACTTTGTCTATCCATTTGTCTACTTCTCTGTCTCTTAATCTATCTGTTATTTTGTCTATCCATTTGTCTACTTCTCTGTCTCTTAATCTATCTGTCACTTTGTCTATCCATTTGTCTACTTCTCTGTCTCTTAATCTATCTGTCACTTTGCCTATCCATTTGTCTACTTCTCTGTCTCTTAATCTATCTGTCACTTTGTCTATCCATTTGTCTACTTCTCTGTCTCTTAATCTATCTGTCACTTTGTCTATCCATTTGTCTACTTCTCTGTCTCTTAATCTATCTGTCACTTTGTCTATCCATTTGTCTACTTCTCTGTCTCTTAATCTATCTGTCACTTTGTCTATCCATTTGTCTACTTCTCTGTCTCTTAATCTATCTGTTATTTTGTCTATCCATTTGTCTACTTCTCTGTCTCTTAATCTATCTGTCACTTTGTCTATCCATTTGTCTACTTCTCTGTCTCTTAATCTATCTGTCACTTTGTCTATCCATTTGTCTACTTCTCTGTCTCTTAATCTATCTGTCACTTTGCCTATCCATTTGTCTACTTCTCTGTCTCTTAATCTATCTGTCACTTTGTCTATCCATTTGTCTACTTCTCTGTCTCTTAATCTATCTGTCACTTTGTCTATCCATTTGTCTACTTCTCTGTCTCTTAATCTATCTGTCACTTTGCCTATCCATTTGTCTACTTCTCTGTTTCTTAATCTATCTGTCACTTTGTCTATCCATTGGTCTACTTCTCTGTCTCTTAATCTATCTGTCACTTTGTCTATCCATTTGTCTACTTCTCTGTCTCTTAATCTATCTGTCACTTTGCCTATCCATTTGTCTACTTCTCTGTCTCTTAATCTATCTGTTATTTTGTCTATCCATTGGTCTTCTTCTCTGTCTCTTAATCTATCTGTCACTTTGTCTATCCATTTGTCTACTTCTCTGTCTCTTAATCTATCTGTCACTTTGTCTATCTATTTGTCTACTTCTCTGTCTCTTAATCTATCTGTTATTTTGTCTATCCATTTGTCTACTTCTCTGTCTCTTAATCTATCTGTCACTTTGCCTATCCATTTGTCTACTTCTCTGTCTCTTAATCTATCTGTCACTTTGTCTATCCATTTGTCTACTTCTCTGTCTCTTAATCTATCTGTCACTTTGTCTATCCATTTGTCTACTTCTCTGTCTCTTAATCTATCTGTCACTTTGCCTATCCATTTGTCTACTTCTCTGTCTCTTAATCTATCTGTCACTTTGTCTATCCATTTGTCTACTTCTCTGTCTCTTAATCTATCTGTCACTTTGTCTATCCATTTGTCTACTTCTCTGTCTCTTAATCTATCTGTCACTTTGTCTATCCATTTGTCTACTTCTCTGTCTCTTAATCTATCTGTCACTTTGCCTATCCATTTGTCTACTTCTCTGTCTCTTAATCTATCTGTCACTTTGCCTATCCATTTGTCTACTTCTCTGTCTCTTAATCTATCTGTCACTTTGTCTATCCATTTGTCTACTTCTCTGTCTCTTAATCTATCTGTCACTTTGTCTATCCATTTGTCTACTTCTCTGTCTCTTAATCTATCTGTCACTTTGTCTATCCATTTGTCTACTTCTCTGTCTCTTAATCTATCTGTCACTTTGTCTATCCATTTGTCTACTTCTCTGTCTCTTAATCTATCTGTCACTTTGTCTATCCATTTGTCTACTTCTCTGTCTCTTAATCTATCTGTCACTTTGCCTATCCATTTGTCTACTTCTCTGTCTCTTAATCTATATGTCACTTTGTCTATCCATTTGTCTACTTCTCTGTCTCTTAATCTATCTGTCACTTTGTCTATCCATTTGTCTACTTCTCTGTCTCTTAATCTATCTGTCACTTTGCCTATCCATTTGTCTACTTCTCTGTCTCTTAATCTATCTGTCACTTTGCCTATCCATTTGTCTACTTCTCTGTCTCTTAATCTATCTGTCACTTTGTCTATCCATTTGTCTACTTCTCTTTCTCTTAATCTATCTGTCACTTTGCCTATCCATTTGTCTACTTCTCTGTCTCTTAATCTATCTGTTAGTTTGTCTATCCATTTGTCTACTTCTCTGTCTCTTAATCTATCTGTCACTTTGCCTATCCATTTGTCTACTTCTCTGTCTCTTAATCTATCTGTCACTTTGCCTATCCATTTGTCTACTTCTCTGTCTCTTAATCTATCTGTCACTTTGCCTATCCATTTGTCTACTTCTCTGTCTCTTAATCTATCTGTTACTTTGTCTATCCATTTGTCTACTTCTCTCTCTCTTAATCTATCTGTCACTTTGCCTATCCATTTGTCTACTTCTCTGTCTCTTAATCTATCTGTTAGTTTGTCTATCCATTTGTCTACTTCTCTGTCTCTTAATCT